>OU745265.1:20002500-20552274 GCA_916618015.1 Xestia c-nigrum
CCTGGGTGATCCACCACTCGCGCACTTGCCGATGATCTGGTTCCAGCATGATGGAGCCCCTCCGCACATAACGCTACCAGTGCGTTCCCATCTAAACGCCACCTTTCCGCGTCGCTGGCTTGGTAGGTTTGGACCGCAACCGTGGCCAGCACGATCGCCAGACCTAACGCCTTTAGACTTCTTTTTGTGGGGATACATAAAAGAAAAGGTGTTTATGAGTGAATGTGCGAGTGAGGAGGAAATGCGAGACCGCATCACGAACACGTTTCAGCAGCTGCGCTACAGCTGCAACGAGGATCCCACCTTGATGACCCGTTTACATGCTGAGACCCTGCGCCGTGCCAATCTTTGTGAACGCCTCGGTGGAGGTCACTTCGAGCCTTATCTAATACGACCGGAGCGATTTTAAGGTAGGATTTTTCTTTTACTTTTTTATCTGTGACCGTGTTGTGATTTTTACTTTTTTTTTGTACGTAACGCGGCTATCTGCTAAATAATAATTTATTGTTCGCTCTCGCTCGTTTCAAAGTGACGTAATAACACGTGGCGCGAGCGCGGCCGTCCTTTTGAAAGCTCGCTGCGCTGCCGTTCGCTGCGTGAGTTTTACAGAGGTAGCGATACATTGCGTGCGAGGTAATTAAACAAATCGGTTTTATTGGATTCCCATAAAGTTCCTGAAATAATTTCATGTACCGGTCAACTTAGTACGATGTTTAAACTTTTATTGTCACTTACGGAATATCTTCCGTGATTATTTATTGTTTTGATCTCCCGATATTTCGCCATGATCGCGGGTATCTATTTTAAAATTATGTAAAACTCTGTACGTACCTTTTCACACTATGAGCTTGGCGCAATACTAACTGGGTTGTGGAGGTAAGATAGGCAGGCTCTCCATGTAAAATACTAGTACCTACTCAGCTGCATCCGATTAGACTGGAAACCTACCCAAGCATAGTTGGTCAAAGGCGAGACAATGATAAATCAAAATAGCAAAATATTAGACAGCTGTACGAGGTCAAAAAACTTTCGAAATTCTCACGCTGCGAAATCACCAGAGATGGGCGGAGATGCGTAGCGAGAAATACGTGTGAAACTGTCTATTAAAATCGCATTCACAGCTTAAAGTAAACAACCTATGGTGTGGTACGTGGTATATACCACACCAAGGTTATACGGGAATTTAACCCGTATAGTAAGGCAGTTAAGCGCTATATAGCGAGCAAGCGAAGCGGGAAGAATGAAGGCGATAGACGTCGAAATGAATTATGTTATTGCGAATTTATGAAAATTATTATAATGAGTAAGCACTATTAAATTATATTTACACAAGTAGTTACAAGTATATGATTTAGCGTAAGTACAATATTATGAGCGCGGCGCGACCGGTAAGCTAGCTAGTTGGAAGACCACTGTTGTCCGCAGCACGGCGCACGCGCAGGCAGATTCTTGATCACGCCGTCGTCCCAACGCTCGAGGTCATAGCTGGCCGCCGCGGTACAATTATCACGCGCCCGTCGTGTGCTTGCGGCGCGTGTAAGCGGCAGTGCACGCGCACTCGGAGACAAACAAGACATCACCTGATTTAAGACCGCGGTACAAGATCATAGGCGGTAGCGGTTTATCTCCGATTGTAAGGTGGTGGTCCATGTGAATAGACCGCCACATATTCCCCCCGGCCAGACCGTAACTACGGTCGATAATAATCGGGGAATCTTACTCGCCGTCCGCTTCTAGTCCGCCTCTCTTCTGTCGTAGTGGTTGTTGGAGCGGCTGTTGGTGTTGGCGCGGCCGTTGGCTGCTTTTCCTCTTCGCGCGTTTTGTAGGCTGGTTTGAGTCGGTCGACCGATACGTTGTTTGGCTTGCCTTGTATCTCGATCGTGAAATATTTTGCATGCCTCTGTAGAACCTTGTAGGGTCCTGCATACGGTGGTTCCAGCGAGCGCCGTACGTAGTCTCTTCGGAGGAAGACGTGAGAGGAAGACTGAAGTTCTCGTGGCACGTAGAAAGGTGATGTAGTATGCCACGAAGTAGGTTTAGGAGTGAGGTTGGCCATGTGACGTCGTAGCCGGTTTGCGTACTCAGTGACGTCTGCTGTTGTGTACTCTGCCTTTGATGATAGGAACTGGCCAGGAAGCTGAAGTGGTTCCCCGTAGACAAGTTCGGCCGGCGTAGCTTGGATGTCTTCTTTCCATGAATTACGCATGCCGAGAAGTACCAGTGGGAGAGCTTCGGTCCACTGGGAGGTGGTGTGGCACATGATGGCAGCCTTCAGCTGCCGGTGCAGTCGTTCCACGATGCCGTTCGCTGCGGGGTGGTAAGCTGTGGTGCGGAAGTGGTCTGCCCCCAACAAGGCAGTGAGAGCCTTGAACAGGTGGCTCTCGAATTGGCGACCACGGTCGGTGGTAACCCGGGTAGGACAGCCGAACCTGGCTATCCAGCCAGACACCAAGGCAGCAGCACAGGCCTCAGCGGTGATCTCCTTAAGCGGGTACGCCTCAGGCCATCGAGTAAATCGGTCGATGACGGTGAGGCAGTATCTGTAATCATAAGAAGGGGTTAGGGGCCCTATGATGTCGAGGTGAATGTGGGAGAAACGAGAGGATGGGGTTTGGTATGAGGAAAGTGGGGATTTTGTGTGACGTGTGATCTTACACGTCTGGCATTGTACACATTGCCTTGCCCACTCTCTACAGTCTCTGCGTATCCCTGGCCACACAAAATATTGTGAGACCAGTCGTGCTGTAGCGGTACGTCCAGGATGATGTATATTGTGCAATGATGTGAAGGCTTGCTTTCTTAGTTGTGGTGTCACGTATGGGCGGGGCGTCGGCGTTGAAGTGTCGCATACAATGTTTGCGTTTCCCGTCAGTGTGGCGACCTTTTCCAGCTTGAGTGAAGAGCCGTTTCGAATCAGGTCTTGCAGTTCTGGATCTGTTTCCTGAAGTTTTGCAAGTTCCTCAAAGTTTATTGCTGCTGTCACCTCTTCGACCCGTGACAATGCATCTGCGACGACGTTTTCTCTGCCAGGTATGTACCGTATATCAGTAGTGAATTGCCCTATGAAGTCTAGGTACCTGAACTGTCTTGGCGAATGGCTGTCTCTGTTGGTCTTGAAGGCGAATACCAGTGGTTTATGGTCGGTCAAGATGGCAAAGTTTCTCGCCTCAACCATGTGTCGAAAGTATTTTACTGCTTCGTACGCCGCTAACAATTCGCGGTCGTATGGGCTGTATTTCTTTTGAGCACCACTAAGTCTGTGGGAGTAAAATGCTAGAGGTTCCCAGTCGTCTCCTTTTCGCTGCTGAAGCACTGCGCCGATAGCGGTGTCAGACGCATCAGTGACTATAGTTAACTCTGCTGATGTATCTGGATGAGCGAGGAGGGTTGCGTTGCATAAGGAAGTCTTGGTGTCTTCGAAAGCCTTAAGTAGTTCCGGAGTCATGTCGACTGGATGTGATCCTTTTATTTTGGCGCCACCCAGGACTGCATTCAATGGGGCTTGGAGTTTTGCTGCGTTTGGAACAAATCTGCGATAAAAATTTATCATTCCCATGAATCGTCGTAGTTCCTTGACTGTTTTTGGAACTGGATACTCCTGGATAGCCTGTATCTTGGTCTCGAGAGGCTTCGTGCCTGCGGCTGACACACTGTATCCCAGGAAGGTTACCTCAGAGTGTCCTATATTACACTTTGATGTGTTTACTACTATTCCGTAGTTCTTCAAGCGGTCGAATAGTTGTCGTAAATGCTGTTTGTGCTGGTTTGGTGTTTGTGAAAATACGAGGATGTCGTCGATGTATCCGTAGCAGAAGTCCAAACCAAGCAAAACTTCGTCGATGAACCTTTGGAAGGTTTGGGCAGCGTTTCTCAGACCGAAGGTCATGTAAGGGAACTCGTATAGACCAAATGGTGTAGTGATGGCAGTCTTGGGAATGTCGTCTGGGTTGATGGCTATTTGGTTGTACGCTTTGACCAGGTCTATGGTGGAAAATACTGCACACCCAGATAGCTGGTAGGAGAAGTCATGTATATGGCGGATGGGGTACCTGTCTGGTATCGTTCTTGCGTTAAGTGCTCTGTAGTCGCCGCATGGTCTCCATCCGTCGTCCTTCTTCCTGACCAGGTGTAGTGGAGCAGACCAGGCACTCTCCGATCGTCTGGCCACGCCACTCGCCAGCATGTCTTCAAACTCTTTCTTTGCAGCTAACGTTCGAGCAGGATCAAGGCGTCGTGGTTTGCTTGCTACTGGTGGTCCTGGAGTTGTCCTTATATGGTGCAACGTGTTGTGCTTACTTATTGTGTGTGTTCCTGGTGGTCGCGTGATTTCTGGATACTCGCGGAGGATTCCGTGGTAGTCTGTGTCACCAACTACAGCCTTCACGGATGCAATGTCGTCCGCTGATTTGCAGTGAGCTCCTGAAACCGATAGTGTCGTTGTGCTGTCTATCAAGCGCTGGTTTCTGCAATCTATTAGTAAGTGATAGTAACTAAGGAAGTCGACCCCTATGATAGGTCGTGACACATCTGCTACTGTGAACTTCCAAGTGTAGTCTCTTCTGAGGCCTAAGTTAAGTCGTAGCTGTATTGGTCCGTACGTGTGTATTACCGTGTTATTGGCAGCGATTAAATCGAATTTTGATTGGATGACAGGCGTTTTTAGTGCCGATCGAGGGAAAACGCACAGGTCTGAGCCAGTGTCCACCAGGAACTGCATTTTCGTAGTCCGGTCGGTTATGAATAAACGGCCTGTTGAAGTGGGACAGTCGTTAGCCGCTACTTGCGACCGCCCTTTGAGTTTTCCGACGAGAATGTGCAGGGTTGCTTACATTTGTTTGCTTTCTCCCCGAAAGTGTAGTGGTAGTAGCAATGTGGGTGATTGGGTGGTGGCTGCTGTGTTTTAGAGCGACTGCGATCATACCTTTTTTGGTTATGGCGGAATTGTGAGCGTGAGCGGGAACGTCCTCTCCAGTTCCTGTTCCTCTGTGATGTCAATAGTTCCACTTGCCTTGTGAGCTCGTTTATTTGCTTGAGCAAATCTGGTGAAGTGCTCGTTGTGGCTGAGGTGGCAGCGACTTGTGGAGTGGTCGGCACAATCTCGTACACCCTGTCTGCAATCTCGGCCAGTTGTTCTACCTGTAGGTCAGCTATCTGTGAAGCAATTACGGTTTGTATATTTTGTGGCAAGCGGTTAGTCCACAGACTCTTCACAAAATCCGAAGCTCCAGCAGGTCCAGCAAGGTTTTGCAGGTGACGAAGAAACTGTGATGGCCTGCGGTCACCTAGCTCCTCATGAAGTAATAGTTGCTGAATCCGCTTCTCCTGTGAGGCTGACAGGCGATTTATTAGCTCACTTTTTAATTTACCGTACTTGTCGGTTTCCGGTGGTTTTGTGATGATGTCCTTCACTTGGAGTGCATATTTCGTTTCCAGCTGTGTGGTCACGAAATAAAATTTTGTTGTGTCGCTGGTTATCCTTGACAGGATAAATTGGCCTTCTAATTGTGCGAACCATAATGCCGGCTCCTCTGGACAGAATGGTGGACAGCGTAATGGTAGTCCTACTTTCGACACCTCTCCAAGCACAGCAGGGGATGCTGCTTTAGCGTCAGCATCAGCATAAGCCTCCGTATCGGACATGCTTCAATGTAATATAAAATCGCTCACCGCTTATGATTTTGGACCACAGCCTACTTTTTCCTTCGCTCCGATGTAAACAACCCAGCCACCAGTCTTCTTGTTTCACTGTTACTGCTTGTTCCTTCCTTGCAGCACTCGAGTCTTGAATATGCGCGATAGTCGAGGGTCACCACTATGGTGTGGTACGTGGTATATACCACACCAAGGTTATACGGGAATTTAACCCGTATAGTAAGGCAGTTAAGCGCTATATAGCGAGCAAGCGAAGCGGGAAGAATGAAGGCGATAGACGTCGAAATGAATTATGTTATTGCGAATTTATGAAAATTATTATAATGAGTAAGCACTATTAAATTATATTTACACAAGTAGTTACAAGTATATGATTTAGCGTAAGTACAATATTATGAGCGCGGCGCGACCGGTAAGCTAGCTAGTTGGAAGACCACTGTTGTCCGCAGCACGGCGCACGCGCAGGCAGATTCTTGATCACGCCGTCGTCCCAACGCTCGAGGTCATAGCTGGCCGCCGCGGTACAATTATCACGCGCCCGTCGTGTGCTTGCGGCGCGTGTAAGCGGCAGTGCACGCGCACTCGGAGACAAACAAGACATCACCTGATTTAAGACCGCGGTACAAGATCATAGGCGGTAGCGGTTTATCTCCGATTGTAAGGTGGTGGTCCATGTGAATAGACCGCCACAAACCTATTATTTCAATAAGCTCAACAATCAACAAGCCAGCATCACCAAGGTTTTCGCCAACGGCCACACAGAAAAGATGCAAGACCAGGGCGGGGCGCGGACCCGTCGCGAACAGGGCGCCGTCGCGACTTTTTAACGCATATAGAAAAGACACGGACCCGTCGCAGACAGGGCGCCGTCACGACTTTCTATGGCGCGCACTAGAAGCTTTACCCGGCATTCAACCGTCCGATTTTGATACGACAACATGTCTTCTTCTGAAGATGAAGATGTATTGGCACTGGTATATCTCGCTAATCTGCAGAGGGTTAGACGTTACTGGGTACATCCGGTATGGCTAAGCAATGGACAGAATAGATCTACATTATTATCCTGATCGTTTTCAAGAAGTATACAAGATGACTCCACAATGTTTTTACATTATTATGTCCATACCTGCCCTCCGCGCCCTTTCCGCTCCCCCGCTTGCGCCCGTGCAGGCCCGCGCCCTGCCCGCGCCTTGTCCTTTCTATATGTTTTCCAATAGGACGCCGTCGTGACGGGCGTCCCGTCTTTTCTGTATGTTTTACGTCGCGACGGCTGTATACATTTTATATGCAAGTAGATTAAACGGGCGCCGCGACTGCGACGGGTCCGTGCCTTGCGTCTGTTCTGTGTGGCCGGTGCCTTCGACCGACTATACTCGCGTTGACGATAGACGCAACGGGAAGAACCCTCCTAAAACGGCTAAAAGAATAGGCTTGATATAATTAGTCCGTCGCTTAGATTATCAAAAGACATTTCACCCGTATTTTTTCTTTTGTCACATAAATCAAAATTGACGAAGATACGACGCTTTTAAAATTCCCAATACTTCACTGTTTGGTACAGTCCACAAGTTTAACCGCGGGTAATAGCTAGTTCTCTGAAACATGAAAAGAAGCAAGAATAATCACCAAACTTCCTCATTCCGTGCTCGGCATTACTGACCCCGTATTCACAAACGTTCGACTCGTTTCCGATTCGACAACTCGACAACCGTCTTCTTCTGGCATTACGAAAACGACCGAGATAGACATACGACTTCCCGAATCGAAGCGTTGTGAATACGGGGGCTGATCATATTTTAGGGTTACCATAGAAGGAATACCTTTAGTAAATACCGCTGTTGTCTAAGATTACTTATGGAAAGGTAAAGTTCTGATCCCGTAACCTAATATTTTATACGTGAAGCACCCAAGTGAAGGTAGAAAGTTAAGGTATCGGATTTACCTATAACTATCGTTGCAAATCTCTTCATCTATTTTATAACCAGTACCTATTTTGAGGATCTCGTGGCAAAGTAATGACAGTCGTAATGGTCAATCTTCAAGGTTAAGCAGCGCTTGGCACAGTCGGTCTGTGGATGGGTGACCATAATTACATACCGAATTAGTCAGTAGCCCGAAAGTCTGACGTCTAATCTTACCAAGTGGTACGGTATAATAATAATAATAATGTTTATTTTTTCTTAAAATAGATTGAAAATGATCACTATGTTTATTTGTGGGAAACTGGTGCCTAAACTAAGCCTAAACTTGTATTATAGGACACCAGGGACACCAGGGGGTTCTTCATTGGTTATAAAAAATAACTAGATATAATTAGAATAACCAGGTATAGAATGAGTATGCATCATCATAATCATCATTTCAGCCGCAAGACATCCACTGCTAGACATAGGCCTCCCCCGAATGTCGCCACATTGACCGGTCCTGAGCGACTCGCACCCAGCTGATATCCGCAACCTTCACCAGGTCATCGGTCCACCTAGTGGAAGGTCTTCCAACGCAACGTGTTCAGGTTCGCGATCGCCACTCCAGTACTTTTCGGCCCCAACGACCATCCGTTGGTACAGTATTACCCAGTTAGAATTGGATTGTGGAGGTCAGATAAGTAAAACATGCGTAGACACATCGCTCTACCCTATTTCTTGATCGTTTTTTGCTTTACCGCTACCATGGTCACTTGTGAGTGAAACAAAACTTATATTACCATATCGGTCTTTGTATGACCATGAATATTCCGATAACAGTTCCCATCTACTATAAATAGAATCGGAAGTGCTGGCCTTCACACTGAACTTTTCAAACTATCAAGGGACTACTTATCGGACTACCCACATTTTCACTTCACTACCCACCTATTCAGTTTTCAGAGCACATGGGGATAAAGCTGCTGAATAAAGAGAATTTAGACTTAGTCTGTTGTTCTTTGCGAGAATTCACAAGAAATGCTTTGTTTGTAATTAGTTATAGGTATTAGGTCATAATGTAGTTCAGAAGCTGTTGGTGAACCTATGTTAATAAATAAATAAGTAAATAAGTAAATAAGTAAATAAGTAAATAAGTAAATAAGTAAATAAGTAAATAAGTAAATAAGTAAATAAGTAAATAAGTAAATAAGTAAATAAGTAAATAAGTAAATAAGTAAATAAGTAAATAAGTAAATAAGTAAATAAGTAAATAAGTAAATAAGTAAATAAGTAAATAAGTAAATAAGTAAATAAGTAAATAAGTAAATAAGTAAATAAGTAAATAAGTAAATAAGTAAATAAGTAAATAAGTAAATAAGTAAATAAGTAAATAAGTAAATAAGTAAATAAGTAAATAAATAAATAAATGAATAAATAAATAAATAAATAAATAAATAAATGAATAAATAAATAAATAAATAAATAGTTAAGTTAAATATTAATTAAGGCGCATTTACCGCATTGGTTAGCTGTAATGGTAGATGTATGTTGATAAATAAACTCACTTTCCTTACAACTAACGTGTTTTTTTTTGGGACAAGCCCGCCACAATATTCCCAAACCACTGCAACTCCTGAAAGCCAGAATCAAAAGTGGCGACCACCAGAAAAGCGCCGAGGCAATGAAGATCGACGAAGTTCTAGAGAAACAATTCAACCGTCTTATTTCTCGCAACGGAGGAGTAGGAAACATACCTATTTTTCACTTCTTACTAGTATTCTTGTAAATGGTGAACTTGAAATAAATGCTTTGAGTTTGACCTCCTCAAATTGCTCCTAGAGACTCAGGTGCCCTGTTAATGACGTATAAAATGAAATCCAACTCAAAATAATCGTTGATAACTGTAAAACCCAGTGGTCGAGTGCTGGAACACATCGGAAAATAAAAAAAAACAACGTTTTTTTTGGGGAAAATTTCGAATATTTACGATGGTTCCTATCGGTCGTTATCAATGATGTGTGTTCCGGTCTCATTTTATTTTGCTTTAGTATCGAGTCTTTATAATATCGTTTGAAAATGAAAATTGTAAAAAAAGAACTTGAAATTTTACCGGAATTACAAAATGGAATTTATTATGAAAAATTCAGGATAATATTGTCATCTAATCATCAAAGAATATTATGCAAAACCCGTTAAAGTGAGGTTTATCAAATGGACATACAACTAGCAAGAGCTTCATACATTCATAAACACCTGTTTCCAATAGAGGAGGCAGAAAGCCACCTGCCACGATAATTGTATACTCCTAGCGGATCGTCCATTTTCATAAAAAAGCTTCATTACTGACATTTGATTTGATTTGATTGATTTTTTGATTTTTGTTTTTTTTTTGTTTTTTTTTTTTTGATTTGATTTTTTTCATTAATTGATTTTAGAATTGAGTATTATTTGCATGCCTATAAGACGGTAGAATATGGAGGACTATATTATATAACAAAACACGAAAACAACTATGTACCAATTATATTTGCAAAGAAATAAATGATTTGATTTGATTTGATTTTGATTTGATTTGACATAGTATGGATATTATAAGATCCCCAAAGTCACGCTATATTATCTCTTAACACAAACACAATTAGATGCATATTGGAAGGAAATGTGTGATCGCTCAGGTCGATCTTAAAGTTAAGCCGTGCTTGCCTAGATTGATCTGTGGATGGGTTGTGGATGGAGTGTGGACCACTCATAATATACCGAGTTTCCTTGAAGCAGTTGATTCTGGCTGTCATTTGTACATCTTTGACAGTCGTTACAGGTAGTCAGTGGCTCAAAAAGTCTAATAACCCGTTACCCAGTACCAACTGGGTTGTGGAGGTCAAATAGGCAGTCGCTCCATGTAAAATACTGGTATTCAGCTGCATCCAGTTAGACTGGGAGCAGACAGCCTACAGCTCTAGGCAGATGGTGATTATGGAAAAAGATGTGTGGGTGAGAATTCTTTGTCTAATGAAAATATATTTATATTTTATGCTCGCAATAGTTTTGCGTTGCAGTTCCCGTAGTCTCAGTCTAAAAGATTATGAAAGCAATCCATGGCGCGGCGGCGCAGATTTTAGTAAAAGCAAGCTTAACGTAAATATTGTACGCACAAACGTTAATAAAAAGTTTTGAGTATGTCCACAAAATTCTGGCCATCCACGCGCCCGGGCTACGAATATTACGCAGTACGCACCTGTCTAAGTTGAAGGACAGCTAATAAAGGTTACTAAATAATTAATTAAAGAATTCGATTAATACCTAATTTCAGTATCAAGTACCACTCCATACGGAGTACGGAGTGTGTATATGTCACCGTAAAATTGTCAAACACGTTAGATAGTAATCTCACTAGCGATAATGTAAACTCTCGAAATATTTTCAAACGAACTTAGTGCTTACAATAAAACGCGTTATTTTTCGTGAAATGCATGGGATGGTAGTCAACACACGCGGTGTGGAGGGAGGAGGGGTCCCATTTGCCCAATGGTAACACTCTCATGAAAAGATAATGTACCATTCCTGAGAAATACCGATTAATATAAACTACCCTTAAATACTTTATATTCCCCTAAAAAGCATAGTCGACGGAGCCCTATTTCCGAGTGCAGGGTTTAAAGGAACCTAACCAACCTAACGGGGGGTGCCCCAAGTCCCGATTATGGAGACATTTTTCCGTGTGTTCAGTTGACAATAGTTCGAGAGTTTACAATATCGCTAGAGAGATTACAATATAACGTGTTTGACAATTTTACGGTGACATATACACACAAACAGTAAAGACACCTCACCGCTTAACCACGACCTACACGCGCTACTGTCTCAGGTCCTGGTGAGGTCCTTTTTTTTGTAGGATGGGAAATCATCAAACAACTTCTCCCACGCTTGGCGGAGCGGGAGGGAGTGTCAGACTTTTACTAACTAAAACCCATCCATGTTCCTTCCTCGCCCTTTATGTTCCGGGGGCACGGTATCTCTTTCCTGGTGAGGTCCTGAGTTAGATATCCGGGTTAGGCAAACTTTTATAGGGTTTTCCATCAAGATTTTTTCAGTAACAGCCACAGACGCTTGGTTTGTGCCCGGTTGATGGCACTACGGCCGCTACTTTTTACATCATTATCGTCTAGCCTTTTGCCGACTATGTTAGGGTCGGCTTTTATTCTTACCGAATACAACAAACATACATACCGCTAAATACTAGTATTTTACATGAAGCGACTGCCTATCTGACTTCCACAATCCAGTTAGTACTGGGTAATACGATACCCCTTGGTAAGATTGGTTGTCAAAGTTTTTAGGCCACTGATTACCTGTATCGACTGTCAGCGATCCCGGTATGTAAGGGTGGTCACATATCCCTGTGGATATGTGACCGTCTGTGTGTGGTTGGTCTGTACCAACCTACGCAAGCACGACTTAACTCAAATATTATCGATTCGAGTGGCTGTCTTTATTTTGCCACGAGCTCCCCCTTGCCGTCCGGTCGCCCCCTTTTACATGGAACTTAAGCATAACAGGCGAAATGTATGTGTACTATTAGATACACATCTGTGTAACCTACGACTAACGACTGGCGAAAAAATAAATAGCTTAAAGCATGCCATGAGTCGCTGCGACTTGCGACACAACGTGTCGGTAGACCCGCAAACAACAAGCGAACGAACGAATCGCCTCATCGTCATGACCGAGGCGTTACTCGTTGAAACTACGATATTAGACACTTATTTTCTTCAAGTACTAGTTAAGGAGCGACTTCGCATGTAAGTCGAAGAGTCGAGACCAACACTTTTGAAGTTATAAGTGCAAAATCCTCCTTTATGTTACTCGTAGTTGGGAACGATCGTGATACGCGTCGGGTTACGGGGTATGAAACCTTTTGGTAACAAGAAGAATGCGAGAGTAAGGTACTTAAGTTTTGGTCGGGTGTCAATTGTTTTTGAGTGTATTTCTGTGACGCATCACGTAAGTCTATTATTAAGTAGGATAGCATAAGCATAGCATAATAATAATAATCTATACTCTATACTGTATAGCTGCTAAGAAAAATAAAATCTTTCAATCACGTACAACGCCGCAGAGATCTTCCAGTTTTTCAGAAGGGATAAATAAACCTGGTATTCTAAACTACCTAGTTAACAAAAATGGAAAAAGTCAAGAGGAAGAAAATAGCACCAATATTATCTAGCAATTACCAGCACCTCTCTCAGAACATAAACAGAAAAAACAAAAAACAAACAACACAGGAAAACATCATCCAAGCCGGCTGGTCACCGAGGATGATTACGACCACAACCTTCCAAAGGAGACACATTCAAGATACTCAAAAATAAGTAAACAAAACCAGCTCTACATATCCACTTACAATGTTAGAACATTGTCCTCACACGAAAGACTAATTGAACTAACTGAAGCTCTATCAAATATAAAATATGATATCATGGGAATATCTGAAGCGCGACGCCTCGGCAACAAAATAGTAGAATACGAAGATTTTATCCTCTGCCACACGGGTGAAACACCAGGCATGTACGGAGTCGGCTTCATAATCAAGAAATATCTCAAACAATATCTGGCAAGCTATATCGGTATTTCTGAACGAGTAGCACTATTACAACTGGACCTACCAAGTAAGAAACTTACAATAATTCAAGCCTACGCCCCTACGGAGGCTGCGAACGAAGAGGAGATCACTGCTTTCTATGAGAACATCTACAAGGCCATGGACATGGCATATAAAGATTTCATTCTAATGGGAGATTTTAACGCAAAAATAGGCCAACCACGAAGAGACGAACACATAATAATGAAACAGAACGGCTATGGAGAAAGAAACGCAAGAGGTCAAATACTAATAGATTTTGCCTTGGAAAACAAATTGTCAATTGTCAACACATTTTACAAGAAGAACCTGAAAAGAAGATGGACATGGCGCTCCCCGAGTGGAGAATATAAGAATGAAATAGATTATACATTGACCAACCGACCACAAATGATCCAAAATATTGAAACCTTAAGTATTAATTACCCATCAGATCACAGACCACTTAGAACAGTAATAACACTCACGAAACCAATAAAAAGTAGAGCAAATTATAATAATAACAACAAGTATAGCACTCTCAAAACCGAGCAAGAAATATTATTGTACAGAGAGTCGCTAAAAAACTACATACCGGCACTACTAGATGCGAACTCAGAAGACACTGTCCAAAAATATCATGACAAATTAATAAACTCTATTCAAATTAGCTTACGCAGAGCACGTGACACAAATCTTCACACAAAGAACCGAAATGTATTATCAGAACGCACAAAAAAGCTCATAAAAAGAAGACAAGAACTACAGAAAACTAGCAATAAAACTCGTACCGAGAAAAATGAACTAAAAGCTCTATATAAGGTTATAAGCAAATATATAAAAACCGACTACAAGAAATACAGAAGAGATATCTTTGAAAAACATTTGGAACAAAGCGGCAGCGTCAAGAAGGGATTTAAAGAATTACGATCAAAAAGAACATGGATTGAAGGATTAAAAGTCGCAGACAGAACTACGTGTAGTCGCAATGACATTTTAAACATTGCAACGGATTTTAATAGGAAACTATATAGCGACGCAAATCAATACGACAATGAGTACAAAGATCCAGTGACACACAGAACACCACAACGCTGCATAGATCCGATAGAGTGTAGCGAAATAATAGAGGCCATAAAGAAGCTTAAACCGGAAAAAAGTCCAGGCTCAGATAATATTACAAATGATGCCATAAAGACAGCCCAACTCATATTAGCTGCCCCATTGGCAAAATTGTTTGATAAAGTAATAGAAACTTTTGAAACGCCTTCTGAATGGTCTGAATCCCACATTACTTTGATTTATAAAAAAGGAGATCCTAAGGATATAGAGAATTACAGGCCCATTAGCCTAATGCCCACAATATATAAACTCTTTGCTACAGTTCTAAACCAGAGAATTAGCACAACATTAGAACAAAGACAACCCACTGAACAAGCAGGTTTTAGAAAAGGGTTTTCAACTGTAGACCACATACATACCCTAGAGTTGATAATTGAGAAATACCAGGAATATCACAGACCACTATATATCGCTTTCGTAGACTATCGGAAAGCATTCGACACGATTTCACATGAAAGTATTTGGGAAACTCTGAAAGATCAGAATGTGGAAGAAGAATACATTACGATACTAAGAAACATATACAGCAAGTGCAATAGTAGAGTGAAGCTAGAGACAACTGGACCAAGCTTTCCTGTCAAGAGAGGAGTAAGACAGGGGGACCCCCTTTCCCCAAAAATTTTTATTGCGGTACTAGAGTCCATAATACATAAACTAGACTGGAAAAAGCAAGGATTGTATATAAAAGGAAAACACTTAAGTCACCTCAGATTCGCAGATGACCTAGTGTTGCTCTCCGAAACGAGCAGCCAACTACAACACATGATTGAAACTCTTGACAAAGTTAGCAGGCAAGTAGGACTTGAAATGAACGTCACCAAAACAAACACAATGACCAACCACATAAAAACAAATATAAAACTAGATGGTGAAATATTACAATATGTCGAGCAATATACTTATCTAGGAAAACAAATAGGATTCAACAGAGATAGCAATGAATTAGAAATAGAAAGGAGAGTTAAAAACACATGGAATAAATACTGGAGTTTTAAAGAAGTATTTAAGAGTGAAATGCCCATAAAACTAAAGAAGAAAGTTATGGATTCATGCCTTATCCCATGCTTAACATATGCATGCCAAACCTGGAAGTTCACGACCAAGACTAAAAGTTAAATAATCACATGTCAAAGGGCAATGGAACGGAGCATGATGAAAATAAAAAAAGTACAAAAAATAAGGCATACAGACATAAGGGCAAAAACAAAAGCAATTGATGCTCTAAACCATGCACAAAGGTTAAAGTGGAAGTGGGCTGGACATGTAGCGCGACTCAAAGACAACAGATGGACCAAAACTATTACATCATGGCAAGGCCCCGCCGGCAAACGTCACAAAGGTAGACCCCACGCGCGTTGGGAGGACGACATTAAGAAAATAGCCGGGCCGCAATGGATACAGATAGCCCAAGACCGTGATAAATGGAATACTTTGGAAGAGGCCTTTACCTGAGAGGGGTTCCTAGTTAAAATTTAGATTATAAGGTAATAATTATAAAGTTGCTAATTGAAAAAAAAAAAAAAAAAAAAACTACAAGAACTTACTATATTATAAACAAATGAGCAACATTGTGCACAAGCTAGATTTTAATTAGTTTTTAAAGTAATTTTTTAGATCTAGATTTAAATTGTAGCATGTTTTTAGGAAATAAAAGGCTTTTTTATTTTTATTTTTTATTTATTTATTATACTCTATACTATATATATATAATATTATAAAGCTGAAGAATTTGTTTGTTTGTTTGTTTGAACGCGCTAATCTCAGGAACTACTGGTTGGAATTGAAAAATCTTTTTGTGTTGGATAGTCCATTTATCGAGGAAGGTTATAGGCTATATATCATCACGCTATGACCAATAGGAGAGGAACATAAATGAAAAATGTTGCAAAAATGGGAAAAAAATATTCCTTTTGTGAGCTTTTTCTCTCATATATGTGACGCAGACGAAGTTGCGTGGGTCAGCTAGTAAATAAATATCCCTGGACATTAAACACACAGCGCCACCTTAGTGCCACACTAAGCTAAGCTTGTGTCGTGGACACTAGATAGTTGATATACTACAATTATATACTTGTTTGTTTTTATAAACATACTTATTATACATTATATTTATTTATTTATTTAACACTTCAAGCACATAGTACAGAGGCGGAACATCCATGACTCGGAAACAAATGCCCATGCTCATCACACAAACATTTGCTCCTACCGGGATTCGAACCCAGGACCCTAAGAACGTAAGGCAGCCACATACCACTACACCATTAGGGTCGTCTCCATAATCCGTCTATGATGTTCTCACTGCTAGGAGAGGCCTCCTGTCTACGAGAGAGAATGGGCTATAATCCACCACGTGGGCCCAGTGCGGATTGCTAGATGTCACATGTCTTTGTATTTTTGGTTCAAGGACATTCCGGTTTCGTCACGATGTTTTCTTTCACCGTTTTAAGAGCAGTGGGGATGAAATAAATTATACAAAATAATTAGCCTGACTATGTTCGGACCCACGACTTACTGTTCGTAAGTTTTATTTTTTTTATTTTTTATTTTATTCATTAACACATACATTTGTTTTAACAGGTAAAACCCAAGCTTACAAATGTAGTCATTATACCTAATTCATTGTGCAGTCCCAACTAACGAGTCTGGGTAGAAGCACAATCTAAACAGCAGACAACATGCTAAGTGTCACCCTCTGGAATTCCGCCAAAGAGCAAGAAAAAATATCCAAATGCCGAGAGATATCATTGAGTGTTCTAATTGCACGAATCACTGGTGCGAACTTTAATAATTTTGTACGAGTTGCCTGCTCTTATTGGTGTATATCTTCAACAGCCGTTTCGATCTATGTAGTATGTTATATACTACCGTATACCAAACTACTAAACAAAAAATTAAATAATAAAGAAGCAGTGTCTCCCATCCGTTTCAAAGCATTATAAATAATTGACGATACCAATTTTCACCGGCGCTCGACTTCTTCACAATGAAGAATGACAGTTAAACCAAGATGGCCGGCGCGGGAAACAGTAGAACTCAGATAATCTATTTCATCCATAAGTCTAGACGACACAATGTCACTAAATAATATGGATGATTCCCGACTAAACAAAAGATGATTCTGTTCAGTCCTTGGACTATTGGTTTTTGTTTAATTAAGTTAATAAAAATTTACGAACTTAAAACGTGTCAAAGATCATTAGTGGAGGCTTGTGGTTTGGAGTGTGGTGGTCAGATAGGCAGTCGCTCCATGTAAAATACTGATATTTTGCTTCGGGTCTATTCTTAAAGAACCTGGAGTTTTTCTCCGTTCAAATATTTGCTTACATACATGTACAATATTTTGTTTGTATATCTCAGTTATAGGCTACACGTAAGCTCTTGATTTTAAACTTTTTACACACTATCTGAATTTCAGATTTTTTTGTCAAGTTTGGCGTCTGAAAATAGTTAAATTAGGAACCCGTTGCTAGGCAGCCTGCGAAAGTGATCTTAGCATATTATCGCCTATGGGATTTAGCGCCTTCGTACACAAGGCTACAAAAATCTTCGATACTCGACGATTTTAGTCTCCAAGCGACTGCCGCCATAAAAATCCATTGAAGTTCGAACACGAGTCGTGTCGCCGACATTATGGATTTGTATGGCGGCAGTCGCTTGGAGACTAAAATCGTCGAGTATCGAAGATTTTTATAGCCTTGTGTACGAAGGGGCTTAGAGTCGCAATATTAGCGACCGTCTAGTAGCTGGTAAAAGTATTTTTGCGCAAAGTAACTGCTTCATGTTGACGCATTAATTTAGGGGTCACCTAATGAGAGCAGCGGTGGCCCAGTGGTGGCCCCGACTTACGTATTCATGGGTTTGAACCAAGACAGGCTCAAAACGGTGAAGGAAAACATTGTGAGGAAACCGACGTGTCCTAGAACCAGAAAATCGAAGACTTGTGTCATCTACCAATCCTCACCGGCCCCATGCGGTGGCCCATTCCATCTCATTGAGAGGAGCTCATCCAGGTCTCAGCACTAAGAACATAATTGGTTGATGATAATGATGATGATTTCCATTGACACTAATGACAATAACAACAAAACTCTAAAAGAGAAACCAAATGATTTGACAATTCATATGCAGATTATCAATGGTTCCGTACGTTATTCGCGTAACCTCTAGAGCAGCGGTCATTCACCTTTCACGATAATCTCACCCATCGTAAATGTATGTAAGTAGTAAATAAATCGTTAAAAATATTAAATGTACTGTTTGATTGAAACCAGTGAAACATTTGTTTGTGTTTTTTGAAGTAATAAAAGTGAAGACGTGTGTTGTATTGAGATATAAAGTGTTGGACGGGTATCAACAGAAATGTTGCTGAAAAATACTTGGAAAACTAATTCATGAACACAATATCTCATCATCATCATCATCATTAGCCTTTTCCCAAATATGTTGGGATCGGTTTCCAGTCCTGGATACAGTTGAATACCAGTATTTTACATGGAGCGACTGCTTATCTCACCTCCACAACCCAGTTAATACTGGGTAATACGATACCACTTGATAAGACTGGTTGTCAGACTTTTGGGGTCACTGACTACCTGTAACGACTGCCAAAGAACTACAAATGACAGCCGGGACCAACAGCTTAACGTGCTTTTTGAGGCACGGAGGAAACTCGGTTTGTAAGGGTGGTCCACAGATCAACCTAGCCAAGCATGGCTTATCCTAAAGATCGACCCGAGCGTCTGTTATTATTTAGCCTCGAGCTGCTTTCAAGGTTACGAGGCATAAGTGGACTGCATCTTAAAAAAATACTTACAATAAATACATCGTATCTATTCATAGAAAAGTTATAAGAGTGTGATGACTATAGTCATCACACTCTTATAACACAGAGAAAAACTAACCATTATTTATAATCAGCTTAATAATGTTTCCATTGCTGGGACTTAAGCTTCCTCTCTATGAGAAGGAATGGGCTATAATCCACCACGCGGGCCCAGTACGTATTGGTTGATTTGACATGTCTTCGAATTTTTTGGTTCTAAGTATATGCCGCTTTCCTCACGATGATTTCCTTCACCGTTATGAGAGCAGCGGTGATGAAATTAATTCCAAAAAGTAATGCACTTGCTTGGAGTCGAGCATACGACTTACTGTTCGTCAGTCGGAGCCGGCTGCACTGAGCCACCGCTGCGCTCAGAAAAACTAATAACAATTCTGAGAAGAATCTGCCAATTACTTAACTATATTCTTGTCCATTTTACTCCCACTACTCTACATTGACGCGGGTTTGGCTACGGTAGGCGACGGTGATTTATGTGGTGACATGTCACCTTAAATAACAGCCCAGCCTATGTTGAATTCCGCCAGAAAAATGTCCAAGTAAAAATATTAACCAATCGGCAAGAATAACTGCCTGGCTTTATCAGCGGCGTAGTGAGATCTATTCTTTCAAACTTTCACCACACACGATAGATGTGGTACCCTAGTATAAATACACTTGAGGGGTTAACGCTCAGGGCACGCCACGATAGTGGCGGTTAGTTCCTCACTTTGAGGAGTGGCTGACGCAGGTCCTCACCGGACACGGATGTTTCGGGAGGTACCTGCACCGAATCGGGCGGGAAGAAACGCCCGGGTGTGGAGCACACGGTGGAAGTCTTCCCTGCGTGGGCGGAGCACCGCCGTGTCCTCGTAGCAGCGATCGGCAGCGGCGACCTCTCGCGTCCGGCCCTGGTTCAATCCATGGTCCGGAGCGAGACGGAATGGGAAGCCGTCACCTCCTTCTGCGAAGCAGTTATGCTAGCGAAGGAGGTGGCGGAACGAGGGAGGGAGAGAACCTCTCTTCCCAGCCGCCCCGGGAGACGCACCGGGCGTCGGGGGCCACGTGTTGGTTACCGGCCACCGTAGATGCGGGCCTGTGGACGGTTGGCTATGGGCTAGCTAACCGTCCGTCCGTCCGTCTAAAGACGACAGGCCGTGTCGAGGGTGCGTCCGTGTCCGTGGCCCCTACGGCACCGTGCTCTTAGGTACAAAAGCCAATACATGGATGGGTTTTAGTCAGTAAAAGTCTGAAACCCCCTGCCGCTCCGCTCAGAGCGGGACCCCCCCTAGTAGCATTTTTGTTGGCATTTAGTAGGGCCGCACACCTCTGTTTAGTTGGCAATTGCATACAATTGGCGGGCAGTTTGCGGGTTGGGCCCAAAACTGATGGCCAACGAAGATTTGCCTACGAAAGCCCAACTTGCGATGGAGATGGAGCTAACGTGGAATCATAGTAGGGAAGGTACGTATTTACGGGACCAGGTTTTTACACCAGGTATTTGCTTCCAAGTACGTACACCAGGTACTGACCCGAAATACTTGCAAGACTTCAAAGTATTAAAATCTACGTAGGTTTTCAATCCAATCTTCAACAGTTCAATAACCACGTTAGTTTTCGTAAATGCGATCCTGCTCCTTATTTGTAAGGCTCTACGGAACAATTTCGTATGCAAGTATTTTTACTTTAATGGTTTGTCTTTGCAAGTATTTATTTGTAAACGCGATTGTGCGCCTTATTCATAAGAAGTAAGGGTTAAATTTCCTATGCAAGTATTTTTCTACCAACAGGACTTGACATAGAAGTAGGAAATTCAATCGTCTGTAAGTAGGTATTTATTTGAAAACGCGATTGTGCTCCTTATGTATACAGTAATACGGGTCAATTTCCTATCCAGATAAAAAGTACTTGAAAGTATCCCGAGCCCTGGTTTTAGGACCAGGTTTTTTAAAGTAGAGGTACTTGGAAGCCCTGGTACTCGATTTTGCAAGAACGACCCATGTCTAAATCATAGACTAAGACTATTTGGATATATTATAAACTGCGTGGAATTGCCTACGAAATCCCAACTTGTGAGAATTCTGGGGGGACGGCGCGAACGCTTAAAAAATTACGCATCAGAGTTATCCACATTAGGGATTATCGCAAGGGTCAAACCTGACTGCAGTTCAATGGGAAGGCCTCGCCCTGGGGGAACCGCCTATTTGATCGCGGTTTTTCTTATTCCAGGTACGTATGAATTCACTACAATACTGCGCGAGAGTCATTCGACGCGGGAGAATCTTAACACCGCGATTCAGAAACGTGACGTAATTGTACAACGCCATCTAGTTTAAAGATACGAACTAAAACGTGCTGGACTTACGCGTCTACTTTTCCAGAATAAAGGCTTGGGCACACCAAAAGCAGGACAGGCGCAGCACCTTAGCAGGGCAGGTCAGTTGCGCCGCGGTTGATGTCACACCAGAAACATGAGCAGTCAGAGAGCAGTTTGAAGGCGGGCCTGCTTTGTAACTGCGTTATGTGTGTCGTATCGATAGGCACACTCAGTACACTTCAAGATGTTGAACGGTTCTGACTCTGACGAAGAGGAGCTATTGTTGCTTCCATTGCAAAAGAATGTGGGTTCACGATGTAAATAAAGAGAAGAGAAGAATATGGGGAGTACTATCGTCTATGTCGGGAATTAGAATATTTTGAAGATAGGTTCTATGCTTATTTTCGGATGTCGAAGAGTTCTTTTGAATACTTAATTGCATGAAGTGATATGATTGAAATAATGAAAACTGAAAACTGATACAAGCTACAGCTTCATCATTTCTTGAGCTATCTTTATACTCGCATCTTGTAAACCGTATTTCTATAACATTTGTCCTTTAAATCATATAAACATTTATATTTCCTAACCAACTCAATCAATTTTTCATTCGTTTCCATGATAAAGTTGTAAAAAATCACAACCGTTTACGACCCGCGCTGCGTCTGTCCCGCGCAACTACTTTGGTGTGACTAGTCAATATGGCGGACGTAGTAATACAACGTGTACTCACTGCGGCCGCCCCGCGCCCGCGCTGCCACCGCCCCGCGCCTGCGCTGCTCCCGTCCAAAAGTTTTGTAGAAGAGCAGTGCGTGCGCGGTGCAGTGGCGGAGCAGGTAGGATCAGCGGGCCCGCGTTTGTTCAGTGTGTCATCCCTCATATAACTACATTATTTTCTAACGGAGACGCACTGCTACCGCACTGCAACTGCTTTTGGTGTGCCCAAGCCTTAATGGTACCTTTACTTAGATTGCACTCACAGTACAATGTTAACAAGTTAATATATCAAGTACCATTGACAAGATTGCACTTAGTGAGATATCAAAGTAAGATAAATTCAGAACAATCAGTTACGAGATACTGACGAATCATAGCAACAAGGGAATTAAGTCATCTTCTTTAGTGTTGTGATATATATTTACTAGACTATAGTCTAGTAATAAACAGGGTGGAATTTTACAATGCCACCTGGAGGGAAAGTTCTCTAAATACTGGAGAACGCAAATTTTACTCAAAGGAGACATATACCTTTATTTTTAACCCTCTGCAACTGACGTGGCTCAATTTTAACAATTTTAATGACGTGGTAGTACACGAGACACCATTTCAACTGCAAATATTTTCATAGGATAACATTGTGCAGCTATTTTATTTATATTTATTAGATTGTTATAGCCTATTTTTATGTTAAATGAACTTTAAATATAAAAACAATTAGTATTTTCAAAAATTAAACGGTGTTTATTGGGTTCACACAAATCACTCCATGAATCTCTACTTAAATATTAATGACCTAGAAAAAATTACAAAATCAACTTTTTTAAATTTTACATTATACATAATAAAAATTAACAATTACAATAATCAGTCTAGAAAATATGATAAACATTCATTGGTTGACTTCAAAATAAGACAGTTTCAAAGTCACAGTTTTTTTTTGACAATTATTACATAATGGCTTGGAGTGCTGAAGGTAAATTGGCTTCAAAAAATCACAGCAACGACCAAATGGACTTATAGACCAGTTTTCTGCCACTTGGTGGAACAGACCGAACTGCTGGTGGTGGAGGGGGCAATACTTACCTGAAACCCTAGTGAGTCATGCGCAGTTTCCATGGCAATCTTTCATTGTATGTCTTGTGACTCCTGTGAAGATTTTTGGCGTTCAACCACTGTGGCAGTCTTATAGCACTTCTACTTTTAGCTCTGGACCTTGTTCACGTGAAATAACATCTTCTTCAAGGTGTAGGATTTCTGGCTCGAAAGTTGGGTCTTCATCTTCACCATCAGAATCGCTAAACGCATGTTCAATTGCCTGTTTCAGTCACTGTATTATTTGATCTTCGTGGGCTAGAATATTCCAGCCGACATCCTCATAGGTACAAGCAGAAAACATACCTGGCCTGGGGTGAAGTGGTGTATTTACGTGAGCCATCTAAAAAAACAAGTTTAAAAATACAAAGATATCTCCTTTACAATATTAGTATGAAAGGATAGATACTCGTATACGTATCAATTATGTGAATAAAATCAAATTCGAAATAATACAAAAAAATACCTTATTATAAGATAAACTAAACTTAATTACTGATGTGATTGTTTAAGAAACACTATGAAAGCAAGATCATTTTACTGAGGTGGTAGTCTAGTAGACACTTACCTTAACACTGATGTGGTGGTCTCGTGGACACCTTCCTCCCGCTACGCTCACGTGCGCTTGCTACGACCGCCCTCCGTACACAGGCTGACGCGCAATCTTACTATAGTAAGGTACTAAGAGCGGCGGCGCTCACATTTAAAAATTAACAGTAACAAACCAAATTTTATTTTTCACGGTGTCTGTTGAACTACCACGTCAGCCGCAGAAGGTTAAAAAGAAACAAATCCGCATTCGTAGATTTTTAAAAATTTATTTCGAACCAGAATCGAATCCGGGATGGATCGGCTGAAGTTCGAAAAAATAATATACCTTTTTGACATCAATCGATAGGTTCAATCATTTATGGATCAAATCTCTCTAATAAATATGATACGATTTATGTTCGACAATACAATTATTGTAAGACGTATCATACCTAACAGGCCTATTGTTGAACCGATGTAAGTTGTTATCATAACTTAAATCCCTACAAAAAACTCCCAACAGTAGGAATAGAAGCTGCAGGCCTGTCGATAGTTGGCTCAATGTTGTTTTAGTAATTTAAATACATACAAAATCTCCCAGCAGTGGGAATAGTAACAGAAGGCCCTTTGTTGGCTATTCGTTGGGCAAATAGTGCATGTTTATTTGTCCTATTTTAACTTTAGGTTGGCGGAACAACTAACCGTCTGCCAATACATTCCCAACTGTTGGCATAAGGAAGCCAACGGCAATTGCTACTAGGGCCGTCATTTGATGATTTCCAATCAGTAAAAAAGAGTTGGAGGCTACCTCGCTGGTCTAGTAGTAGCGACCGCTGAGCATGAGATGTGTTCGATTCCCGGGTTGGGCAAATTATTATGTTTTCCCATCAGGAATTTCTCAGAAACAAGCAAAGGTCCAAAACTTTTAAGGTTCAAAGAGAGTAAGTACCCAATCTTTTATCCCATTTCAAGTTAACAGAACAATCTCAGAGAACTTAAATAGATTTTAAAAATGCAAGCTAACTGCTTATTGCTGTCATCAAAAGTTTCGCGCAGAATGAAGAGTTGCGAAGTTCTTGCATTAAAAACTTTTGCACTTTATATAAGTGAATTTGTTTAGGCTATTACTATTTAAATTAAACTAAATAAGTAAGGTGATTTTGTAGAACAGTTATTCATCAATCATGGCCTTTCTCGGTTTTGTTGGGGTATGATTTTATGAGATACTAGGGAACTAGAATAAATTGGGAATAATCGAAAATCGCTTGTTAGATGTTTCGTGTTACTGGAACGATTTTAACCCAATTGTTTCAATGTCATATTATCTGGGCACCTTCTTTATTTTATTTTTTAGGATGGGAAATCATCAAATAACTTCTCCCACTCTAGGCGGAGCGGAAGGGAGTGTCCGACTTTTACTGACTAAAACCCGTCCATGTTCTTTCCTCGCCTCTTTCCAACGCAACGGTACTGCAGCCCCGGCAGGTTTCGGCCCTTGCGCGCGAGGAACACAAACGCGTCGTCGAACCGGCTTGTCGTCGTTAGACGGTCGGCACAGGCCCGCGTTTACGGTGGCCGGTAGCCACCACGTGGCCCCCGACGCCTGGTGCGTCTCCCGCAGCGGCTGGGAAGAGAGGCTCTCTCCCTCTCACGTTCCACCACCTCCTTTGCTAACATAACTGTTTCGCAGAAGGAGGCTTCCCATTCCATCTCGCTCTGAACCATGGATTGAACCAGCGCCGGACGCGCGAGGTCTGTGATCCCCGAAGGGGTGGGCCGAGTAGTCCATAATAGTACACCCACACTACGCCAGGTATGTTTAAGTTCCATGCAATAGGGGCGAGCCTAAAACCATCAACCTGGCACAAATTCTTAACTGAAAAACCCAATAACACAATGCCTGACCTGGGTGTCGAACCAAAAACTTATACTCAGCAGTCACACTTGTCTCCAATATTTTGGAGCTACACAATTCTCCAATCCAAATAAAAGTAAGATTAATAAACCATTTACCTGTAAAATGAGGGTTTACATTCCCAATAAAACATACCTCTATTGTACAACTCTATTTAGGAATACAATATTTATTTTATTTATTCATCTACCTTTGAAAGGGGTTCCCCGTTCCCATATAATTTCATGGCACGTTGCCAGCATTAGATACGTGTAAATGAACTGATTGTGTGCTCATCAGCCGGGGTACGGCCTCATTAAAGGGGGTGGCATGTCACCATGTGTATTTTATTTTATGTATTATATAAAAGTGGCCTATTTAACCTAATCTGGATTCCAAGGTTAATTTTCAGCTAAATTTGAAAAACGGAAAGAGGGACGAAATTGTTATTTTAGTTATTATTTAGGCTTAATCGATATTTATATACAGGGTGTACGCAGACTCTTCAAGAATACCCTATCACACACCCCTCCCCCCCCCTCCCTCCCTCTTCATAATAACCTATGTTTCACAAATAAATTGATTTGATTTGATTTGATTTGAAGAAGCCGTCAACCAAGCCTTATGTATATCAAGCTAATATTATAATTACAATTATATAAAAATAACGCATTTCTTTGCTGGAAATTGACTTCCTTAGGGGTGAGAAATCAGACTTTTCGGCACTCAATGTAACGCACTTAAAACATTGTGATGATGGACGAATTGAATAGTACGGGGATCGTGGAGGTGCTTGAAGTAAAAATCTAACATTAAAAACATGTTTTGCATTGAAAATAAAAGTGGTTGCACGAATGAAGTTTGACCCCAATATCGTAACGTAGAAGGTTTCCTGGTATGGTTTAGAGCAAAAAAATAATCATATTGACGAGAACAGCAAGAGACTTTTGGCTTCATTACGAGATTTTTTACACACACACTGTATAAAGTCGATTTTATCTCACCGCCTGCTACGATTCTTAAATTTTTCTTTGGTTTTGTTCACGTTCATATATCTAGAATCTAGATGAACATTACCAGCCAAGCTCTTTGGAATGGTCAGATGACCTACTCGCAGTTGCATGAGCATGCCGTTTGTAAGTAGGTACTACGTACCTGACTTTTCAGAAAAATATAACAAATAAAGTCTGCTTAACTTAACGGATGGCCAATGGAGCCGAAAAGTTCTGGAGTGGCAACCGCGAACCGGAAGACGTTATGTTGAAAGGCCTCCCACTAGGGGGACTGATGATCTGGTGAAGGTTGCGGGAATCCGTTGGATGCGAGTCGCACGGAACGTGTCAATGTGGCGACACTTGGGGGAGGCCTTTGTCCAGCTGTGGCAGCAGTCTTTCGGCTGATATGATGATGATGATGCTGATGTCCTTTTGGGTCTTCATCCGTTTGCACCTGTTTCTACCTATGACCAAAAATCTTCTACAGATGATTGTGAATTATTTAGCGATTCTCGACTTTCTTTATCGTGTGGTTAAGTTCCTAACCTGCTGTCAGAGTTTTTATGCCACCATTGAGCCTCTGATTTGGCTTTATATGCCGTCAAGAAATTTATCTCAGGTATGCAGGTTTCCTCACAATGTTTTCCTTCACTGAAGCAAGTGATTATCGTACAATACGCACAAGAATCCGAAAAATCAGAGATCGAAATGCAGACTTTGGATTCAAACAAGAAAACCTACGACTTGGTGCTAAGGGTACTTTTTACTAATGTGCATAGTACTCAATCAGTAACTGAATTCACACTAATAACAACCAAATTGATTCAATGCTTATCAATGGACCAAAAACCCAGTTCAATGAATACCATCGCATTTTACATTGGATGCCTTTCAATTCTCTTCAGAGGTTCATTTGAAAGCAAACATTACCGCCCAGGTATTAATAGACCCAAGGTTCCTGAATAGAGAATTAAATGTGCCAGCAATCACCTTAATGAAATCAACGCCAGCTCACTTCTGGAAAAAATGAGCTAATTACTTACGAGTATTATGTTCGTTTTATGATGAATGATATGACAATTTATAGTCCGTCTCATATTTTATGGAGATAATTATTATAATATGCCATATCAGAAATGAAGACATCCGCAAGAGAACCAAGGTCACCGACGTAGCCCGAAGAATTGCTAAACTTAAGTGACAGTGGGCAGGGCACATTGCTCGCAGAACGGATGGCCGATGGGGCCGAAAAGTTCTGGTGTGGCGACCGCGAACCGGAAGACGATGCGTTGAAAGACCTCCTACTAGGTGGACCGATGATGATGGTGAAGGTTGCGGGAATCCAGTGGATGCGAGTAGCAAGGGACCGGTCAATGTGGCGACACTTGGGGGAGGCCTATGTCCAGCAGTGGACGTCTTTCGGCTGAGATGATGATGATGATGATGATATACAAACGCCTTTACGCATAAAAATGTGAGAGTGATCCATCTGCCCAGCCTTTTCCCTACTTTGTTGGGGTCGGCTTCCAGTCAAATCGGATGAAAATGAATAACAGTATTTTACATCGAGTGATTGCCTGTCTGACCTCCAATATCCAATTAGTACTGCGTAATGAGATAACCCTTGGTAAGACTGGTTGTCAGACTTCCAGGCCACTGACTGCCTGTAACTAATGCAAAAAATAAAATATGCTCCAAAAAAACATAAAAACGTGAAAAATAACTTTAGCTTCAGAAGACGGTGACCTTTGTTTGATTGATTTACTTCGTTTTTTAACCGACTTCTAAAAAAGGAGGAGGTTCTCAATTCGGATGTTTCTATTTTTTTTTATTTTTTTATGTTTGTTCGGGCATAACTCCGTGGCTTGCCAACCGATTTGGAAAATTCTTTTTTTGTTAGAAAGGGTATTCTTCCCAAATGGTGCCATAGCCACCAAGTCGGGATCTGGTGATGGAATCTGGCGACATCGAGGGAACTCTTCAAATTTTATATGAAAACGTGTTGCGACTTTGGTATTTTCTACAACAAGTGAAGCATTTGCGTTTGATAAGAACCATTCTACTATCAGATCTGATGATGAAGCCAAGAGTCACGGAACTCCATAATGAGACAATGTACCATAGTCGTGTTTGGGCTTGTTGTAATGTAATTGTAACGGTATGCACTTTCCATGTATCAAGCATATGTGAACCACTAAAAAGTGAAAAATAAAAACTTTTTTTGCAAAAAATAAAACCGACTTCAAAAAAAAAACAACAAAGTGAAAAATAACTTTAGCTTCTGAAGTCGGTGACAAAAAAACTAAAGCAATCAAACAAAGGTCACCGACTTCAGAAGCTAAAGTTATTTTTCACTTTGTTGTTTTTTTTTTTAAGTCGGTTTTATTTTTTGCAAAAAAAGTTTTTTGTCACCGACTTCTGAAGCTTAAGTTATTTTTCGCGAAATGTGGAAGGAGGGAACGGAGGCCTTTGCCCTGCAGTGGGACAATATAGGCTTATAATAATAATAATAAATAGTGGTTCACT
The DNA here is from genome assembly GCA_916618015.1 of Xestia c-nigrum. NCBI lineage: Eukaryota > Metazoa > Arthropoda > Insecta > Lepidoptera > Noctuidae > Xestia > Xestia c-nigrum. The sequence goes on from OU745265.1 coordinate 20,031,693, forward strand.
TGCGCTTACCCCTTCACAGGGTAGCGGCGTGATGTTATGTTATGAACTAGTGTAAACAATAGATAGTCATGAGATTTATGATACTTATACGAAATGATGAATTTTATAATGTTGGTTCCAACAAGCGGAAAAATAAAATACATAAATAATTATAATTGCATAAGTTGATAAAAAATGGTTACAAAGAAGGTCTGACCTCAAAATGTATACAACCTACATCTCCTTGTTACGGCAATATATTAAAAAGAAAACTAGCTTGTCATTGTCATTATCTGATATGGGGTGTTAGGTTATTTTCGTTACGGAATTTCTGGATTCGGTCTCCACGCTCAAAGCCCGCGATAGAAGCTATGCAATAGATTAAAAATCCAACGACTTGAGAACCTCCTCCTTTTTGAAGTCTGTTAAAAACGGCTGAATGTGGTTTCTGAGGCATGGAGGAAACTTGATATGTAATGGGTGGTGCTGGTGACACATACACGGATCAAACTAGGCAAGCGATGCACGCTGTGCACGACCACGCGGCGCATCTTAGCTGCATGGATTCATTTGTCTGACAACGTGGGTCTACGTTTTCACTGCAGTACACACTATATGCCCACGACTGAGTACAAATGTAGCGTGCGTGGCCCACCGCGTCATAGTCGTGGTTAAATATTCGTGTACCGCGTGCACAGCATTGAGCTTTGTGAGCGATTTATTCGAACAATCTACGCATTTGCTAATAGCATCAATTGATGCATAGCGTGTCCGTGGGTTGCCGAGGACAAAAGCATCTTCTAGCAAAGCGAAGCTTAATTTACCTGCGTAGCCTCTCCGTGAGCCGCGGTGGGTTTTCGCCTTTATTGATACAACCGTATGTGTATACACAGGTCCTGTATGATACGCATACTATAAAAAGGTGTAAAAAAACCTTTTTCACTTCTCATGCTCTAAAAGTACGCCGTTATAGCCCTACGAAGCGGGATTAAAGTGACCGTTTATTCCCTAGGGAGTAAAAAGTAATTTAAAAATGGAACGATCTTTTACTCTGAAACATGACCAAAAAAGAGTAACTTGACAAAGGTTTTATTTAAATTTCGAAATGGCATGCAAATAGAAAGCGGTTTATTGAAAAAAAAAAACAAATGAACTCTTCGAACTGTTTGTGTGCATCGTTGATTTTAAAAAGCAATGCCTCTGTTTAGTAACAGATTACAACTTTTGCAATAATGTAGGTACTAATTATCTGTGGAGTGTGGATCATCTTCATTGCGAAAATGTTGAGAGTTTGTGTTGTGTTTTCAATGGTTAGTCTGTGACTGACCTGATAGAAGAAAAAACTAACCGCTTAGTTCAGAATTTTTGTCGAGTGTAAATTTGTTCAGTTTAAAATGACTATTTTTCTCGCACTCGAAGTGAAAAGTACAGTTTGCACCTCGAGACTAAACGCCAATATAATATACCCTCGCTTTCATTGCCTCCCTCGCAAGCTCGGGAGTCAAACCACCTCGGGTATATAATGGCTTCGATTAGTCCCTTGTTATAAAATATACTATAAACAAAGCCGAAAGGTACTTGATTTCCCCGTAATTGCGATCATTTTCTTTGTTCTAGACCATACCTGGAAACTTTCTTGTTACGGAGATATTGGGGGTCAAAGTTCCAATTTTATGACAAGATTTTTTTTAAGTACAAGTTTTTGTTATATTTTTTTAATTTTAACACCTCTACGTCCCCCGTACTATTCAATGAATCCATCAGCACAATGTTTTGAGTGCGTTAAATTGAGTTTTACCACAAAACATGATTTTTTACGAGAGAAAAAAAGGCTTTATAAATATTGTTAATATTTTTTGGTAGAAGTTTACATTCAATGGTTTTTCTTCCTTAAAACGATTTTACTATAATAGACAAACGATCTATCCGCGAAAGCGATACTGGGGACAACTCCGATATAAAAGGGAGGATTCTCCAACCAAACACACAACAGTTTATATATTTACTAGCTGACCCGCGCAACTTCGTCTGCGTAAGACGAACCAACAGTTCATAAAATTAGCGCGTTCAACTAACCAAACAAACAAACTCTGCAGTTTTATAATATGTATTAGTACAGATTCAAGTAAGTAACAATTTATTTTTTCTCGAATAGGTTTGTATTAATCGCCAAAATATTCTACTTTTGTTTTTCCAATTATAGGCTCTTCCATCGACTGCCTTACTTTCTATCCTTGGAAACTCTACGATTTTATACTCCAGCTAGATCGAAAGTTCTCATCAAGTGGCATGGCATGAGCCGTGACACGTTAAAGCTGCTTCAAACTGTTGCGGACCTCTCGCATCTGCCTTCTTTCTCCAAAGTCAGACCTTTGATGTTAGTCAAACTCCAAGCAGGTCAACACAACACGTAGATGTAGATGCTGTAAATTCTTGAAAACCTTTTGCAAATGTTTTCGTCGCAAAGCCTCCATCATGAGACCTTCGATGACAGTAACACTCCAGCTATTACTAAAGCTCTCATCAAGGTGCGTTAAGTGAGCCTAATGACGATATAGCTGCTGTAAACCGTTGAAGATCTCTAGCAACTACCTTCAGTCTCCATCGTTAGACCATCGATGACAGTCGTACTCCAGCTAGGTTTAAAAGTTCCCATCAAGGTGTACAAAAAGAAACCTTAAACACGATAGAGCAGATTTGAAGTGTTGCGGACCTCTTGTGACTGCTTTTCGTGTCCATCGTTAGACCTTCGATGATACTAATACTCCAGCTAGGTCTTAAGTTTATATCAAGGTGCATGAAATGAGCTGACACACGATATAGCTGCTGTAAACTGTTACGGACCACTTGTGACTTGTGATATTTACGTCTCCATCGCTAGACCTTCGATCACAGTTAAACTTCAGCCAGGTCTAAAAGTGTCAAAATAAGCCCCAACACGATCTTCTTCTTTATCGTGTGGTTAGTGCCTAACCTGGGTTCTGAGTTTTTATGCCGCCCAAGGTTAAGTCCCAGTCTTGGCTTTACATGCCGTCGATCAAATATCTCTCAGGCATTCTAGTTTCCTCACGATGTTTCAGCATGCAATTATTATACAATACGCACATGAATGCGTGACTTTGATTTGAACACGACTATTTTAAATATACAATGGGACAAAGTTTGCACTTTTCAATAAAAAAATATTATGAAAATCGGACTTCTCTGGAAAAAGTTTTGCGTCATCATCATCATCATCATCATCCATAGTCCGACTTCACCCACTGCTGGGTACAGGCCTCTCTTTGTTAGTGCCAAGCTCCACGCTTGTGTGCCAGTCTCATCCAGAATATAGCCGTAATGGCAACAATATCGTCTGCTTATCTCACCTCTGGACGACCAAAACTTCTGTTTCGATTTCTAGAACACCACTTGGTCACAGTTTTACTCCACCTAACATCACCGCGTCCTGCTAGGTGACCTGCCCTACTCCATTTGAATTATCATCATTCATCATTATTTCATGAAAGACGTCTAATGCTGGACATGTGTAGCCACATTGACCGGTCTTGTGCGACTCACATCCAGCGGATTTTTACAACTTTCATCACGTCATTTAAGTATTGCTCAACCATAGTATAGGTACATAAAGAAAAACAGGCGTTGGATTGAAAACCTCTTCCAAAAAACCAAACTTGAGACATCTGAAATTGGCGAATATCAGTTTCGTTCTTTCACGGAAAATCATAACACCGTGATTCAGAAAATGGAGTCAAATGAATAACGTCATAACTATAGAGCACGAAGTTAAACTGCTAGAACATATGCATGGAAAGCGGTCGAACAGATACTCTACCGGCTATGCAGATTTCTAAAGCAGGGTCATGTTGAATATTCTCTTCTTCTCTATCTTGTATTTTTTATTCATAAGTACCATTTTGATTCAATAGATGTCACTGCATGTATCCTAAGATCGGTATGATAAGTTTTAAAAACTTTAAAGTCATAATATAATATCTTATGATGGAGAGCACCGATTACAAAGAAACAAAAATGAAAATCTTCTCTAAGTTATGCAAAATTTTAATTTTTGCATTGAATCGAACCACATTGGTTTTATAATTTACACATGATGCTATAACAAAAGGGCTACGTAGAGACACACTGACATAGACGAAAATTTATGAAGTAGTAGAAAAAGGGTTCCGTGTGTGATCCTTTAACAGCTTAAGTGCCATATTTACAGATTTATTATTTGAAATAACTGATTCCCAAACTATCGTTTAAGTGTTAAAAAAGTATGTATTTGAAAAATGATTTGGAAATCTAAAAGCTTTAAAAAAAAACAAAATACTTTGTTACAAAAAGTGAAAACCGTGTGGGTTTTGAACGTGCGAACCAAAGATACTATCGGAAATCTGACAGCATTAAACAAAATTAAAATGTAGCGCAAGTCTTTACTGGGGCTTGAACTTGCGACTCATTGTTCGAAAGGCGGTAGACGTCACCGATGGGCTATTTGTTCTAGTGACAATTGGTTAAAAATAGTTATTCTATTACAATGCATGTTATGACGGTTGTCAGTTGTCAAACAGTTGACAAATATAGACGAAATGCATATTGCTCACCCCCGTAAGTAATTAGCGTGATAATATATAGCCTATGTCCTTCCCCAGGTTGAAATACATATCTTTGCCAATTTTCATTACGATCCGATCAGCCGTTTTGTCGTGAAAAGGTAGCAGACAGACAGACAAACAGAGTTACTTTCGCATTTATATTATGGTATGGATTTAAACTTCATGTACAATAGTGGTACATAGGCGGACTTAATGCCACAAGGCATTCTCTACCAGTCAACCATTGGGTCAAATAGACAGCATTGTGATAGAGTACAATAAAAATAAACATACCATCAACAAACAGTTAACACAACACATAACAGTTATTCGTGTTTTGCGAAATACTCAAACTTTAATTGCAGTACCTATTTGTTGTAGTCCCGCCACAGTAACAACAAAAGGTCTATGTAAACCCTGACCAAAGACGTAGAAAAAGGTAACCATTTTAGAGTGATGTCTTTGTCTAGGCCCCTAGTACGTTTCCATTATTCCAGTCAACTCTCACTTAATTGAAGATTAATATTTAATTAGAAGTTATAATTAAACACTCTTCCCACTACTCCGACAAAAACATGAAAGTAATTATCTAAATTAAATCACGCATTATAATTCACAAAGCCTAGTTCGTGATAATATAAACTAGACTGTCTTTTCACACCTTTATAATTATTTAGCTGACGTGAACTTATGTGTTCTTCGTGTAATTAATTTACTTTTGTACTTATGGTTCTTTGTTTACGAATTCAGTGTTGAATTATGGACTAGCTGATGGCCGATAATTTTTAGGTGTTCGATATACCTATAAAGGGTGTAAAACACCTCTTCACGAAGCCGAAAGGCACTTGTTTTCCCCATCACTGCGATATTTTTTTTGTTTTACACCGTACCTGGGAACCTTCTAGTTACGGAGATATGGGGCGTCAAAATTACAACTTTTTTACTTTCAACACCTCCACGACCCCCCTACTATTCAATCCATCCATCAGCACAATGTTTTAAGTGCTTTGCATTGAGTTCTACCACAAAACATGATTTATAACCTCAAAAAAAAAAGATTTTTTCCAGCAATATTTTTTGCGTAAAGTTACTTAGTTTGATGTCCAGAATGTTTGGTTAACAGCTTTGTGATGAGGTGGTTTACAACCTAAATACATTCATCATCATCATCAGCTTAGCCTTTCCCCAACTATGTTGGGGTCAGCTTCTCGTCTAACCGTGTGCAGCTGAATACCAGTATTTTTTACGGAGCGATTGCCTATCTGAACTAAAGAACCCAGTTAGTATTGGGTAATACGAGTACGTACAATATACCTTAAAAGAACTGCAGCTTGTCAGACTTTTTGAGTCACTGACGACCTCCATCGACTGTCAAAGATCTACAAATGACAGCTAGGACCAAAGGCTTAACGTGCTTTCCGAGGCTCGGTGGAAAGCTAGAAATGTAATGGGTGGTCATTCATTCATAAACCTACCTAGGCAAGCACGGGTTTACTTAAAGATCAACTCGAGCGGCTGTTACTATTTACTCACGAGTTCTGCTGTCACTATGAAAAGTGTTATAACGATACATCTATACATTATAAAACTTAAGAAGACGGGTATTTATCGCGAATTTACCTTTAATTTAATCCCGACGTTTCGACCGGATTGCACCAGCCGTGGTCGCAGGGAGACTGAAGTACTGGAGGTACCGCGACAGCAAAGTGAAGGCGTTTATTCAACTACCCTCACTCATCTTCATAAATGTTAATTAGGGCCGGTTCACACTAGGACAGCACACTACACTAACAGTGTCCGTATATTGAGGCGATTTCACTTGATGAGTACACTTAGTGATTACTGGATTCCAAGCTGAAGAGAGTTTGAACATCTATAGTCCGCGCTACGAGAAGCTATAATTCTTGTAAACAATTTTTTTTTACCAAGTTATGTGGCGACAAATCAACCAACAACAAATAATCAATCCCAAATTCAATAAACACAAATGATCATACGTATAATTTGAAACTAACGAGCAATTTCACTTAGTCGGATTATATTTTAGCGATATAAAACGCTGTCGGCTGGAATGCATGTGACATCATGGAACGTAAACATTTGAGTCACCATTTTGAAGTGAGTTCACATTTTTTTGTTTGATCCAAAGGTTGCGAACCCAAATGTGTGTTTACCAAAATAATAGCTATTCGTGGCGAGGACTATAATACGAAGCAATTGTTTACTATTCTTTTCTTTCATAGTGTTTAAATTAGCAGGTGCTAACATTTTTGCTGTTTATTTTTTCAGCGATACTGTACTTCATAATAAATGTCTGGTGGATAAAATGGTTGTAAATCAGACGATGAAAGGTTTTCAGACAAATTACAAACAATCTATATTTACACCATATGTGGATGAGATTCAGATACCGTTAAACAACCTACTATGCTGTATAGTATAAACCACACTACCCGCAATTATATTTGGTGAGGTTACAAGCACATAATACCTATATGTAGTAGAGACTAACACGAAACCCACGAAACTATCTGTAGACCTTACAAATATTAGTTCCGAGCGGAAATTACAATTGCACCCGTATCACAGAAGCTGTAATGGCGTGACGTAGGTACTAAACTAGTTGAGAAATGAGTCAACACGTATTTGCCTAACCTCCACAACCTAGTTAGCATCTACAAGGTAATACGAAACTCCTTGGTAAGACTGGTTGTCAGACTTTTGGGCCACTGACTACCTATAGCAACTGTCAAAGATCTGAGTCACTTAATAAATTGCTCGATTGACAAATGATACTACACTTTAAGGCGCTTAGACGAGCTAAATTAGCAACTCTATTTGTGGTGGTTCAAACTTCGTTTGAAATGCTGTTAGAATAAAGTTCTAATCAGCTTGCACTACAAAGTGGTTGTTACGTCAGCCACTGCGGGCCAAATAGCGCGAAATGAGTGGTTTCGATCGATTTACAAAAAAACTATTGATTGGAATAAAAAACTGAAACAGTATCATGCTAATATATTGCTTGTAGAATTATTTGCCAAAAAATCAGAATGATCGCATGAATATTAGTCTGTTTTTTATTGTATGAAATATATTTTTAGAGTTATAAGTTCGTGATTTCTTTTTATCGAGCCAAATTAATTGAATTATGTTTTCAAAACAGTATCATGCTAGCATATATCCTGAAGAATATCATATATTTTTCTCGTATTGTTTATAGCAGTGAATCATATACTTTTAGTAATTATAAAACTCGCGTTTAGCTCATGTAATCGCCTTAAGATGAATTCTTGAATGATGGTTCAATATAAACCGAATAAAATTACTTATAATTACAATGTGTCCATTATAAATAGTGCGTATTTCTATAATCCATGTTAATAATGTTAAAATAATTTTATGTAATTTGTGCAATCATCCTTTTTTTGCTACTTAAATACCATACTAAAGCATGATTCTCAAATATGTTTTTTAGAAACTTTAAATTGTAATCTTGAGCCAGATGCTCACTATATTTCTAAGCCTGCTACTGGCATAACATATCGCTCGGTTTAATCAGTTATAAGATCTGTACTTCTGTACCTGTGTTAACAATAAAAAGTGATTTGATTTGATCTATAAATGACAGCCGGGACCAACGAATTATGCTTGAATATACCAAGCTATAATAGCTCAAGCTGTTATAAAGAAGTGATATTTTTTTGGTTAGTTTCACACATAACTCTCTCTGCATGGCTTATTCGTCAACTGGCGACTGTGAAACTCACGAGTGCGCGTGAGTTTGGCTTCTTCCAACTTTTTTCGAATGAAAATATTTTTATGTCAAGTCGTATAAAATATCTTTTACATTTAAATTGAGTACATATTTAACAAAAATAATGTAAGAAGTTTATGTAGCTGACTAATACATCTGACGTATTTTACGACAGATTTTCAAGGTCGAGCAAGTTGACGACAAAAAAAAATCGGAAGGTGCCAACTCGCGCACAAGCGTGAGTTTCCCACTCGCCAGTTGCCGAATAAGCCTCTCTCGCTACGCATCCTCGATCACCTCTGGTGGGAACGCATCCATAACGTGGTCTCCGAGGCCCGAGGGATACTCGGTATGGTACGGAATGCAATTGATGGTCACCCATCTATGTCCTGACCTAGACAGGCGCTGCTTAACCCCTATGTATGACCTGACTAGTTATTATTTAGCCACAACTCCCTCTGTTATCGTGTCTGATACCAGGATAATCTTTCCACCACACACATGGAAGAACAAGCAATAAAATCGCCCAAAACATTATAACGGACCATTTCCTAAAATAGTCCTTAATGTTTCCATTATAATAAACCAGTACGTCTATATTTGAAGCTAATGTAATGTACCCATTTAAACACTGAATTAATTATATTCATTCTAATTCAGATTATGAGTGATTGTTATTGTAAAGTTTTTTGTTTATGTGTCAGTTATTGTTTAATTATGCTGAGTCGGGATTATAATAATTTTATAAGGGCTAATGTATCCGATTAAAGGTTCAAAAAGATTGATACGGTTTGCGGACAAAGGACAGAGGACATCGGACAATGACAGGTAATATAACATAACATCACTCCTTTTTGTGTTGTTTATTTTCGGATATTTAATCATCAAATGACTTCTCCCACTCTGGACGGAGCAGGAGGGATTGTCAGACTTTGACTGACTAAAACCCATCCATGTTCCTTCCTCGCCCTTTATGTTCCGGGGCCACTATCTCTTTCGGACAGTTCCGCAGCCCCAGCAGGCTTCGGCCCTTCCTTTTCATTATGCTGACATCTCTTTGAGGCGCGCGTGGCACACTCTGGCGCTGACACCACGGCCTGTCGTCATAAGACGGACGGACTGCAAGCTAGCCCATAGCTCACCGTCCACAGACCGGCGATAACATCATGCTTGGAATCTGCGTAGGGTTAGACAGAGGTATAATTAATAGTACAACCACATTGCGCCAGTTACGTTTAAGAGGACTACAGGAGCTAGCTAAATTAGTTACTCTATTTGTGATGGTTCAAACTTCGTTTGAATTACTGGCAAAGTGGTTGTTACGTCAGTCACTGCGGGCCAAATAGCGCGAAATAAGTGGTTTTGTTCGATTTACAAAAACTATATTAATTGGACTAAAAAAAATAAACACTGTGATGATAATAATGCTAAGTACAATACATAACAGTAGCAAGTAACGAAAATGTCGAATTCAAATATGGGGTAGCGACCTGCCTGGTTTATCCCCGTACCCTATACCTGTGTTCCAGGCCAGAATGATACGGCAAGAAAGGAGGTGTCAGATGAGATGAAGAGTAATAGAGAAATATGGAAAAAGAAGACATGCTGCGCGGACCCAAAATGAATTGGGATATCTAAATTCATATGGGTTCGTTCTTTTGACATCGTGAGGAAATCGGCATGTCCTAGAATCAAAAATTCGAAGACATGTGACATCTACCAATCCGCACTGGGCCCGCGTGGTAGATTATAGCCCATTCCCTCTCATTGAGAGGAGGCCGTGTCTCAGCAGTGGGAACATTATAGGCTGATGATGATGATGATGATGATGATTCTTTTGACAATGACCCTGATGATGATGATGTTTAGACTCTGCCACTTAACTTCACGTTCGATACTTATATTTTTTATCCATATTCTGCAACCATTGTACTTATGATATAAGATTCCTTCTACTGACTATAGATGGATCGAAAAGATTTTTGCTATTTATTTGGTCAAGTAATTAGAGTATCATAATATGACTGAACTTCACACCTCTAATTCGCAAAGGAAAATTGTTATTTCACAATATTTTGCTGTTCAAAGTTCGACCTTCTGTACTCCGGGTACGGACGACGGTCCACGTGTTACTGACCTCTGCACTAGACCAACACTTATTAAACTAATTAGTCAATCTTTCATAATCATATTCCTGCTATTGTTCCATGTTACTTGACGTCGGCGGAACCCGTTTTATTTTCTTTCATTCTCCTCTGTCAATCGTTACGCTATCATTTACTTCGTTTTCCTTTATATTATTCCTCACTGTGACGTTTAATAAATGAGTTATGCGTGCTGTGGTGGGGGATGCGCGTTGGAGGGAGCGCGGGGCGATGCGCCGCTCTCAGTCTAGTCCAAGCAGCTTTAGCGACAGCACGCCTAACCCAGTAATATGGGAAACTGTGTTTTATTATACAACCCTGAACAAAGACACCACCCTGATATAAGGTGGCTTTACTCTAAACCTAACAAACTAACGTACGAGTGAACACCACACTCACAAAATCCATTCTTTCTTGTTTTTGGTCATCCTCTCCCTCTCCATCCATCTACATTTATATTGATTACTCTCTTAGTCACATGTGTTCCATCCGTTTTCATCAAACGTGCACACCGAAACAGAAGACTCCCATTCATATTTTCTAGTAGCACTTTGCCCGTGACTTCGTCCGCGAAAATTGTAATAGCTCGGCTAAATTGTATGATATCTATGTTATTCGTTGGTTGGTTGAATAAAAGATACCGTTGAGTAGACTTAGTTTATTAGCACAAGGCTCCAAAATAGAAGCATCACAGGCGGTACGTGGCTTCCCAGAAAGACCAGGGGAGTGAAACTTCCATACATTGGCGTCATACAAAATTTTCACAGATAGTGCTGCCATCTGTGTGTTTAAGAACAAAACCTTTTCAACTGTTTAACTGTTTTACAACTGTCATAAAGATGACAGCTAGCTAGCAGTAGATAGCCTGGCGGTGACAGCGGGCGCCTTGTGAATAATAGTTCCCAAGTTCGAATCCGTATTCAAGAATTACTCTTTGTATTTATTTAGTTGACAAACGAACACTGCCATCTAACAGCTGAGGTACACAGTTTTAAAAACGAAAACCGGAGTTGCGCATCTATCTTGTTTTATATAGTGTATTATCTATGGTAAGACATAGCATACAGGAAGTGTCGACTACCATAGACATTTCATGAACAAGCACTAGTCACCACTAGTGACTAGTGCTTGCTACTACAGACTAGTGCTTGTACAGACTAATTACATACTTAATAGTGATGTCACAAAAATATCAATGTAATTTTATAGCCTTGGTAAAGATGTGGCTTTCTAAAGGTAAAAGAATTTTTAAAATCGGTTAAGTCTTTCTTGAGTTAAATCGTAACAAAAATCTTTCCTGTTATAATATTAATTAAGATAACAGGCGCCACTTTCAACTTTATAACTCAATCATTATGATAGTGAAATAAGCCATCCAATTACGTATATTGTCTAATACCACACCAATATCGCTTTAAACTATATTATCTTAAACTATCGCTTACCAACAAACTTCGCCACGTACCCGACTTAACAATTGTAATTATTGTGATTAGATTAACAGTTGATACACTGTATCCGTGTTGGGTAAACATTACTGCCGAGGCCTTGAAAGTTTAGGGTAGTTTCGTAAGTAGGTGGATGTTTATCATTACGTACACACAGTTAAAAGAGTACGTAGGGAATCATCTGAAAATAACTTCTTCAAAAATAAATTTTTCCAAGCCTGCGAGACGAAAAATGAAAACAGAAATACAGGGTGTAAACCACCTCATCACGAAGCCGCAAACCAAGCATTCTGTACATCAAACTAAATAACTTTACGCAAAAAATATTGCTGGGAAACAACTTTTTTTTTGGGGTGAGTAGTCACGTTTTGTGTTATAGCTCAATGTAACGCACTCAAAACATTGTGCTGATGGATGGATTGAATGGTACGTGGTTTGTGGAGGTATTTAAAGTAAATATCATACAATAAAAACTTTAAAAAATGTTGTAACTTTCGTAACTAGAAGGTTCCCAGGTATGGTGTAAAACAAAAAAAAAATTGCAATGACGGAGAGAACAACAGCCTTTCGGCTTCGTTAAGAGGTGTTTTACACCCTTTATAGACAACACTGTTTGAGGACAGAAAGATAATAAATAGCATGCACATAAAGAATGAATGTTGTTACCTAAATATGCACTGAATAAATACATAATTATATAAAACTCTAAAATATGTTAGCGAATATACAACATTATTTCACGGTTCGTCCCATAGAAAAAGTTGTTCAAAATGATGAGTACAATGACCCCTTTTCGGGTTTAGTGTAAACAAAAAATAACCCTGTATAAATGTAACATTTAAATACTCAGCAACACAAACACTTGAAGATGATTTTTATCGGAATTGTTTCAATGATTGCTTTGAATATCAATCAGATTTTTACTAAATTAACAATTATCAAACGGTTATATTTATATGTGACTTTTGCGTAGAGTACCTAAACAATGATATAATAGGCTTGTTAACTGAAAAAATCTAATTAGTCCGTCACTTAGGTTATCAAAAAATATTTGTCCCGTATTTTTTCACCCGTTTTTTTTTAGGGAATGGGCAACTACAGTACTTTCTCAAGTTATTATGCCTTGTGTCTGTGACTGTAGCTTTGATTTTTCTTTCAATTTTTTTGACATTCAAAAGTGCCGTAATGGTCTAGTTGAAATAAATGATTTGAGTTTGAGTTTGAGTTTTCTTTTGTCACATAAACCAAAATTGACGAAGATACGACGCTTTTAAAATTCCCAATACGTCACTGTTCGGTATCATTCTTAGTGACTTCTGACGTCACGAGCCCCCGCTCCCGAGTTTTGATGCGTTTGATCTTTGTCAATATTCGTTGATTTACAAAAACAAAAAATACGTGTCCATTATTTTCCAATACTCTAACTGACGGACTAAATAGATTTACAATTTATTGATGGTGGAAACTAGCCTATTGCAGCAATCATCCGCAATAGGTACGAATTAATTTACATTTGAATCTATCGAACCCGCGACACACAGAGCAATAGCCGTGGGCGGTGGGTCCGTTAAAGGCTGCTAAAGCCAACTTTTTCAGTAAAGTCATGACGACACTACCCCACAAAATAAAGTCTTTAACGGAATCAAAATGGCTGTTTACCGCCAAAACAGAACACTTACAATATCTATAACCGTTTGAAGTCCTATCCCCGCCAATTTATACCTCTTTATGTCCTTTCTAACCTCGTCACGTCTATGCAATGGTAATCCAAATCCATTTTATTTGACATTTCAGAACGTCAAATGATCCTTATTACTATAGTGGTAAGAGTGTGGGAGTAAGCACTCGTACGCATGGACGATTTTTATCGCACACTCGATTTTCAACGTTCTAGTAAGCATTGAGAGTTGAAAATGCAAACAGTGTGCTTTTAGACGTGCTACCTGCTCAGTTGGATTCTCATAGTTAAAGTTAGTGTTCTCAGAGTTGAAAATGAAGTGCGCTATAGCAAATCATCTGAGCAAAGGAGGACTGGCCAGACCATCGGTAATCGGTCACCAATTTGCGCCTGACTCCTGTCGGTTTCAATCTGACATAAAAAGTTGCAGTCGCAATCGTCATCGCAAATCGACCAAATCCGCAAAGACTATCTGTAAGACTATTATCCAAATAAATAGACTCATCATCATCATCATCATCATTTCAGCCGAAAGACGTCCGCTGCCGGACATAGGCCTCCCCCAAGTGTCGCCTCATTGACCGGTCCCGTGCGAGCCGCATCCAACGTATTCCCGCAACCTTCAACAGGTCATCGGTCCACCTAGTGGGAGGTTGTCCAACGCATCTTCTTCCGGTTCGCGGTCGCCACTACAGAACGTTTCGGCCCCATCGGCCATTCGTTCTGCGAGCAATGTGCCCTGCCTACTGCCACTTAAGTTTGGCAATTCTTCGGGCTACGTCGGTGACCTTGATTCTCTTGCGGATGTCTTCATTTCTGATTCGATCACGCAAGGAAACTCCGAGCATAGCCCTCTCCATTGCCCTTTGGGTGACTTCAAGCCTTTTCATAAGGCCCATTGTGAGCGACCACGTTTCGGATAAATAGACTACTAACTGTAAAATTAAATGTAGAGGACTTTGATTGCAGCTCGTTCAAAAAAAAAAGCCTTGTTGAAGAGTTACAAAAAGTCAAAAAGCGGTTTAAAAAATATGGATAGATTATGTCAGAAATGAAACGAAAGAAAATAAATAAACAATAGCTCGACGTTTGACAAGGGTAATGAAAAAAAGTATTACGTTGTCACGAAAAACATAAAAAGATCAACGTAAAAAAAAAGACAAGCTATAATTGTTGTGAAAAGAAAACAATAACCAGCTATACAAATTGATCGTGCATTTGTCATAGTGAAAACTACTTTTGACTGATTAACAGTTTTGCAGATGCAGAAAACGCATATTCACTTAATAAGAGTCTTGAATGACACCGGTCAAAAATGGTTTTGACTGGTTAATAGTTTTGCCTGTAACATATACAAAGATAGTGTCCGTGCTTTTAACCATTAAAGAGTTCTCTCGTGCGAAGACAATACCGACTGCAAGATCAAGTTATCTCTACCATAAGAATATATTGTCAACAGAAAAAAAGGTATGTGTAAAGTTTCAGATCAATCGGTTGGGGGGAACTGGATTGAAATTCAGTTGTAACATTTGATTACTACATGCTTTCTAACTATCAAAGCTAAAATAACAAGTTACATATAATGCCAAGGTATTTTTTCTTTTCATGGTTTTCGTAGGGACGCCTTAATATTTTTGTTTAGTTCTCTTGTTTTCTTGCGTTTTTAAATTCAGATATTCTGGTGTTTAATCAGGTACTTTTTAAAGCTAATTAAAAATAATTCATTAGGTCCTAGGTACCATTCATCAATCCACTTTCCTCTTCAATCTATGGTCTCTATAAGACAAAAAAAAACAAGTTTCTAGTTATCATTTCGTTAGTTAATATTCCGCAATCCCTTTCTATTGTACATTATTTTACTAGTCACCCCCTTTCATTTCATACCCTTTTTGTGGGAGTAGAAAAAAAACATGTAATCCGCCATTTTGTGGCGGCGGCCACCTTGGACTGATTTTCATCAAACATAACTAAGCACACTCTCAACTAATTGACTTTCAGACAAAATCAAAATTGGTTCATCCGTTCCGGAGCTATGATGCCACAGACATACACACACACAGATACAACAAACTTATAACACCCCGTCGTTTTCTCATCTGTGCGGTTAAAAAGGGCTGTAAGATGATAGTCGCTCCTCTGCTCACACGCTTACTTACATCAAAAGATCAAGCTCAGAAAAAGTTTTAATGCCTAAGATGTAGGACGAAAATGGTACTTGAATGAAGATCGGAAATAAAAGGAATACATAAAAGACTGCTTATCTTACAGTCGTTATGTTCGATTGGAAAGCTTTCCCATAGAACGATTCTTAGTCAACGTCATACGTCAGAACTTTCTAGAAACTTGAATGGTTACGTTCAGTGGTAATTGAAACAATTTCACGACTTCCTGGGTGAGATACTTTTAATCTATTTTGATCGAATCTAGTCTGTCCTTTTCCAAGTCCAAAATTAACCTGTCGTCAACCGAACCTTGTCCCCACTATCGCACTTCTCGGTTTCTGATTGAGCTGAATATTTCCACTCATGTTTAATGCTACGAGACGTCATTTTAAATCCAATATGGCGGAATCCCAGAGATGGAGGACAATTTTTCTTTAACTAGTAGTTTTGGAAAAAAATGGCAACATGGATTTGCACAAATAATGTTTTCTGCAGCGCTCCCTGGTGAGTTGTCACCGTAGCACCTATCTAAGAACATGCACCAATCAAACCCGAACCCATAACTGAAAACTACATCAAAATCGGACAAGTAGTTTTGGAGAAAAATGACAACATGGATTTGCTCAATCAAACAAACAACATCTCGCATCAAACGCATAATTATACGATCTCCGTTCCGGTGTGGGTAGAAAGCTCACAAAAGGAATACTTTTTCCCCGTTTTTGGCAACATTTTTTATTTATAATCATTACAGCCGAAAGACGTCCACTGCTGGACATATGCCCCCACCCCCCAAGTGTTGCCTCATTGACCGGTCCCGAGTGACTCACAACCTTCACCAAGTCATCGGTCCACTTAGTGGGATGTCTTTCAACGTCTTCCGGTTCGTGGTCGCCGCTCCAAAACCTTTTTGGCCCCTGCAGGTTATATTTGCAGTAAATTCATCATCTGTCTAGTCTTTTCCCAAGTTGGGGTCGGGTTCCAGTCTAACCGGATTCAGCTAAATACATTTTACATGGAGCGCTTGTCTATTTGACCTCCACAACCCAGTTAATACTGGGTAATATGATACCACTTGGTGAGACTAGTTGACAGAAGTATTGGGCCACTGACTTCCTGTAACGACTGCCAAAGATGGACCAACAGCTTAACGTGCTTTCCGAGGCACGGAGGAAACTCGGTATCTCAAGGTTCATTGGAAGACCAGCGTCAGACAGCTTCATCACCTGTCTGGCATGAATGCTGAAATGGACCTTTTTGGCGCAGCCGTGAGGCACACAGCACATTTCTACTATATGTTCTACTCATTGTTTCGTATCTTTTTTTATTTATTATTGTGTGTGCTTTATTAAATGACGTCAAATAAATATTTTTCTTTCTTTCTTTTCTTTGTATGTAAGAGTGGTCCCCCATCCACAGACCAACCTAGGCAAGCACGGTTTAACCTACAGATCGGCCCGAGCGGCTGTTATTATTTAGCTACGCAGTAAAGTAAATAATAAAATAATTCTAGCGGTCGATGGCAGTCATGAAATATCGTCCTTTTGACGAAATTAGATACTTTGACAATTATTGGAGAAGATTCGCTAAGGGCGCCTAAAACAATAATAATATTACTCTCGGCAATAAAAACTTCATGATTCAATTCAAACGAAAAGGAATGTTGACTCATTGTAAACCTTTTAGTACAAGACCTCAAGGGCACGAAAACGTTTTAAAACGTAAACGCGTTACCGCTTATGGTCACAACAAATTCGCCCGAATTTCGTCCTGAGTATTGGAATCTGTGCTGAAGAAAAATAAACTCTATCTCTGTGTGACGTAAGGTTGATATACAAAGAGTCAATTAGAGCAATTTCCATTTTTTAGTTAAGGTAAGGGCTGTCGCTCACCACAGTTACGGATCGTCCCCACGAAATGGAGATCTGCTGATTTGCGGAAAGTTAATTGGTCACTTTAAATAATTGTTGTGGCTGTCGTAAAATATTTTGATGTAAAGGTAAGAATTAAAACAATGAGAAATATCTAAAGATTATATTTTATACTCTTGTTGGTAAAGTGAGTGTAAGCGTGGCTAGTGTACGTGGTCCTGGGCAAAGGGTTATTGGGTTTTTCATGAGGAATTTTCTCAGTACTAGCCATGGATTTGTGCGCGGTTATTGGCAATAAAATCAAAAATCAAAATATTTTATTTCACATAGGCCTGGATGGGCACTTATAAAACTTCGAAAAAGTTGCACGGTTCGCGTTGGTCGTTTTCATGGAGAAGAACCGGCAAGAAACTCCATGGTTACTCTTTTCAAATCATTTGGTATTACAATATTATTATGTTACATTACATCATTAGTACTAAAGTATGGGGGGACAGCGTAGGCCCGACAATAGGTCGTTGCTTGCTATACAAAAAATGTAAAACAAAACGAAAATTTAACAAAAGTTAAACAGCATCCGGGAATCTAATAAAAAGCATACAATGTTAGGTTAATGAATAGGCTAGCTCCCTATTCATCATCTGCCTAGCCTTTTCCCAACTATGCTGGGGTCACCTTCCCGTCTATCCGAATGCGACAGAATACCAGTTTTTACATGGCGTCTGAACTCCATAACCAAGTTAGTAAGTACTAGGATATGCGATACCCCTTGGTAAGACTGCACGCTCCCTATTTCATGGGACTTTAATGGTCTGAGCTTACAACCCACATTTTGCCAGTACCTTTGTGCTCTTCTTTCTTAATGGATTGTCCTTTTAAGTATTTTGTGTGTACATAAATAAATAAATAAATTGATATCGTAGGAATACGTACTTATTTTTCATTCAGAATAGCAAAGCTTGAACGTTCTCCATCAGCTAAAATCGATGAAGAGCTAAAAATATCGTAACTATTATAAGTTCATTACTCCGTTCGATATTATTACCAACAAAATGAGTAGAACCATAAATCATTATCAGGGCCATCTGGAAATACAGGGTGTAAACCACCTCATCACAAAGCCGTTAACCAAGCATTCTGTACATCAAAATAAGTAACTTTACGCAAAAATTATTGCTGGGAAACAACTTTTTTAAAACATTGTGCTGATGAATGGATTGAATAGTACGGGGGTCGTGGAGGTGATAATAGTCAAAATCTAACAAACAAAACTTGTATTAAAAAAAATCTAGTCAAAAACTTGTAACTTTGACCCCCCATATCTCCGTAACTAGACGGTTCCCAGGTATGGTGTAGAACAAAAAAATTATTGCAATGATAGGGAGAACTAGTGCCTTTCGGCTTCGTGAAGAGGTGTTTTACACCGTTTATAAACTGAATATACAGTGTGTAAACAGACTCATCACGAAGCCGTCAACCAAGCATTCTGTACATCAAACTAAGTAACTTTACGCAAAAAATATTGCTGGGAAACGACTTATTTGAAGTGAACCTTCTAATACAACTTCCAACTAGGTTGTCCTATTTTCATTTCCTCATTACGAAGAATCATTTCTTCCGCGCGGAGGCACTCCACGCAATATTTTTTTTATTAGTTTGAACAGAAAATCTGATTAAAAAACCATGTTGTCTATTAGGTAGTATATTGTTTGTTTGTGGAAATAATCTAATAGGGTGTTGCATATTACTTAAATAGTGAATAACTTTTACATAACTCCAGGTGCAATGTCAATGAAGTATAATAAACCCCGAAAATGGCATTTGTATAAATAAAGGGTGTAAAACACCTCTTCACGAAGCCGAAAGGCACTTGTTTTTCCCATCATTGCGACCATTTTTTTGTTCTACACCATACCTGGGAACCTTCTAGTTATAGAGATATAACAAAGTCAAAGTTTTTGGACAAGATTTTTTTTTAAATACAAGTTTTTTTTTGTTAGATTTTGACTATTATCATCTCCACGACCCCCGTACTATTCAATCCATTCAGCAGCACATTGTTTTAAGTGCGTTACATTGATTTCTACCACAAAACGTGATTTAAAACCTCAAAAAAAAAAGTTGCTTCCCAGCAATAATTTTTGCGTAAAGTTACTCGTACTTAGTTTGATGTATAGAATGCTTGGTTAACGGCTTTGTGATGAGGTGGTTTACACCCTGTTTATAAGGTCAATTTTAGGTCGTTCTGGAATCGTTAGCCTTAAAATCGATAAGCAAACTTGAACAAGTTTGGGACTATTTAAAAAAAAAAACAAAACTTTTTTTTTGGGGTGTAATATCATGTTTTGTGGCAGATCTTAATAAAACGCACTCCAAACATTGTGCTGATGGATGGATTGTAATTTGGGTCGTGGGGGTGTTTTAAGTTAAAATCTGATGTACATTGAAAACATATTTAAAAAAAACTTAGTGAAAAATTGTAACTTAGACCCAATATCTAGAAGGTTCCCAGGTATGGTGTAGAACAAAAAAATATCGCAATGATGGGGAAAACAAGTGACTTTCGACGTTTTAACACCCATAAATATTATGGCAAAGTTTAAGTTTCACAGGAACTCCGTTCAAATTCATTCACGGACATTTGTTTCCGAGTCATGGAATTTTTTATATGTATAACTAGCTTCTGCCAGCGGCTTCGCCCGCGTGAAGTTTGATTATTGTCCCATGGGATCTTACTACCGGAATAAAATGTATCCTATGTTTTATGTGGGTCATAGCGTGATGATATAAACGTAAGAGTAAACAAATATAATAATAACAAATCTCCGAACTGCTAAGCTATCGGGAGTTACACGTGTTATTGTGAGTCAACTATAAAAGATAGACATATGCTGTCTTGGGATATTTTTTATATAATTTTATGTGGAATATTTCCGTTACACATGATTTCTATGTAGCTTTAACCATTAAGGCTGCACACGCGACGGAAACTAAAAAAACCAAGTAACTTCTCCCGTTTTCCCAACATTTCCTTTCACTGCTCTGCTCCTATTAATGGTAGCGTGATGAAAAGTATACTATTACCTGCTCAGGAGTATGTAGAATAATTGTACCAAGTTTCGTTAAAATCCGTCGAGTAGTTTTTTTTTCTATAAATAACATACAGACAGACAGACAGACAGACAGACAGACAGACAGACAAAAATTTTACTGATTGCATTTTTGGCATCAGTATCGATCACTAATCACCCCCCGATAGTTATTTTGTAAATATATTTCATGTACAGAATTGACCTCTCTACAGATTTATTATAAGTATAGATAGATAGATAAGTGTGTATTTAAAAAACAAAAAAGTATAAATGTGGTATATCAACTATCTAGTGTCCACGACACAAGCTTTGCTTAGTGTGGCACTAGGTGGCGCTGTGTGTTAATGTCCAGCGATATTTATTATTTATTAATTATTATTATTAGTCTCAAATAGACTGCCTCGTCGGCTTAGTAGCTGCAATCGCGACTCCTAAGCATGAGTTCTGGGTTGGATTCCTGTGTTGGGCCAATTGTCATTTGGTTTTTCCATCAGAAACTTGAGTAGCAGCCACGGAGTCTGTATTTGTGACTTTGACTTTGTGTTATTGGTTTGCCCCATATTACTGGGAACTTAAACATAAATGGCATGATGTGGGTGTGCGTTCAAACAAGATAGGTATTTGGTTTACATTTTAAAATGTAATTTGTGGGTTAAACTGTAAACCAAATTGCTTGTTCGACCGTACACCTCTGCCTTAGTCTACGAGGGTCTCCCAGACCCACTACATAATACACTAGCGAACGTCACGCGTGACGCGGTTTCATCCACCTAACTCCCGTTCCCGTGGGAGTACGGGGATAAAATATATTCTATGTTACTCGTGGATAATGTAGCTTTCGAATGGTGAAAGAATTTTTAAAAACGTTCCAGTAATTTTTAAGCCTATTCATTACAAAGTTTTCCTCTTTATAATATTAGTGTAGATAAAGCCGCGTATCCACTAGGCAACAATTGACGCGCAACACGTGACGCTCGACATGTTCGGCGGCGTTGCCCGACATCGCGCGACGTTGCCAGTTCGCGCGCAACATGACGAAACAATATAAAAGTTGCTAAACAAAAGTTCCGCGCTGACTTTCAACACGTTGAGCAACAGGTTGTGCAACATGTTGCGCGGCAATTGTTGCCTAGTGGAAACGTGGCTTTACACTCTATCGACACGCGTGTTAAGATAGAAACTGGGGAGAAAACAAGTGAACAGAAATAGCTTAGAACATAAATTTGAACACGTCACAACACGTCACATCGATTCACGAATGAAACAATTGACACGCGCGTGTCTTGTGTGACGCAATCGTCATCATGACGGAGTTCCTGTTTATTTTATTTATAGTTAATCCAACAGAAGCGTTAATTTTTTTCCATAAGTATAACAATGTCAGATGGTCGTTATAATGAATCATGGCTTTGGGAAAGGTTTAAGGTTAATGTAATATTTACGAACGTGAACGGGGTTATGAACTAATTATAATCATGTTATTATTAGACTTTCATTTATTTTACCTGTTACCAGTAAAGTTTTTGCCACAGTTTATTACTACATTTAAAAAAACAGAGCCCTCCGTCGCCTCTGTCTGTCTGTTTGTTGGCAATAAACTCAAAAACTTCTGCATCAATTTTTATGCTGTTTTCACCAATGGACAGAGTGGTTCTCGAAGGTTTTAGAGTATAATTCAAACGCGGGCGAAGTCGGCATCAGCTGGTAGACAACAAGTGAAGAAAATGTCTATAAAATGTTCAAATAAAATGTGTATTTACATTATTTTGATTAGGGCATTGCATAATAAATATTTTAATATCTAAACGACGCTTATACAAGATGTACGTATTCTAAATGAAAGTGTTACAAACGCCTATAATAATTTACATTTCAGCTAGTCCCAGAATATCGAGCCCTTTCCATTTTTAAATAATATCAATGAAACACAAATTCAAAAGTTGTCTATGACAAAAAGTATTCTATCCTCGTTCGTTCAGAAATAAAATTAAATAATCTGTCGTACGATGACGAAGGCATTAGGCATGCAAATTGGAATTGGCTGCCGTTCGGAAACCCGTAAAGTGACGTTTCGCCGTCGAGTTTTTTTTAAATTGACAATAGCTATCCGGTATTAATTTCTATAAATTCCGCTGCTAATAGAAATTGAAGGTAAATACAATGCTGTTATGTTTGGTTTTCATTTGTATTTTATTATTTATATACTCTTTGAAAGCAGTAGTAGCAAAGTTATTCGCTCAATGTAAAGAATCTACGTATAAATATAGTTAGCCACTATAATATCTATGGTAACTTCTAAAGCGGTAGACAAAAAAGGAACATTCCGAAAACTCAACAATTTAATTCCGAAATAATTCAGAAACAAAATTTATTCGTGTTCCTAAAAGGTATGTAGTAATCCTAACATTCCTGAAATTGGTAGACTGATCCCATCCCTTTATCGAAGTTTTAGCTCGATTGGACACAGTTGTGACAAAAACCCAATTAAACTTTACTGTTGGTGTGTACCTGTGGATCTAATACAGTGAAGGTATACCTTATGAGCATTGCATAGCTTTGACCCATTTTTACCATCCGATCCGTGCCTCGGAAAGCACGTTAAGCCAGTGGTCCCAGCTGTCATAATAATAAATAATAATAATATCGCTGGACATTAACACGCAGCGCCATCTAGCGCCACATTAAGCAAGACTTGTGTCGTGGACACATGATAGTTGATATACTACATAATTATATTAATATTATACTTTTTTTTGTTGGTGAACATAATTATACTTCACAACTGATATGAAAGAGAAAGGAGTAAATGATGCCGTGACGTGACTAACAGGGGAGAATGGAAGAAGAAAACGTGTTGCGCCGACCCCAAATAAAATGGGACAAGGGCAGGAAGATGATGAAACATACTTCACAACCTTTGTAGTTCTTTACAAGTTACTTACCCAAGAGTATCGTAAGTCGCCTGTTTGATATTCAGCTACATCGGATCTACCCCAACGTATCGGGAAAAAGCAAATACTAATGATGATGATCCGGATGAAAGGTTTTTGATTGTATAAATGTTTCGGATTCCGGATGGCTCGGTTTGAGTCGATTCTAAATAGAATAGAATACAACAGAATAGAAATAATTTATTTGCATTGAATTTAGGTACATACATGAGTTGTTACAGTAATGGTTAGTAGTTCCCGGTACATTCCACCATTTGGCAAAAATGATGCAAAAATTATACTTAGGTATAGTTACAATACAAAAACACAACCTCAATTTAAAACTTTCACAATCACTCAACAAATTGTCTTGTAACAAAAAAAAAATCAAATCTAAATTGGAATTTCATAATAATACGAGTAATACAGCTATATTTTATCTGTTAGGAAATCTGATACAGAATAATACCATTTTTGTTTAAAAAAATGAAACCGGTTTTTTTTTTTAAATCTCAAAGGTTGTTCCTTAATGCTATTTGGAATCTTAGTATAGATTCCCGCAACCCGCGCAACTTCGTCTGCGTCACATAAGAGAGAAAAACGAAAGGAAAAAGAATCCCCGTTTTTGCAACATTTTTCATTCCTGCTCCGCTCCTAATAATTGTAGCGTGATGTTTTATAGCCTATAGCCTTCCTCGATAAATGGACTATCCAACACAAAAATAAATTTTCAATTCGAACTAGTAGTTCCTGAGATTAGCGCGTTCAACCAAACAATCAAACAAACAAACTCTTCTGCTTTATAATATTAGTATAGATTACAGGCGCCATACCTAAAACACTTTTTTTAATAAAAATGTTTTGTGAGCGCTAATCTCGTACAGTTCTTATAACTATGCGCTGTCTGTGTTCTGGTTGTGAGTCATAATATACGTAATTGATCAAAATAGAGCTTTAAGGACGCCTGAAGCGGCTTAAAGTTGAATTCAATAGAATCTAATAATACAGCATTCATGAAAATAGTGGTAAAGTACCTAAGGTTGAATATCGAATTCTGTTTGAATCTGTTAGCAACAGTATTTATAATATTCGCGTCATAAATTTTGCTATTTTGGAGTGCATTACTTAAAAAATACTAAAATAGTGTAATAAAACTCACTAATGTAGACTAATACTTTATTTTTGTATTCACTTCTTCAGAGATACATTCACCACAATTTCTTCCACCAAACCACAGATATTATAATACTTCGTAACCAAACTGAGCTCTCTCGCTCAAGTACGAGTACCATCTATACTATCTAACTATACTAATATTATAAAGCAGAAGAATTTGTTTGTTTGTTTGGTTGAACGCGCTAATCTCAAGAACTACTGGTTCGAATTGAAAAAATCTTATTGTGTTGGACAGTCCATTTATCGAAGATGGTTTTAGGTTATATAACACCACGCTAGTATTATAAGGAGCGAAGCAGGAGTGTAAAATGTTGCAAAAACGGGGTTTTGTTTTCCTTTTGTTTTTCTCTCTTATCTGACGCAGACGAAGTTGCGCGGGTCAGCTAGTCTTTTATAAACTACGGTTGAGCCGTGTTGCCATTTCTCAAAAATTGAAACGAGTTATCTCTTAGAAACCCTACAATAGGAAGCATCGATCATGTCATCTAGTTAGTTCGTTATTTTCCAGTCGTTACAGACAGTCGCGTTGTTAGACCAGTCTTACCAAGGTGTGTCATATTATCCAGTACTTTCTGGACTGTGGAGGCCAAATAAGTCATTTATTTCTTAACTTTTTGTTGCATTGTGTAACAAAAACTTAAAATTAAATTAAATTAATAAGGTTTCGACAGTTATAACAAACCAAATAAAAAAAAAGAAAATAACAATAGCTCCTTTTTTCAAAAATAAAATGAATATTCGAATAAATTAAAAATAATAATAAGAACGGCAAAAGATGAAAATAACAATAGCTACTTTTACAATAATAAAATTATTAGTCTTAAAAAAACAGTACAAATAAGAATAAAAAGCAAAACTAAAAATAAGTATGTCAAAAGATGAAAACAATAATAGCTCTTTTTTACAATAAAAAAAAATAATAAACACAAAATTATATAAAGAATTTAATGGGATTGATTAAGGCAATACAAATAATAAAAAAAAAAAAACAATAATAGCTTATATCGCATAAATACACGATTGTCATTTGTCAATTGATGAATTCCTCAATACTGTAAGAGCCTTTCCTCAATAAATACGTCCTTAATTTGTGTTTGAATAAATTTGCACTAATTATGCTTTCAAATTCCAACGGCAACTTGTTAATGAAAAGAACAAGAGTGATTGATTGAAATAGGCGACTGCTCCATGTAAAACACTGGTATTCAGTATTCAGGGATTCATACGGTGAGACTGGAAATATGATTGGGAAAGGCTAGGCAGATAAAGATGATGACTTAGCATCGATTCTCAGATCTTGGGGATGTCTGCAAACTTTAGCCTTGATCATCATCATCATTTGAGCCGTAAGACATCCATTGCTGGACATAGATTCGTTAGAAAAAATAGGCACCAATTCAAATCTAATATCGAGCTAAATGAAAACTATAACCGGCGGAACAGGAATAGATTAATACTACCCATCACAAACTTAAAAATTATCGGGAAAAGCCCATACTCAAGACTAGCTAATACATTTAATAAGCTACCTGAAAAATTAAAATCCCTACCAAATGACTCAATTTTCTGCAAACAATTAAAATCTTTGTTGATAAGGAAAGGCTACCGTTGAGGAATTTAAAGCTGATAAATTATGAATCGATCGATCCTGTAATAATATTATATTAACTTGACATAAATGTAAATGAATAATAGATGCGACCCTATACCTACCTATGACAAAAATGATTTAATGAACTGATAATAATGATTAATTTTAAAATGGTATGTAATAAATGATCGATTAATGTTTTTTTGTGTAATTATTAATGCAATATTTTGAAATGTAAGCAATTTTAATGAAATATAATGTTAATATTTACAATCAATATTATAATATGGAACTTAACAATTTCTTATATAACACTTTTGCAGTGCCCTTACAGGGTGCATGTCTTAATACTGTGTCATAAAATTTTAATGCATGCCTAATAACCAGTGTTTTACATGTAAGCAAATGAATAAATAAATAGAAGCCTCCCCCAAAAGGGGGGGCAAAACTTAGGCCTGATACTATGTCCCAACTAAGTAACTAGCTAGTCAAAAGTACCTAGATATAAATAAAACTACACAAAAAGTGTTCCAAGAAAATAAATGTACTTTTAAATGATAAACAAACACGATGATTAACTCAACAAGCATTCATGAATACTCTATCATTATCTTTATGAGAAGACGCCTTTACCCTCAGTAGGTCAATTATATGCAAATATTAATATTATAAAATACTATTGCCTCGTTAGTCAAGGGGTCTTAATAATATTAAATAATAATAATAACGCTACTCCTGGACACGGCTCGTATTGTTAGGAGGTTCCTCTTGCTGGAGCCCTGGACGACATTTTTTTAATGCTTTTTTTTACTTAATATTTAAAATGTAATGAATTTGTAAAAAAATGAAGTAAGGAAATCTATACTAATATTAAAAAGCAGAAGAGTTTGTTTGTTTTTTTGTTTGGTTGAACGCGCTAATCTCAGGAACTAATGCTTCGAATTGAAAAATTATTTTTGTGTTGGATAGTCCATTTATTGAGGAAGGCTTTAAGTTATATAACATCATGCTACGACCATTAGGAGCGGAGCAGGAATGAAAAATGTTGCAAAAACGGGGATGGTTTTTTCCTTTCGTTTTTTTTCTCTTATGTGACGCAGACGAAGTTGCGTGGGTCAGCTAGTAATAATAATAAACCATTTATTTCAAGAAATAAAGACCCATGGATAAATATCTTAACTTATAAATACATTTTTGTTAGTCTAAGAAACTGTTACTTTAATTGCACGATGTGCTATGCGTTCTTGTGGATTTTGTCCGCGGAAACGACGGAACACCACATCCTGCGGCAAAAAACATCTTCCAATACCAAATTGGAGCAAACGCGTTGGGCATGAGAATAGCACGTCTGTCTGAATTTGCGCACGGTAGCTAGCACTAGTATCGTTAGCTTCGTACTTTACTACATATTATGTGACTTAAACATAACTACCAAAATGTAAGTGTTACTGTAAGGCCTGAATTCTTGTCGCGGCTGACGGTCGGTCGCGTACGGTCGGTCGTGACGTCAGCGAGAACAAAGTACGGCTGTCAGACGCCACAGATGTCAGCGTAGTAGAATGGTGCTAAACCAAACGCAATTTATAGTGTGCTTCCACCAGGGATGTAACGGATGTGATGATATCGGAACCGGAATCGGAATCGGAGGTTTTGGATTTGATATATCGGAATCGGAACAGGAATCGGAACCGGAATCGGAGGCGGATGCTGAAGAAGAGAATGTGTGAGAAAGTAGGATTCATTAAAGAAATAACGAACGATTGGCTCGAAATGAAAAAATATTTTTGTGTTGGATAGTCCATTTATCGAGGAAGGCTTTAGGCTATTATAACATCACGCTACGATTATTAGGAGCGTTTTTTTCCTATATTTTTTCTCTCTTATGTGACGCAGACGAAATGGCGTGGGTCAGCTAGTAATACATACATTGATAATCAGTCTTTTTAATTTCAAATACAAGCAACAGAACGCCTGACGAGGCATTGAAAAATCAATCATTATTAATAAAATAATTATTCATTGTATGTACTTGTAAGTACCTATGCTGGTAATTTAAATAGACAGAAAGCACGTTACGAGGGGCTAACCTCGTGGGACACGTATAAACAGGTTTATACGCGTTGACCGCGGCCATATGCCGAAGCCCGACGCAAGGCATCGACCTCCGATTACCTCCGATTGAAAAGTTTCGGAACAGGTATCGGAATCGGAGGTTGAAAATCAATCGGAAGTTCCGACTTATCGGAATCGGAATCGAAGCTCCGTAACATCCCTGGCTTCCACACTGAATGAGTGATAACTGGGGCCTGAGGCCGGCGCGGCAAGCGGAGGCGTGCGTTGGCCACAGTGACGCGCAAGGGGGTGAAACTGCTATACATTGGCGTCAAACAATATGTTCATAGAGAGTGCTGCCATCTGTATGTTTGGGAACACAAACTTTTCAACTGTTTGACTGTTTTACAACTGTCCTAAAGAGAACAGCTATTTTGGACAACTTGTCAGTGAAGTAGATACCCTAGCGCTGGCAGCGGCTGCCTTTTAATTATTAGGTCCCAGGTTCGAATCCGCAGTCAAGACTTACTTTTTGTATTTAATTTTGTTGAACAGAAATTAACAGTGCCATCTACAGTGTTTGGTACACAGTTTTAAAAACAAAAACCGGAGTTGCGCATCTATCTTTTATTATATAGTGTATTATCTATGGTAACGCGCGAGATCTTGTAGCGGTTCGGCGTATTTCAGGGGTTGCAAACAATGAACGAGGATTTGATATTTTTGCTAGACAGTCCGATCATGAGATGGGAGGTGTTGAACACAAGAGATACATTCTTACATATTCATTTTTTAGACATAGATTTACAATAAACAATATACAGACGCGCATACGCCGAGTGACAAGACCGAACTGTTTTGTTACCCCCGCTACCCGCCCGTTATGTCGCTTGCTGACTAGGCCCGTAGTGCAGTCAATACACTATGGACGCAAAGGCGCGTTTCATTTGTTTGATAATTCGCGCCTGTCGCAACCGCGATAGGCTCGCAATGTGGACGCACCCATACTCGTACGCGACCGACCGTCAGCGCGGCAAGAATTCAGACCTTAGGAACGTACGGTCGACTAATCGGTATACAGTTTAACCCACAAATTACATTGTAAAGTGTAAACCAAATAGCTTGTTCGACCTTACCTCTGTCTAACCACACATCATGTTGTGTATGTATTTACGAGCAAGACGTACTATATTTATCAACACTAACCCTTCATAGAATATGTCTGCTTATCGTGGCCCGACTGTTAGAGGAAATTAAAGGAAATGGGTCACTGAAATCATGGCCTCCGGCGAAGGGTTAACGGTAAAGATTTCACTCTACTCTACATACTCGTAGGTATAAAGATGAATGTTTATGTTAGTTTTTTTATGATATAATAATATGGAGCAAAATGGAGCAGGTTTTTTCAGGATCGAAATCGTTAGAGTCACTGTAATCCACGTAACGTTATACATGTGAATAGTATTGATTCGTTCTAGTACTGAAAATTACATATATCGCTTCATTCGAAATGTGCGAACTCAATCTTCATATATCTCTAAATAATGATGACTGAAAGTTTGAAAGCATAGTCATTCTTAGTTAAAGTACTATAACACTAAATTATCTTAAGTTTATTAAGTGAATGATTTGCAGATGGCAACTTTCACACGTCTTAATGGCTGGAAGTATTGAGATGAAATATTGCATGTAAAGGAAAATAAAAAAATACTTTGACTTGGATGAAGACATTATGAAAAGAACTTGCCTGGAACTCGTGGCTAAATAATAACAGCCACTTGGGTGGGGACTTTTAGGTTCAGCCATGCTCTCCTAGGTTGGTCCGTCGATGGGTAACCCCCAGTCACTTACCTATTTCCAAAGTCATTTGTAGATCTTTGACAGTTGTTACAGGTACTTATTCAGGGGCCGAAAATCAAACAACCAGTCTCACCAAAGGATATCTTATAACCAAGTATTAACCGGGTAGTGAAGGTCATTTAGACTGCCGTTCCATGTAAGATACTTTAATTCTGCTTCATTCGGTTAGTCGGCGGATGGGTGACCACCCTTACATGCCGAGTTTCCTCCGTGCCTCAGAAAGCACGTTAAGCTGTTGGTCCCGGCTGTCATTTGTCTATCTTTGGCAGTCGTTACAGGTAGTCAGTGGCCTAAAAAGTCTGAAAACCAGTCTTACCAAGTGGAATCGTATTACCTAGTATTAATTGGGTTGTGAAGGTCAGATAGGCTGCCGTTCCATGTTAAATACTTTAATTCAGCTGCATTCGGTTAGACTGGAAGCCGACCCCAGACTTGGAAAAAGGCTAGGCAGATGATGATGATGATGATGATGATGATGAGACTTTTTATTCCTGCAGTACGTTTCTGTGGCGTCATTTTCGATTTACATGAGGGAAAAGCTGAGGGCGAGAGTTAGTGCAATAATATAATTTATGGCGTGAATCACTTACGTATTATCGCAAATGTTTGAAATAACGTCAAGCATTTGTTCAATCCTATAATGCATTTATAGTGACAGTAATATAATATGTACTTATAGATTACGTCAATAACTGTTTATATAAATGTGATTTATTTAGAAGCATTATGTTATTATGGACGGCAATATGTGTAAGTACAAAATAAATTAAATTAAATTGTCTGTTTGTAGTTTCAAAATAATAAGGTTTTTACTGAAGCCAAATATGAATATTTAAAGGGAAATAATAAGTCTAGCCTCAAAATTATGTATTGGCCACGTGATTAAACTTCTAATTTTATAACTAAGCAACGCGAAAATGACATAGCCTCTAATAAACTAATTCGTCTTTTTTACAACGCCAACTAAATATTCTATAGAAATCGTCAAGTAAAATCATCAATTATTGTGACTTGTCCTTCTTATTTATACATGGCCACTTAATTTACTAACTCGGCCACGGATTTTACATCTCGTTACCATTTTACATTAACGCAATGTCCTCAAAAAATATATTTCAAGCTTCCACAGAAAGCATCATTTATTATAACTTAGCATGTGAAATAATACATCATATTCTTTTATCGTCAAAATAGCCACTGCATGATTTGGCGCGAGTACGCGAGATGACAGCGACCGGTCATTTGCGCCAATCAGAGAGCGCCATTCGATTCATGTAACGACGAGTTGAGTTGATCACGTGTAATTGTTTATTGTAGTTCGTGCGTTATATTACAATATAACGTGTTTCTCCCTAGCGATATTGTAAACTCTCGAATTATTGTCAACTAAATATACAGAAGTATCTCTGCCCCCATAATCGGGACTTGGGGCACCCCCCCGTTAGGTTAGTTAGGTTCCTATAAACCCTGCACTCGGATATAGGGGCCCCGCGAAGCGGGGCTCCGTCGACTATGCTTTTTAGGGGAATATAAAGTGTTTTAAGGTTAGGTTATCCGATATCGGTTAATCGATATGACAATTTTACGGTGACATATATATAAAGTGGCCAATATAAGTACTATTTGAGGACATTTTTAGCAATTTTTTGACGATCAATTAATATGGGATGAGTTACATTTAAACGTACTGAGTTACAAAAATAGAAGCTAAATAAATATAAGTTTTGATGTCATTTAATATTATTTTAGAAGTTTACTGTTAGAATGCATGTTACAAATTTAGATGCTAAAAAATAACCATCATGCTGAGTTGTATTTAGAGTGGTTTACATAGAAGATAACTAGTGGCTAAGATAGTATTATTTAGATGCTCGTTAATTGTGGCTGACTTAGTAATTTAGAAGGCAACATACATTTTTGGAGGCAAATAATGATAATAAAAAGAAGCCTGTTTAATTAGCACCCATATTTAAATATGGTATTTACTTATAAAAAATAAACTATTGGTTGTCTAACTTTTGGGCTTCTAAATTCACTACAATTTAAATTAAATTTCGTCTAATCTTTAAATTAAAATAAACTTAGGGCACAATTTATAAAAATTGACCCTAAGGCACATTTAAAAAATCATCACAAATTAAAAAAAAATGTTAATTCATTGTAATTACTAAATAATGTCAAAGAATAACATGAAAAGATTCAAAACAGACTTGCGATGCCCCGTAATTTTCTGAAGTAAACTTAGCTAAATATCGTTTCTTTCATTACAAAGAAATTCTTAGAAATGAAAACGGAATAGTATTAAAAACTGCATGTAAGTACTATCGACCTTAGTGCTGAACTGGATATTAGATAATTAAGTGTACCCTGCCCTATCATTATATGAATGAAAACAATGCTTTAATTAAACATAATTATAAGACAGTTTTGTTCTGTGGCTCATTAAAATTTTATGGTATTTCAAATATGGCAGTATAATATTCTTTATCTTGGTATTTGTACTTACAGATTTTTTTGTAGTACGTCTTTTTGTGCATATTTTATGATTTTATCTTATCTTTTACTTTGTGTGTTGTATTAATATTTGTTTTAATTATTTTAAAATGTTTGATATGTCTCCACTTGTGTTTTATTCTTAAGTAAAGAACTCTACGTAATCAAGTTTAAGAAAATAATTTTGCTAGTTGAAAGTAAGAAACGTTTTTAAACGTTGCTTGCAATTATCTTGAGAATAATCCTTTCATATTCTTAAAAATAACCTAGTCTGTCAAATTATAATTTTTTCTAGCTTAAAAAAACCAAGAATCGATTATTTATATCAGATTTCGAATAAAACCTACGAGATTACCAAAAAAAAACAGGTAGGTAAAGCAAAAAAAGCTGTGTTTAAAATTAAAATCTTCAGGAAGTTATTAAGTTTAAACACAATTTTCTATGTTGATATTGCCTAAACCATCGGAACACGCAAGAGGAAAATCTCATAATTTTGAATTCCGCACGCTAAAGTGTTTTTAATGCGTTAAAATTCCGACCAGTGACAATATTAATGACAATAATTCATTGAAATAAATGGCCGCGTTAATTATTTCCTGTTAATAATAATCGTCCAATTTATCTTAATATTGCTACAGAAGGAAGATTTTTGCGCTGTCGTTGAAATAATAATTTGTTTTTTTTTTCGTGCAAAGTGAGATGTCACGAGTAAAGTTATGAGTATACAGCATGTCAATGAATACAACAATATCGAAACACAAAAAAAAAAGCTGGATAGTGTAAAAGATGATATGCTGAGATGAAAAGAAACGGAGAAGTATGGAAAAAGGAGATATGCTGTGCCGACTTTCCTACTTTGTGAGGATGCAAAAACTATTGACCGGATTTTGATGAAGAGCCATACAGCTGCTTTATAACCTCGATTAACATTGCATACATTGATTTTTATTTTGGTGTCATAACCGAACTCTACGCGGGCGAAGCCGCAGGCATGAAGTAGTTGCCGTAGCTGCGGGAGTATTCGAAAGAGATACCGCGGCCCCGGAACATAAAGAACGAGTAAAATAACGCGCACACGCGCGCGCGTAAGTAACGCGTGTAATGTCCTACTATGTATTTTGTGTGTACATAAATAAATAAATAAATAAATAAATAAATAAACGAGGCAAGAACATGGATGGGTTTTAGTAGTAAAAGTCTTTCGCTCCGCCCAGAGTAGTCAATTGATGATTTCCCATCTAAAAACAAAAAATAATAAACTAGTAATTAATATATATATAATGGCAGGAATAGATCTTTGTAAAATTACAGTTTACGATGAGTATAATTAGTATGTTTATTGTTGTTTGTGCGTAACTAGAAGTAGGTACTAATGCGTCGAGAGTCATTGATGATTTGATAACCTTCTGAAGACTAGGTTATCAATTAGGATGTAAATTATTTTTCATTTTATCTATTTAAAGACTATAGAAGACTTACAACTAAACACAATAGTGGTTAATAACAGATTGATAATCAGAGAGTCAATTACAATAAATAATAAATAAAAATGTAAATACTAATGAAGTGATTTACAAATACTTAGTAGGTTACTTATATGTAGTGTAGGAATGTTTTGTTAGGTTATTTTATGCTCAAGTGAAAAACCTGTACGAAGACTCGGGCATTCTCAGTTTATTTTAGTATTGTATAAAACAGTATTTTTAAATTTCATGTGCAATATTATAGTAAACAGCATGTTTAAATTACATGTGCAATATTATAGTGGTACAAAGACGGAATTATGCCACAAGGCATTTACCACCAGTCAATCTTTGGATTAAATAGGACACTATTGTGACAAGGTCCAAAACTAATTAAATAATATCTTATAGTTTAAAAAATAATTTTGGAAAACTTTTACTTTAAACAAAAACCCGAACTTATTTGAGGTCTTTGCGACTTGAGAAAAAAAAGCGTTAAATCACGTTTTATGTGCCAGATGCTAAAAAATACGCCACGCTTGTTTTTCTTAATAGCTAGTAATTTTCATTTAATTGAGCAAAGCAGTAAAAATGTCTGAACAATTAATTGAAACTCCCTAAAATTACGACTCGCTTTAATTAGACGCCACTTGTAGTTTTATAGGCGAAATAACGTTCAACTGCTATTGTCTAGTAGAAAGCCGTTAACTTTTTAATAAAGAAGATAATGGAAAAGTATTATGTTTTAAATTTAGTAACAAAATACAATTATAAAAACCTTAAGATATTATTTTTATTTTCAGAATTTAATTAAATTAACGTTTTATAAATTTAACCAACTACACGTTTTCATAACTTAATTTAAAATAAAATATAAAACACCATAAAAAAATAAATTACTAACCTTTAACAAAAACCGCAATCTGTAAACTCACAAAACAAAACTAAACACTTCACTCAAAACAAATTTTCATAAAAAGAACACTGGCAGAAAAAAAAACAAAACTGTATTCCTCACACACTGAAAAAAAAAACACCTGCGTTCGACTTTCAATTTTAAATCGTATTGTTTTCTGTTACAAAAAGTTTTATTCGGTCCGCGATATTATTTGAGTCAGTGATGCGACGCGCGCAATGCTCGACGCTCGCTTACCGCCACTGAACATCGTCGGTTTCTTTACGCGTGCGCGAAGGGAACTGGCAGAATCGCCAAATGCTTTATTTTTAGTGTTTCGCTTTTACCTGCGCTTTCAATTACAAATGCATTGTGACTTACCTATCTACTTTTTTTCTTTTGTTTACTTCGTTTTTTTGTAAGAAGACTTTTCTATCTTGAAAATTCTTGAGACGCTGTCGTTTTCGTTTTAATTTATTTTTTCCGGTCTGTTTCGTGGAAATTCTGTTATTCTCTTGACAGTTTCGTTATGTTCAGGTTACGCTTAATTGTATTTGCCATCACAAATTTCTCGGTATCAGTTTTGAGTCTGGATTTGTGCCCAATTGACGGCAAATAGGCTCGTGCCTTTTGATATGGAACTAAACATAACTGGTGACTTATGATTGGCATCCGCTTAGGTTTTCTTTCGAAAAAAAAAAGATCATTAAAAAATAAATGTTCCTTGACATTTGCTGGAATAAAAAAAAGCAAGAGGTAACTGACACTTTTATTGTAAATGTTTTTATTGATTAATTCATGACACAATATATTTCCGATAACTTATCAACACCAGAAGCTAGTAGAGATCAGAAGATCATACGCGCACTATGCTTGCAAGACCTTTCACATTACTAGATTCACTAGTCTCTCAGAACTGGTGAACCTGGTGATAGATTGGTTCACCAGTTTGCATGGCAGCATCAGCTGTCACTTTACTTAATACTTTTTTTTTTTATTTAATGTAAGTTAGAATATATTTCCGATAACTTATCAACACCAGACACAAGCTAGTAGAGATCAGAAGGTTATATTACTAGATTCACTAGTCATAGACAGCTGATGCTGCCATGCGATCTGGTGAATCAATCTACTTACTTAATACTTTTTTTTAATTTAATGTAAGTTAGAATATATTTCCGATAACTTATCAACACCAGACACAAGCTAGTAGAGATCAGAAGGTTATATTACTAGATTCACTAGTCATAGACAGCTGATGCTGCCATGCGATCTGGTGAATCAATCTACTTACTTAATACTTTTTTTTACATTTAATGAAAGTTTACAGACTAATGACATTATATTAACAAAATATATATTTGTATTGTTAATAACAAGCCTCTACAGATAAATACAAAAAAATATAGTTCCTTAGAGCAAAAGTTACTTCCCAAAATATATGTCACGAATTTTTCATACAAAATTCTAGTCATCATCATCATCATCAGCCTATAATGTTCCCACTGCTGGGACACGGCCTCCACTCAATGAGAAGGAATGGGCTATAATTTACCACGGGGGCCCAGTGCGGATTGGTAGATGTCACATGTCTTCGAATTTTTGGTTCTAGGACATGCCGGTTTCCTCACGATGTTTTCCTTCACCGTTTTGAGAGCAGCGGTGATGAAATAAATTACTCAAAGTAATGCGCCTGTCTGGGTTAGAACCCACGACTTACTGTGTGGGCAATTTTATACTCTGTCCTCGCAATTTTCGTAAAAAGAGGCAAAAAAGCTATCTCTTCACGTAGAGACATTTTTTGTACAGGATTCACCTGCTTAAATAAATAACAATAGAATAAAATAAACTAACTTATTTGTTATTTGCAGTGATCGGAATAGGTAGAGCATGATGACGATGATAGTTTATAGGGCTGGCCACGTAGCGCCAATGCACCTGGAGAGGTGGACAAAGATCGTCACTCACTGGACGCCTGACGAAGACCGCGGCGAAGGTGGTGTGACGATCTGATCTTGTTTGCGGGCCAGATATCGCGCACGATAGAGAGGTTTGGAAGGAAAAAGGAGAGGCCTTTGCCCAGCAGTGGGACACACGATAGGCTAAGGAAAAAAAAATAGTTTATATTTTAAAGGGAGGAGTGCAGAATGCTAATATTTTTTTGAAATTGTGCTTAAAAAAATACATAAAATCAATAAAAATACGCATTACCATTAACGCACTACCATGTGACACACGTATACGTGCGGACGTTTCCTAACCTGGTGTCACAGCTTTTAAGCCGCCTAAGGACCTCTGACTTGGCTCAACCTGTTTTTGAGAAATATCTCTTAGGCATACTAGTTTCCTCACGATGATTTCCTTCACCAAAGTAAGTGATAATATGTAAACAAGCAATAACAAAACAATCTCATCATGAAGCCGTCAAACAACCATGATATACATAAGTAAATTTACGCAAAAAATATTGCTGGGAAACGACTTTTCTTTTTGGAGTGAAAAACTATGTTTTGTGGTAGAACTTAATCTTACGCAATCAAAACATTGTGCTGATGGATGGATTGAATAGTACGGGGGTCGTGGAACTGTTGAAAATTTTACAATTAAAACTCCTATAAAAAAAAAGAAACTTTTCAAAAAGTTAACTTTGTCTTTGAACTTCGAACTTTGTCCCCCAATATCTTGGTAACTAGAAGGTATGGTGTAGGACCCAAAAAGTTATCGTAATGACGGGGAGAACAAGTCTCTCCCGGCTTCGTTTTCCACCCGTATACGTCTTGGATTCGAACTCGAGACCGACGCCGTTGTGGTCGTTGGCAATCCGACGGTCCACTAGACTATTACTGCTTACAAAACTAGTCCAAACATGAAAACTCCTTTATTTCAGAAATCTTTCGAGTATACTTCAAAATACTTCATAGACGTACTAGAGTATGAAACGCCAAAAAATATAATAAAAAATAAAAACCAACTGAGTAACATCAACATAAAAGATAAGTCTATAAATAATTGTACACTTCCTGCAATGCAGCTCACGAACTTTGTTGCTGAGTGTACACAGTTTACTTAGGTATATTGACAGTCGGGCGAACTCAGAAACTGTTTGTCTTGTAAGATATAACCAGTTTGTAACTGACTGTACGGAATCCGAGGTTAAGGATTCTTATTGCAAGGTAAGATTTTGAACTTTTCAGGAAGTAGGAAATATTATTTTTTAGGCCAATGTCACAGTCCATTACAGTAATGGGCATGGAGGTCATTAATATAACATCTCGCCAGTAATACCTGAAAGAATAGGCAGGTGTACGGTCGGTAACAAGCTATTTGGTTTACATTTTACAATGTAATTTGTTGGTTAAACTGTAAACCAAATAGCTTGTTCGTAGGCATGGTGATAGTATCAAAAAATTGCAAAATTTAGTCCGTCAGTTAGAGCATTGGAAAATAATGGACATGCATTTTTTATTTTTGTAAATCAATGAATATTGACAAAGATAAAACGCATCAAAATTCGGGAGTCGGGCTCGTGACGTCATAACTCGCTAAAATTATACCTAGGCGTGACGTATTGAGATTTTAAAAGTTTTTTTTTTAATCTTTTTCTATTTTGGTTTATTTAACAAAAGAAGAGGCTGAAATATTTGTTGATAATGTAACTGATGGGCTTATTATTAGTTTTTTGTCGTATCTACTGCCCACCCCCATTTCGCCAGTTATGTTCAAGTTCCACGTAAAAGGGGGTGAGTTCATTATCATCATGTTGGGACGTTCGATGTCGGCAAACTAGCGCATGAGTTTGTTGGTGTCTGGCGGAGGCCTTACGGCCCATTCACGACTTCGGTCTTAAGGTCGTGGCTCACTTGACAAGCACCGCACCAGCACCGCTCCAACCCAGCAGTTTACTTGCCATTCAAATTAGAGCATTAAATCGTGTGTCGCATAACATATTTTTTAATGTCCATATGAAAAAGCTTACGGCGGGTGGTCAACGCGCTTGCCGCTACCATACGCCTCGCCCCGCGGGCGGCGCGGCGTCCGCGCGTGGTCCGCGCGCCGCAAGCGAGGGGTCCGCGCGCCGCAAGCTAGGGGTCCGCGCGAGGACGCCGCGCCGTAAGCGAGGCGACCGCGCGCGGACGCCGAGTGGCCCGCGAAACAACGTCATTGCGCCGTCGTGCTTCTCTACGTCGTGGGTACTCTTTGTTTAATGTATGGCCAGTTACAAATTTAGTTAGAGAGCCCACGACACTAAACCTAGTTCGGTTAGACTCCCAAATAATATCTATATATATCACGATGGTCACGATGCTGCAATGCATAAACCTGGCGGCGCTATTAAAAGAACCATTACTATTATGATAAGACTCCCCAGTTATGTGAAATTTAGTACAAATCGAAAGCTTGTTGACACCGAAGTAGCACAAACTAGTTGCTTAAGAGCTCTGGAGCCAATCCGATTATTCCCAAAGGCGTGCAAGTCCTACGCGTGTTCAATCACAAATGCCTTACAATTGTGTTCGGGGTGACAGCAAGCTCTTATTCCGGGAGGTAGCGGTGCAAATAAAAATGCCCTAATAAACCGACTGATATTGTTGTAATCGAAGGTTGATCTTATGAGATGATCTTATAAGATCTTAGATACCACGATCTTATAAGATCAACCTTCGATTACAACAGTATCAGTCGGTCGGTCGGTCGGTCTGTAACCAATCGTTACAGTACACCGGCTGAAACTATTTTAAAAAATAATTTACATATACTGAACTTAAAAAAATCTCAGAACTGTAATGGAAAGAAAAATTAAACCACGAATCCACGTCAACAAAATATAATTACTAGAGATAATTCCCTAAAATACAATGCTACCTCCTGGACTATTACTACCAGCGTGCAGACTGTGAGCTTGCGCCTTGCGGACGGCGAGGGGGCCGCGCGCGGCCCGCGCGGCGCAAGCGAGGCGACCGCGCGCCGCAAGCGCGGGGACCGCGCGCGGCCCACCCGGCGCAAGCGAGGCGACCGCGCGCCGCAAGCGAGGGGACCGCGTGCTTACACCTCGCTTGCGCCGCGCGGGCCGCGCGCCGTAGCCTATATTCGAGGCGACGCCGGTCAGGAGCTGTGCTGGTGCCGTGCTGGTGCGGTGCTTGTCAAGTGAGCCACGACCTTTAGCGGCGAGCGGCGCGGCAGGCGGCGCGGCGGCGGCAAGCGGTGCGTTTTACACGCCACGTACCCTCAGTAGCGGCTAGCGGCAGCGGCCGAGGTGGACGTATTTAGGTAGTCGGAACGTGCTCAAAATTATGGCGTTATCAAAATTATCCCTTCTGTGTTTAGAAAGCAGTATATTTTTAAAACAAGATATTCTTATGAGAGAAGGAGTGCACGAACTGAATAAAGATCGATATATAAATGGCGAATTTCGTGACCTATACGAAGATTACAGAAAATATCCGGACAAGTTTTATGAGTACACAAGAATGAGTGTGGAAATCATATAGGAGGTCGATTTAAAATTTCAGTAATAAACGCCTCGGTATCCATTACCGTCACAAAATCGTCAAAATTTTTTTGTTTATGAGTTCGCCGCCGAGTCCGTCACACCTACACCGCTATCCGCGCCGCTCTGTTTCGTGGCGTCGCACTCATTCGCCTGTACTGTTGATCTCGCCGCTCCGCGCACCGCGCGCCGCTGCAGCGATTCGTCCGACAAAACCGCGCGCGTTTTCGCTATGAGCGGCGACTCGTGGCGTGCTTCAAACATTTTCATACATTTGTTCTTATCGCTCGCCGCCCCGCACGCCGCCGCCGCTCACCGCGGTAAGGTCGTGAATGGGCCGTTACTGAGATGTAGGTGAGGTGACGTGTCTGGCTCGCCGATTGATTGTTGTTTTTATTTTAATTTTATTACTTTTATTTAGAGGACTCGTTATTTTTATTTGTTATATTTTTTTGTATTTCAATTTTATATTAATTTTGTGTTAGATAATTTAATGATTAATAATTGTGTATTTGTAATGCTTTTAATGTTGTATTGTGATTTGTGTATTGATATTATTTTAACTATGTATATTTTATGTTATGGACCATTTTCAGTCTGAATTAAACGTTTATATATATATATATACAAAAATCGTTTATAGATAGATGGCAATAGGCTCGCCCGCTTTTACAACTTAAACATAGTTTTAAGTTTTCCCGATTTAAAACCAAATTTATATCCCGAGATATTCCGTAAGTGACAATATGAGTTTAACGTAAACATAACTGTTAAAATGTGTGGCGACATTTGGGGGAGGTCTATGTCCAGCAGTGGACGACCCACGGTTGAAATGACCACGATGCTGAAATGGAAAAATGTGGGTGTACATTGGGGATTACAAAGCGTGCATTGTATACATATAGATAAATATATTCTTTCTTTTGCCTGAAATATTTTACAGGTTTTATAATATACACAACAGTTCTTCATATTCCGCCAACTATATGTATAAATTCGGTATGCAAATGTGACAATAAAAATGATTCTAATTTACCAAAATAATAAGAACGAAATCAAGAATTCTAAATTATCAAATGTCTATTAAAAATCATTCAATTACAATTTTTTTTTTAACTACACTTAAAAAAATATAAATTATAGAAATTAAGTTAGAAAATATGTACAATATATACAATAGATTAGAAAAGGAAATAAATAAGATAGCTTAAAACAAAAATTGCAAATATAATTCACATGTAACGACAATTTCGCCTTCGTCTCAGAATTCAGAAATTGCTTAATACTATAAAACAGTTATCTAGTAAAAACTTGCATCTCAGAGCAAGGCTTATTGCCCTGATATGCAAGTTTTTTTATATATACAGGGTGTATTTCACCTCATCACAAAGCCGTTAACCAAGCATTCTGTATATCAAACTAAGTAAGTTTGCGCAAAAAATATTGCTGGGAAACAACTTTTTTTTTTGAGGTTATAAATCACGTTTTGTGGTATAACTCAATGTAACACACTCAAAACATTGTGCGGATGGATGGATTGAATAGTACGGGGGTCGTAGAGATATTTAAAGTAAAAATCATGCGATAAAAAGTGGTATTTAAAAAAAACTTGTCAAAATCTTGCAACTTTGACCCCCAATATCTCCGTAACTAGAAGGTTCCCAGGTATGGTGTAGAACAAAAAAATGATCAGAATGACGAGGAAAACAAGTGCCTTTCGTATTCGTTAAGAGGTGTTTTGCACCCTTTATATATATCGGCCTGGTAACCCTATTCACAACCCACATTCAAATTTCTGACCTTTGCACGAGTTCGAAACATTCAACAGGTCCAAACCTACTGGAGTGATTATGAAAACAATGTTCTAACCCGTGTTTGTGTGGAAAATATTATCTTTTAAATGTCAACTGCCAGGTAGAGGTCAACTTTCAGACCTTTTTGATATAGGTACCTTCTTCCATTTCAGTTTATGATTAAAAACCCTTGACTGGAAAAATCAAGTCAATACTAAAAATTTGGGTCTTTGTGTAATTATGTTCATTGGATATTATTATTGTTTTTTTTTTTATTTATTTTACAGAGGGTTGATCAGACATGATCATGCTATTCTCATAGACCTCACAAAAAAACTACCCATCCACGCGTAATGGATAATTTAACAAATTTGATAAATAATTTTTTGTCTCATTTGACAGAATACGGGTCAAAATCAAATTACACGTGCTCATTTCTCTTGACTGTAGTCAGCATAGCAGTAGACAGTATTGACTTGATTTTTCATGTCAATACTAAGAATGGTATTTTTTAAACTTTCACGATCAGAAAACATTATTAAACTTATGCAAACGGGTGAGGGTAGTTGAATAAAGGCCTTCGCTTTGCTGTCGCGATACCTCCAATCCTTCAATCCAGGGGGGTAAAACTTCCATACATTGGCGTCAAACAAAATGTTCATAGACAGTGCTGCCATCTGTATGTTTGGGAACACAAACTTTTCAACTGTTTGACTGTTTTATAACTGTCCTAAAGAGAACAGCTATTTTGGACAACTTGTTAGTGAAGTAGATAGCCTAGCGGTGACAGCGGCTGCCTTGTAATTATTAGGTTCCAGGTTCAAACCCGCAGTCAAGAAATACTTTTTGTATTTAATTTGGTTGAACAGAAATTAACAGTGCCATCTACAGTGTTAGGTACACAGTTTTAAAAAACGAAAACCGGAGTTGTGTATCTATCTTGTACAAAGGGTGTAAAACACCTCTTAACGAATACGGGAGGCACTTGTTCTCCTCGTCATTCAGATTTTTTTTTTGTTCTACACTATATCTGGGAACCTCCTAGTTACGGAGATATTGGGGGTCAAAGTTGCAAGATTTTGACAAGTTTTTTTTTAAATACCACTTTTTATCGCATGGTTTTTACTTTAAATATCTCTACGACCCCCGTACTATTCAATCCATCCACCCGCACAATGTTTTGAGTGCGTTACATTAAGTTATACCACAAAACATGATTTATAACCTCAAAAAAAAGTTGTTTCCCAACAATAATTTTTGCGTAAAGTTACTTAGTTTGATATACAGAATGCTTGGTTAACTGCTTTGTGATGAGGTGATATACACCCTGTATAGTGTATTATCTATGCTTCAGTCTCCGCGCGACCACGGCTAGTGCAATCCAGTCGAAACGTCGCGCGTCGGGCTTAAATTAAAGGGAAATTTCGAGATAAATACCCGTTTACATAAGTTTCAATACTCAGATTTGGGTCTTTGTGTGTTCATTGAATCATCCTCAGCCTGTTATTAATGATCCCACTGCTGGGATACCCGTCTGTTCTCTATGAGAGGGAATGGACAGTGCGGTTTGGTAGATGTCACATGTCTTCGATTTTATTGGTTCTAGGACATGGCGGTTTCCTCCCGATGTTTTCTTTCACCGGTTTGAGAGCAGTGGTTATGAAATAAATTAGATAAAGTATTGCACCTGTCTGGATTCAAACCCACTCCACGAAATGCTTGTTCGTTAGTCGGGGCCGCCACCACTGGACCACCATTGGATATTATGATTAAATGCCTTGTTGTTAGATAAAAATATGTTTTAGGATCACAAAGTTTAGTTTAGTATTCTTGTAAGCGATCACAGCAAAGTTTCTATGCTTTAGAAGTATTCTGATAGTTATTTTTATCTCCAAAGCCTTAAGGCGATTAACACACGGCACCGCGCACCGTCGCGGTAGGCGGTGAAGCGGATCTCATATCGCATTGGGCTCTAATAAATCTGTAAATGCCTAACACACGTACACCGCTCGACCGCGCGGTCGAGCGGTGCTCTCACCGCCACCGCCCCTCCGCGCTGACGACCGCGTGGTAAGGCGGCGCCTCACACACGGGGCGCCGCATAACCGCGCGGATCATTGTGGGTGCAGGACGTGTTGCAATTTAAAAAAAATATCTGCTTATGTCCTGTTCTGCTTAAAAGTGGATGAACCCAATATCTTATTTTTTTCTTTCTACGCCATAAAGCCAGATTACTGCCACCACTTCAGCGTTCATTGTTGCCAGTGTCTGTGATCAAACTGGTCAAAACCGTGTTAAATCCATCCGCGCGGACAGGCGCGTAAACCGCCTTACCGCACGGGGCACCGCTATGAAATCCGCTTTACCGCAACCGCCCTCCGCGGCGGTGCGCGGTGCCGTGTGTTAATCGCCTAATCGGTGGTGTGAGCAATAAGACTAACAGGAGT
Organism: Xestia c-nigrum; assembly: GCA_916618015.1. Lineage (NCBI taxonomy): Eukaryota > Metazoa > Arthropoda > Insecta > Lepidoptera > Noctuidae > Xestia > Xestia c-nigrum. Next base: position 20,076,607 of record OU745265.1, read on the forward strand.
AAGTGGATTCTGCTGGCTATGTCTGTAAAATGCATCAGTACCGATGGACCAAATTCGTCATGCAGACGGTGTCAGAAGGGCGTCGCGCCTTCGTCGAAGGAGGTGTAGAAGAGGCGTTTGTGGGGGATTGGTCGGAGAAAACTAGAATTATGAAGAAGACTTTGCCCATCAGTGGGACAATGTAAGTGGAAGCAGAAAGAGACGTGACCTCTGAGTTTGTTTCGGCTGTTTCTTCTCAGAGAAGTCAGGTACGAAACACCGGCCCCATCTAGTTTAAAAAATAAGGACGTGTCAAACTCAAACAAATAATTTATTTCAATTAGAATATTACGGCTCTTTTGAATGTCAAAATACAAAGAAATATCAAAACTACAGTCACAGACACAAGGCATAATAACTTGAGAAAGTACTGTAGTTGCCCATTCCATAAAAGTAAAAGTGTTGGTGAAAACCAATATGCAAAAAAAAAACATTTATTATATTGCTTGCATTCGCTAAGTAATTGAATGGAAAAAAAATATTTTACATAAATCTGCAATTACGTGTATTCATTGGTTTTAACAAGCCACGTTCCGTCGCACCGGTCATTTATGAAATAAAAACACATAGGTGCCGGGTATGTAGTAAAACCAACACCTGCGGTTTGGCGGTCGACGTTTTTTGTCGACTGTACACTTGTACAGTCATAAGCAACAACATCAATAAGGTCGTTGTTAAATAATAACAGTTGTTACGAAATCTTGGTTACATCATTCCTGTTGAGATGGTGCATTATGTGAGAACAATGTAGCAAGATGTGCACAATAAAAGTGTCCATAGTTAAAACAAACAAAAACAATTCAAAAATAAAATAATTAATTAAAAAATAAAAACAAAAGCCGTGGCAACCAAGAGCTGACCAGTCCCAACCGATACCGCCCGTTTCACGAACTTTAGATTAAGATCTTTAGGTTAAGCCGTGCTTGTCTTGGTTGGTCCGTGGATGGGTGACCACCCACTACATAGCAAGTTTCTTGAGTGCCTCGGAAAGCACATTAAGGGGGATGCCTCAGGGTAGCCCGCAAAATTCAAATTTTCTTACGTTTTTTGCAACTTGCAGGCCTGTGGTAGGTTGTATGTTGATGAAAATATCGTTCGAGACTGTAAGACGTATGTAGTTACAGAAATATGATCATCGAAATCTATACTAATATTATAAAGCAGAAGAGTTTGTTTGTTTGGTTGAACGCGCTAATCTCAGGAACTACCGGCTCGAATTAAAAAAATCTTTTTGCGTTGGATAGTCCATTTATCGAGGAAGGCTATAGGCTTTATAACATCACGCTATGAGCAATAGGAGCGGAGCAGCGATAAGAAATGTTGCAAGCGGGAAAACTTCACGCGAGCGAAGTCGCGGGCAGCAGCTAGTCGTCAATACAACCCGCCAAGCTCACAATATTCTAAGAACGACCTTGAAAAAATTGTTCCTCGACTAATACGAACTTAGAGGGTTGTATTGGTGACTAGCTGACCCACGCAACTTCGTCTGCGTCACATAAGAGAGAAAAACGAAAGGAAAAGAAATCCCCGTTTTTGCAGCATTTTTCATTCCTGCTCCACTCCTAATGGCCATAGCGTGATGTTATATAGCCTAAAGCTTTCCTCGATAAATGGACGATCCAACACAAAAATAATTTTTCAATTTCCTTTCGTTTTTCTCTCTTATGTGAAGCAGACGAAGTTGCGTGGGCCAGCTAGTAATAATATATGATCTGTCATAATTTCAAAATAACAGCTTTGTTTTGCTGGGCTGTTTGTTCCTGCTAATCTCCGTAACAGCTAGACCACTTTTTCGGGGATTTTTACTAGCAGACAGCTGATAACTCAAACGAAAGTATTATCATAAAGTTACAATTTATTTACAATCGCTTTTGAACTCAGGTCAGTCAAAATCGTTATTAAGTTAAAATGCGTTTTCTAAATTGCAAATATATGATGTTTTAGAACACCTAGTTTTAATTAGTTACCTAGAATTACATGTTGTTTTTAAAGGGTCACAAAAAACCTTAATCAGTACTTAGAAACATTCGTTTCTAAGGGAATGTTAGTTAAAAGAGTTTTGACTAGTCCGTAGTAGTTTTGCCTAAGTTTCAATGTTCAAAAGGAGATTTGACCGCTTAACAGTTTTGACTGTGATTGTAGTTTCCTTGAGTGTACAGGTACCACTGCTCAGCCATATGAATGAAATAAAAATGGATGTAAATGGAATCGTTGTAGTGTAGCTCGTATGGTTTTTATTTATTTATTTAAACTTCATGTACAATAGTGGTACATAGGCGGACTTAATGCCACAAGGCATTCTCTACCAGTCAACCATTGGGTCAAATAAGACAGCATTGTGATAAAGTACAATAAAAATAAAAATAAACATGCCATTTTGCAAGAATAAAATCAAACACATAAATGGGTACCTACATACTAATACATAAATAAGCATATAAAATAAACTAATATATATTAAAATACATACAAATAGTCCGAAATACGAGAAACCTTATGATAATTAAAAATTAAAAATGATTCCGTTAAAAAAATGAATGACAGTGATATTTTTATTTGCAACATATTTTATTCACGACGAAACGTTCCAAGCTGGCCAAGTGTGAGTCGAACTCGCGTACGAAGGGTGCCGTACCATTATTATAAAAAAATCATCAAAGTGTGTTGTATGGGATCCCCACTTAAACATTTAGATTTATTGTGTTTTTAGTATTTTTTGTGATAGTGGCTACAGAAATCCATCATCTGTGAAAATTTCCTGTCTTTTAAGATACAGGATACCCTAGTTTAAGAGACAGAGTTCAATTTATTGTGCACAGATTTCTGAAGCATCTAAAAATGTTCAATGTCATGTTCAAAATTGTAAACTATTCAATCTCTGTGTGTATTTTGGGAAATAAAGATATTATTTATTATTATTATTACTAATTTCAACTGTCTGGCTGTCACGGTTCATGGGTTTATAACCCATGAACCGTGACAGCCAGATCAGGTCAGCCGTGGTAGCCTGGTGGTGGTGGTCGTGTGCGAACGTGTCAGGAACAATCAATATTCCTTGTATTTCAAAAATATGTAACTATCTCTCGAATAGACATTACAGCGCCACACAGCGCCACCTAGTGCCACACTAAGCAAACCTTGTGTCGTGGACACTAGATAGTTGATATACTACATATATACTTTTGTTGTTTGTAAATACATACATATTATACATATAAACATCCATGACTCGGAAACAAATGTCCATGCTCATCACACAAAGTAATATTTGCTCCTACCGGGATTCGAACCCAGGAACCTAAGGCAGCGTCACTACCACTACGCCATTCGGGTCGTCGAATTTCCCTCCATATGACACACAAATGACTCCTCCCACTCTGGGCGGAGCCGGACGGAGTGTCAGACTTTGTCTGACTAAAACCCATGCTGGTTCCTTCCTCGCCCTTTATGTTCCGGGACCACGGTATCTCTTGCGAACAGTCTCGCAGCCCCGGCAGGCTTCGACCCTCGCGGGCCTCCCTCTATTATGCTGACAACTCTTTGAGGCGTGCGTGGAACACGAACGCTTCGTCGACACGGCCTGTCGTTATATGACGGGCGGACGGCGAGCTAGCCCATAGCTCACCGTCCACAGGCCCGCAAAATTTAAGGGCTGCTAAACATTTGAGCAGAGCTAAAACTTTGAATTTTGTATGGCCAAATGTCACATTTGAGTACCTGTTAAATGTAAGTGCTACTTACGTTGCGCGTTGCGTTGCGTGCCGTCAAGCGACAAGAATTTAACTGACGGTGATCATTATCATTAGCCTGTTAATGTTCCCCGTGCTGGTACACACGGCCACCTCTCTCTGAGAGGGAATGGGCTATAATCTACCACCACGCGGGCCCAGTACAGGGCCTCAATTCTGCTATTACAATAGTGTCAGAATTGTCGATCATTGATTTCATAATAGCCAAGTACTGTCAAGTTTTGACCACTTTGTTAATCTACTAATAAAATGACGCCTTTAAAACTTCTCAATGAACAACCACTGACACTCCATTGAAAGAAATGTAATAGAATAGTAATCTCGTACATGAAATCTAGCACGAATAAATGTTTGCATTTAGTAGTCGATTTCGAAAACCATTTGTACTTAGAAGGGTTTTATAATTATAATTTTAGTTTTATAATATTTTATTGCAATACGAAAATGCCATTAAAACACAATTTTGTTACGAGACCAACGACCGACCAATGATCGACCATTGTGAATTAAGCAGATTACGAACTTTCAGCAAAATGACAATGGGATGGCAATGGAGTCGTGTTGGAGTGACGAATTTATACAAATAGCAGAATTTGGCCCCTGATTGGTAGATGTCATGTCTTCGAATTTTTGGTTCTAGGACATATCGGTTTCCTCAAGATGTTTTATGTAACGTTTTAAGACCAGTGGTGATGAAATAAATTACACTAAGTAATGTGCCTTCCGAAATCGACAACCACCCTTAAGCAAGCGTGGTGATCAGTACTCGTGCCTTCTCTTTATGAGAAGGGGCCTTTTCTCAGCTGTGGGACAGTAATAGGCTTGTATAATTATATTATTTATAATAATGCGCCTGTCTGGGTTCGAACCCACGACTCACTGTTCGTAAGTCGGGGCCGCAAATACTGAGCCAACGCTGCTCACCCACTTAGCTAAGCAAAATTACAATTAAACATTAGTACCGTAATAATTAATTACTAATGAATCGAACGCGACTCATCTAGTTTCAATTAAAATTTAATTTAATAAAGCAACGAATATTGTTTTAGATTTGAAATTAATATTGCAATTATTGGATATTTATTGAACTGGGGTGTAATTGATAGAATGAACGCTGTTTGAGTAAACCCTAAAAAGTTAAGATTGATACAGAGATAGAACAGAGTGTTAACAACCTCATCACAAAAAGTTGAAATTTTGACCCCCAATATCACCGTAACTAAAAGGTATGGTGTAGAATAAAAAAATATCACATTGATGGAGAACAAGTGGCTTTCGGCTTCGTTTAGAGGTGTTTTACACCCTTATAGAACCCTTGTATACTCGTACGCGTGACCGACATACCCGACCGACATCAACGTAGCAGGAATTCAGGTCTTTAAGTTCACGTTTTCTAATTTATTATTTTTTTTATTAGCTTATATTGTCCCACTGCTGGGCAAAGGCCTCCCCATTAGTATTCCACTCCTCTCTACGTGCGGCTCTCTCAGGCCAATCTATCGCAAACGCTTCTAAGTCGTCACGCCAGCGTTTTCTAGGCCTAGAAAACGCTGGAAGAAGACGGGCAGCGTCACGACGCTGCCCGTCTTCTGGCACCCACTGAGTGGCGACTTTGGCCCATCGGTCCTGATGCATTCTACAGACATGGCCTGCCCAATCCCACTTCAACCCAGCAGTCTTATTGCCCACATCAGCGATTCCCGTATTTGAGCGTATTGTGGTATTGCGAATTCGGTCACTGAGCTTGATACCCAATACACTACGCTCCGTCGCCCTTTGGCAAACGTTTTCTAAATACAAATAGCTAATTCATTAGTTAAAGCATGGCCCAGCCTGATTCTTTATTATTTTATTTCCAAGCAACTAGTAGCTCGCTCCGATGAGAGGAACGTAGGTACTTATTGTTTCAAGCGTTTCAAACTCAGTTTACGATCATTTTCTGTATCGAAGACAACTCTAGAAGAAAGTTTCAGTTCTAGTTTCGCGAACTATCTCTTTAATGCAGTTCAATCAACTTTTCTTTTAAAGTTCTTTGAAGAGTACTTCAACTGTTGTGTCCTTGAATTGGAAGCAGCGATCGCCAAGTTGTGTAACTATTGAATGAAATATGTAGTTAATTTTATATGATACAACTACCTAAAAATATATCTCTAACATTGGTCAAGACGACCCGAATGGCGTAGTGGTACTGAAGCTGCCTTACGTTCTTATGGGTTCGAATCGCGGTAGGAGTAAATGTTCGTGTGATGAGCATGGGCATTTGTTTCCGAGTCATGGATGTGTATATGTATAATAAGTATGTATTTACAAACAAAACAGTATCAATGTCAACTATCTGATGTCCACGACACAAGCCTTGCTTAGTGTGGCACTAGGTGGCGCTGTGTGTTAATGACCAGCGATATTTATTTATTTATTTAAATTTATTGTGTTTATCTCAAGGAGAGGAGCGATACAGGCCGTAAACAAACTCATCACGAAGCGGTAAACCAAGCAATCTATACATTAAACCAAGTAACTTAACGCAAAAATTATTGTTTGGAAACGAATTTTTTTGGGTGAAACTCCATATAACGCACTTAAGGCGCTGACACGAGCTAAAATAGCAACTCTATTTGTGGTGGTTCAAACTTCGTTTGAAATGTTGTTAGAATGAAGTTCTAATCAGCTTGCACAACAAAGATGTTGTTACGTCAGCCACTGCGGGCCAAATAGCGCGAAATGAGTGGTTTGGATCGATTTACAAAAAAACTATTGATTGGATTATAAAACTGAAACAGTATCATGCTAATATATTGCTTGTAGAATTATTTGCCAAAAATCAGAATGATCGCATGCATATTAGTATGTTTTTTATTGTTTGAAAGATATTTTTAGAGATAAGTTCGTGGTTTCTTTTCATCGAGCCAAATTAATCGTATTATGTTTTCAAAACAGTATCATGCTAGCATATATCCTGAATAATATCATATATTTTTCTGGTCTTGTTTGTAGCAGTGAATCATATACTTTTAGTAATTATAAAACTCGCGTTTAGCTCATGTAGTCGCCTTAAAAATTGTGCTGGTGGATGAATTGAATAGTCATTAGAAAATCTTAAATTAGAAACTGGTACTTAAATAAATCTTGTCAAACGAATTCAACTTTGACTATTACTAGAAGGTTTCCATGTATGGTTTAGAACAAAAAAAAAACGTAAAGACCGGGGAGAACAAGTGCCTTTATAGGACCCAGTCCAGCAGAGCAAACGGTACTGGCTGATATTTGATTGATACTTACGCTCCATCACCAAAAAAAAAACAAAATAAAATAATCATCATCATCATCAATTCAGCCGAAAGGCCTGCCCCAAACGTAGCCACATTGAACGATCCCGTGTGATTCGCATCCAGCGGATTCCCGCAGCCCTCACCAGATCATCTTTCTACCTAGTGGAAAGCTTTCCAACATAACGTGTTCCGGTTCGCGGTCGCCACTCCACAACTTCTCGGCCATCCGTTCTGCGAGCAATGTGACCTACCCATTGCCACTTAAGTTTGGCAATTCTTCGGGCTACGTCGGTAACCTGGGTTCTCTTGTAATACAAATGACCACCCAAAAAAGTACAAATGAGGAAAAAAAAATCTTTACCACACGCACCGCGATTGTCCTTTCTTTTCGCCGTCAACTTAAAACATCTGTCACAAATAATGTGAGTTACCTCTCACGTAGACACGTTACATTTTCGTGGTTTCACTGTCATACGTCTAAAAGAAAATGGAGTAATTTTTCATGATTTCTTTTTCCGGGTTTCGGAAAATATCAGGTGTCTTGTGTTGTGCGATGATTTTATCGTGGTAGATTGGGGATAAGCAGGGTTAGCGTTATCTGTGTAATACTAGTACTTAATGTACGGTCGAAAAATGGTGTACATTTTACACTGAAATTGGTCGGTTACACTGTTTTCTGTGTAATACTAGAGCTTAATGTAGCTAATTGGTTTACAGTTTAACCGACAAATTACATTGCAAAATTTGTTTATTAGAGTAATCATTATTTACAATATATACACACTAACATTATAATAGAAAGAAAAAATATGTACAAATATCAAAAAAGGGTTATAGTTTGTTCCACCGTACTTAAAAAATGATTTGTTCTTTTATTATTTACAATGCATTTGAAGTTATTGAGTGAAATAAGTTATCATAACTGTTTTAATGAGACCCACTCGCCCGGTTTCTGAAACAAAGCATCACCTGCCTAGCTTTTGTCCAACTATAATAATAGTGGTACGTAAAGGACATATTTTGGAAAAAAGGACCTTTTGAGAAAGGACATTACAAGAAAGGACATTTTGAGAACAGGACATTATCCGCTGAGACGGTCCCGTTTGGTAACTTACCCGTTTCGGAAAGTCTTTTTTCACTTGTTTTGCGTGCCGAACAAGGATGTCCCTTACTATTTTAATCTTCATAAGTACATTGATTCCAGTTTCGTCAACCTTTTCTTTTCGGTACAGTCAACTCCTCTTGCTACAAGGAAATCTCTCGGTATTCAGTCCATGTAGATGCAGCTGACTATCTGTTTTTTAAATAGAGATACTGCCTATGAAACGCAAAAAACACAACTACAAAACATGGAATATACAAAACATGAAGGGGCCCACCCATCCATAAACTGACTTTGGCATGCGTTGCTTAACCAAGAAGCTTGACTATAGCATATATCCGTCTGTTATTATTCAATCACGAACGTTCAAAGGCCATCACCCATACAAAAAGTCACCAATCACCGTGAAATCGTATTAAACCGGCACCGATTCAATTTGGCACGATAACTCTCATCCATTTGTGAATGTAAACAGGGTAGGTTCTGATTACAATAAACATTCGACTTGATTATTCGACGTTTCATCATTTTGAGTGGTTGTTCGGTGATCAATCGATTGAGGGTCTCGATACTTTACGATGCCCCGAGACGTGGGTGTATTTCAAAGTTTTATTGTGTAACGAAATTAAAGTGTTATTGCGGTTTATTTATGGTCTAATTTTACAAAACATACAATATGGTAAACAAATTATGTGTATTTGCGAAAAGAAAAAATTACAAACGTTCTTAAACATATTTTTGTTAAAATTGGTGGAGACCGGTGTTTCGTACCTGATTTCTCTGAAATGAAACTGCCGAAACAATTCTCGATTAAGGTCCAGATATAATATTGACTGATGACCTAGTGAAAGCTGCGGGAATCCGTTGAATGCAAGTCGCACGAGACTGGTCAAAGTGGCGACACTTAGGGAGGTCCAGCCGTGGACGTCTTTCGGCTGAAATGATGACGATGATAATATTGGTGGTTGATGGTCTATTGATGACAGAACCTGTCCAGTCAGCAGTATAAGGGTACACAAAACTGGATGTCAGACTTTTTTGGCCACTGAGTACCTAACGACTGACAAATATCTACAAATGACAGCCGGGACCAATGGCTTAACGTGCTTTCCGAGGCGCGGAGGAAACTTGGTATGTAGGGGGTGGTCACCCATCCCCAGACCAACCTAAGCAAGCCCGGCTTAACCTTGTTGTGTTTTTATACTTACGTTTTTGAATGTTATAATCTGAAATTTTAACATACAAGAACGTACCAAGTAACTGCATGGCCATTACGTGCAGGATTTGAATAACCGACCGACCAGAGTGGCTGTTTTTATTTAACCGCGAGCTAACTAAGAATCTACGCAAAAGATATTGGGAGATAATTATATTTAGGGGCCGGCGGAGAAATATTTTAAAAAGGACAATGATATAAAGACGAGATATGAGGAATTTAAAATTTCTATAGAAAACGTATATTATTCTCATGACTCTTGTTTAAATCAGTGTACAATCTAAATATGTGTTTGGGAACCTATATATTTTGTAATCCAATCAAAATAAATACACACTACCTTAAGAATATATTTGATTTATAAATTATTTTGGTATTACGTTTGTATGAAATTCGCATGCTCCGCAGTCCTATTAAGACACTGGGAAAGACGTTTTTTTTTTTTCACGCACAAACAGTACAAAGCTTGCGTGAATTGAAGATGGTATTTCGATAGTTAGTTTTTAAACTTAATTTCAATTATGTACTAAATATTATGGTAGCTACTGACTCCCTTGAGTAGTGAGTATGCAAGCCTAGTCCCTACTTTTGGTCGCCAAAAGACGATTACAGTCAATATTATGGCCGAAAGGCACTTGTTCTCCCTTTTGTAAAATATCAAATCAGACTTCTACTGACTAAAAACCATCCATGTTCCTTCCTGGCCCTTTACGTTCCGGGGCTGCGGTATCTCTTTCGAACAGTCCCGCAGCCACTTGTTCTTCCTGTCATTGCAATTTTTTTTTCTACACCATCTTGGAAACCTTCTATGTCCCCCGTACTAATCAATCCATCAATCAGCACATTGTTTTAAGTGTACATTGAGTTCTATCACAAAACACGATTTTTCACCCCAAAAAAATGTCGTTTCCCGGCAATAATTATTGCGTAAAGTTACTTAGTTTGATGGACAGAATGCTTGGTTGACGGTTTCATGATGAGGTTTTTTACAACCTGTATATCACGAGGGCGAGAGCAGCGGTGGCCCAGTGGTGGTGGCCCCGTCTTACGAATAGTAAGTCGTGGGTTTGATCCCAGGCAGGCGCATTGCTTTGTGTATTTTATTTCATCACCATTGCTCTCAAATACGGTGAATGAAAACATTGTAAGGAAACATGTTCTAGTACCAAAAATTCGAAGACATGTGGCATCTACCAATCCGCACTGAGAGGCCTCCCTATCTATAAGAATTGAGAGGAGGTTTGTGTCCCAGCAGTGGGAACATAAATAGTCTGATGATGATGATACCACAAAGATATACATTTAGAGAACTATATATAGCTGGATATTTAGTGTAATTAAATAATTTTCTGAGTGCTTTTCTAGCTCTTTACTTCTTCGCTCCATCGTACAAGCAGCCTTCAGAACTTTAAAATACGATCAAGTACTAAGAATTGTAAGCTGTACTATTAGTAAGTAAAAGAGACGTTTTGAAAACTAATTTAATTTAATTGGTTGTTCGTACCAGCTCGCTTCCTGAAGCATCCCAAGTATTTATCTTTGTTCCGTCTTATTATTGAAACTCCTTCGTTTGCATTTTACTTGCTGGCTGGTCTTTCGCATTTATGCGACAATTTGCAGCTTTTGCGGAAAAGATGAAAATTACAAATAATAAGGGTTTTCATACATTATTCTATTCTAAGACAAGACTGTCTTAAGACGATTACATGAGCTAAACGCGAGTTTTATAATTACTAAAAGTATATGATTCACTGCTATAAACAAGACCAGAAAAATATATGATATTCTTCACAATATATGCTAGCATGAAAGAAATCACGAACTTATCTCTAAAAATATCTTTCAAACAATAAAAAACATACTAATATGCATGCGCTCATTCTGATTTTTTGTTAAATAATTCTACAAGCAATATATTACCATGATACTGGTGTCGATTCTCTTGTGCACAAACTAAACTTAATTTAGACTATTGCTATCTTTTACTAAAAGGCAGTGCGAGAAAAGGACGGCTATAGCTATGCACTAAGTTAGAGATGTCAAACTAGTTTATGCCTTGCGCTTCACCGTGTTTTTAGTCGACATGTTTTTACGTGCACCCTTCATTTGTACGAAAATATTAGTTCGAATTAAATTTGACAGCTCTAAATTACGTCCGTCTCTTTCTTGTTTTATTAGTGAGAAAAAGATAGTAATAGCCTAAATTAAGTTTAGTTTGTGCACAACAGAATCGACACCATTGTTTCAGTTTTTTAATCCAATCAATAGTTTTTTTGTAAATCGATCGAAACCACGCATTTCGCGCTATTTGGCCCGCAGTGGCTGACGTAACAACCACTTTGTAGTGCAAGCTGATTAGAACTTTATTCTAACAGCATTTCAAACGAAGTTTGAACCACCACAAATAGAGTTGCTCATTTAGCTCGTCTAAGCGCCTTAAGGTGAAAGCGTCAGGGTGGCCCGCGAAATTCAAATTTACATGGGTTTTTTGCAATTTGCAGGTCAGTGCTGGGTTGTATGTTGGTGGAAGTACCGTTCGCGGCTGTGGGGCGTATGTGGTTGCAGAATTGTAGTCATCAGAGTCATCAGTACAGCCAAGTTCATGAAAGTCAAGGAACTAATTTTTCACGGTCAAAGTCGTTCCTCGACTTTTATGATTTTAGAGGGTTGTGTTGATGATTTTAATGATTGTAATTCTGTGATTGTATATTAAGAATTGCTAAACTTAAGTGGCAGTAGGCAGGGCACATTACTCGCAGAACGGATGGCCGATGGGGCCGAAAAGTTCTGGAGGGGCGACCGCGAACCGGAAGAAGATGCGTTGGAAGATCTCCCACTAGGTGGACCCATGACTTGGTGAAGGTTGCGGGAATCCGGTGGATGCGAGTAGCAAGGGACCGGTCAATGTGGCGACACTTGGGGGAGGCCTATGTCCAGCAGTGGACGTCTTTCGGCTGAGATGATGATGATGAGATGATGATTACATATATCTTGCAGCCGTTAACGATGTTTTTATCAGCGTACAACTTGGCACTGCCCTGCAAAATGCAAAAAAACGTTAGAAAATTTGAATTTCGCGGACTGCCTTGTTTTGTGGGTCTAGTGGCCATGTGCGCAAATGGGTTTGGGTCGGTTTTTGGGGTCGGAATTTTTCAAAAACATTCCAGAAAAAATTTGGTTTTAGTATGAAGCATGTTTGAATTGTTAATGGTTTTAAATCATCGGGTAATCGGGTCGCCAACTTGACACAACTTGTCATCTTCTTCCATTTACCTCTCGGTTACTGGTCATCTCAGTCAGCAATCATCTCCTTTCTAGCCATATCATCCTTTACGCAGTCCATCTTTTTTTTGTGCATGATTTAAATAAAGAGTGCAAATAATATACATCAAATTAAAATTTCTAAAAACCCCCGATACAATGTACTGAAAGTTAAATAGAAAATATTTCGTTAATTCGCCATTTTGTTGGCGGCCATCTTGGATTTTTAATTTATCATAGTGTTTTACTAGTTAAGCCCTTTCATTTGATACCCATATTGAAGGAGTTGTTGGACAAAACTGTAATCCGCCATTTGGTGGCGGCGTCCATCTTGGACTGATTTTTATCAAACATAGCCAAGAACACTCCCGACTAATTCTCGTCTCAAACAAAAATAAACAAAACAAAATCGGTTCATCCGTTTCGGCGGTCCGATGCCACATACAGACACACACAGACACGTCAAACTTATAACACCCTGTCGTTTTCGCGTCGGGGGTACATATTTTATTGGATTTTTTTTTCAGATTTCTCTAATGCATTAGGTACTTATTTTAATCTAATGTACAGGAGACCACCAATATTCAATTTTTAAACTACCACCGAAAATATTTACTTTAAAGCCTGTCAACCAGACAGTAATTTATGTTCTGTTTTTAATAAAAAAATATAATCCAGTAACATCACAAATGAATTACCCAGCAGCTTCAATAATGATAAATGACTTTAAAAAATCAATATCACCATCTCCTTTGCTTTGTTTTTAGTTCAAAGAGAATTCATAAATTCAGTAGGCCCTCTCAAAGATATTTACAATTGGCTCCTTGTTTTAAAATAATTAATTAATTGCCTTTGAGCCGGCTGAGTTGGTTTTGTTAATAAAATGTAGCCGTACGCAAAATACGCGTTTGGGACGTGGAGTTCGTTTAAAATGTAGGTAAGGTTTTCAGGGAACATTATAGTAAAGATGTTTGAATGATAATTTATTGTAAGTGGTGGTTCAAATTGTTTTGTTCTAATAGGTATAGACGTGAAAAAAACCTCGAAACAGAAAGGCACTTATTTTCCCTATATTGCGATATTTTTTTTTGTTCTACACTACACCTAGGGACCTTCTAGTTACGGAGATATTGGGGGTCAAAGTTCCAACTACATATTTACTAGTTTTTTTTTTTAAATTATAGTTTTTATCGTAAATTTTTACTTTAAACACCTCCACGACCCCCGTACTATTCAATCCATCAAACATCACAATGTTTTGAGTGCGTAACATTAAGTTCTACCAAAAAATTGTGATTTGGCACCCCAAAAAAAAAGTCATTTCCCATTGTAAATGGGTACTTAGTTTGATGTACAGAATGTTTGATTGACGGCTTCGTGATGAAGGCGTTTACTTCCTGTATAAGTGATTAGCTGACCCACGCAACTTCGTCTGCATCACATAAGAGAGAAACACGAAAGGAAAAGAAATCCCCGTTTTCGCAGCATTTTTCATTCCTGCTCCGCTCCTAATGGTCGTAGCGTGATGTTATATAGCCTAAAGCCTTCCTCGATAAATGGACTATCCAATACAAAACGATTTTTTCAATTTGAACTAGTACTTCCTGAGATTAGCGCGTTCAACCAAATAAACAAACAAACTCTTATGCTTTATAATATTAGTATGGATAAGGGGAATTTTGTGTAACAGAAAACTGGATACTCCATTTTCGTTACAGAAAATTGGGGAACTGCATGCCTACGAGTGGTTTTAAAACGCAATAACCTCACTTTATTCGTTTAGTAGCCTAAGTCGAAAGTCATGTCTGTCTGGGATGGATAATTACCCAGCTACATAATTCAGTTAAGTTTTATTTCGAGCCAACTCCAGCTAAATACATTTTCTACGTACGAGTTCATTCGAGTTTCACTTGGATGACTGTTTTTTAACCGACTTTTAAAAAGGAGGAGGTTCTCAATTCGTCGGAACCTTTTTTTAACCGACTTCAAAAAGGAGGAGGTTCTCAATTCGTCGGAACCTTTTTTTTCCTTTTTTTATGTATGTTCCCCGTCGTGGTCTCCTGTCTCTGTCCCGGCGCAAACCACCACCTACAGAATAATATACAGTTTTAAAAAGAGACTAACCGCGACGTTTAACTGAGACAGGCAAGTACGGTAGGTAATTATAACGCAGATTGGGCTATAGATGCTCTACTGCGCCCTGTTTATACTATGCTAATACTATTTACTTTGCCTATCTTGGTATTGTAGAGCTTATATGTGGAATCGATGATAGACTTCTGACGAGTAAAAGTCATGTGAAAACATTTTGAAACATTAAGTTCAAGCCTGTAACGTCTACAGTATTCTTCAAATCTATAAAGTAAAATAAAAGAACTTTCAAAATAGTGTTTCACGTCAGCAATAAAGAGGGTAAATAAAAGGGACCCTAGAATCTAACCCTGAGGAACTCCAGCCAGGTGTGTACCCCTGAAGTACCACAACCTGCGTTCTTTTTTCAATATAAGAGGAGAACCAACGATACAAATCTCCGTGTATTCCGGCTTTTAATATCTTCTCTAAGAGCAGTCTATGGTCAAATCAAAACATTTACTATAGTCACTATAAATATCGTCTACTTGTGCACGCTGTTCCATACCTTTGAATATAAATTCATGGGACAGGATTAAATTAGATGTAGTTTAACGCTTCCTAAGAAAACCATGCTGTTCGTCACCAAAGTTGAATTTCGAGACAAACCGCGTTGTAATATGCATACGGTTTTATTCTTACCGAGTTTATAACTAGACCCTAAAAAAGATATAGCACATTCGATTTTGGAACCGCAAAAAACATCGTAAAACAGCCAAAAACATTTCAATATGGCGGAAATTCTATAACCTGAGGAAACTAGATCACGGTGCAAATCGTCGGGAGTGCCTGTAAATTTTGTTACTCAGACCCGTAAAGCCGAATTAGGCCGAATCAATCCGAAGTTGGGCCCACGTGCCGACGGTAAAAAGGAACTCAGTTTTATTTGCACCCCGGGCTTTTTCAGACACCACTGCTAGGGGATATCTGATGAATATAAATAGGAAGTTATTAAAGCTGTCATCTGTTTTGTTTTGGAATACGCATTGTTTAGTATTTTTTTTTCAGGCTGGTGTGCTAATTAAGTTTGTTGTGAGTAATGAAGCAAAAAGAGTTAGGTTTAAACCTAACTCTTTTTGCTGGTTGCTGAATCTCTTTCAATGAGTCTGTTCACCACTTCGTATTATGCTAACCAAATAAAAATGGTACGGTTAAGCTATTGTGTACGCAATACTCGCAAACTTCATTACCAAAGCGTACTAATTTGACAGTTGTCGTGTGAAGTTGGCAGCAAGCGCGATCCTATTCTTTGTTGACGTTTATTGACGACTCGAATGGCGAAGTGGTAGTGAAGCTGCCTTACGTTCTTAGGATCCTGGGTTCGAATCCCGGTAGGAGCAAATGTTTGTGTGATGAGCATGGACATTTGTTTCCAAGTCATGGATGTTTATATGTATAATAAGTATGTATTTAATTTACAAACAAAAAAGTATAAATGTAGTATATCAACTATCTAGTGTCCACAACACAAGCTTTGCTTAGTGTGGCACTACACTAGGTGGCGCTGTGTGTTAATGTCCAGCGTTAATTATTTATTTTATTATTATTTATTTATTTGTTGGTTCACATAGTACTACAACGTGCTATGAACAAATTATGCCCACTAGAACGTATCAACAACGTATCGTATCCGTTTATAACGATATGGGGTTAGCTTATCACCATCACCCGGGCACAAGCCAGACATTCTTGATGGAAAAACCCAATAACACTTCGCCCAATCCGGGAATCGAACACAGAACTTCATGTTTAGAAGTCGCTTTCATCAATTCCTAAGCCCACGGGCTTTTACTTAACTCCATGTATCATCATCCTGAGCTAAACCGCAAATTCCGTGATTAAAAATGTTCGGTGTAATGAACCTAGTTAGGGGTCTACCTGCAGGCCAATTTCCCGAACAGCCATTTACCCCTATTAGTACTGGGGTCAGATTTATTTTTTTCATTTCCAATTTACATAGAAATATGAAAGTAGCTGGCCGGTTTATGCTAAATTATTTGGTAATATGGTCGACCCGATGGTTTAATTTGTGTTAGGGTGCGTCCATATTTCGATTTTTTTGCTGAACTGGGCCTATTTGGTGCAGCCGTGAGGCACCTTTTTTTTGGATGAGAAATCATCAAATGACTCCTCCCACTCCCACTCTGGGCGGAGCGGGAGGGAGTTGCAGACTTTTACTGACTAAAACTCATCCATGTTCATTCCTCGCCCTAAATGATCCGTGGCCACGGTATCTCTTTCGAACAGTCCCGCAACCCGCAGCCGTCAGGCACCTAATGCTACATTTCTCAGTTTAGTTTTATTTTTCTTCTTTGTTATACAGAGTGGAATTTTTCAATGGCACCTAGAGGGAAAGTACTCAAAATGCTGGAGAAAGCAAATTTTACTCAAAGAAAACATTCAAACATTCCTTTATTTTAAAAAAGAAACAAAACGGTATTCACAGATGTTCAGAAATTCGCTCGCTACACTCGGGAGTCGAACCGATCAAAATTCGAAAAAAATATATTCTTTAGTTTTTTTACATCAATCGATAGGGCCAACCATATGGATTACATCTCTCTAACAAACATGATAAATTAAATGAAAGGAAAACCATGAAATCTGAGGAACAGTTATTAATTCATCAAGATAAAGAGAATGCTCTATGCTATGTGCTTGAAATGTTAAATAAATAAATAAATATTCATGGTTTTCCTTTCATTTTGTTTACCATGTTTGTTAGATAGGTTTAATCCATATGAATGACCCTATCGATTGATGTCCCGAAGGTACAGAAATTTTATTTTATCGAACTTTAGTCGAACCATCCCGTATCAGTAGTCCACTAGCGCTGGGAACAGGGTCTGAGCTGCTGGTGGTCAGGGCCCTTGAGAGAGGAACCTCCTAACAATACGTGCCGTGTCGAGAAGTACTGCTTTCTGAATCAAGCCCTTGATCCAGCTGCCAAGCGAGGGCCTCCTAAGATGTTGGTCGAGGCTCTTGGCTATTAAGCCATTGGCCGACACGACTATCGGCACAATGACTGCTGTACTCACGTCCCACATGTCGACAACCTCGCGAGCCAGATATATATATTTGTTTTTTTTATCTTGCTCTGCTTTTACTTTTTTATGTTATCTATTATTATAATTACTGACAACAATACCACATCTTAAGCTTATCCATGACAACGCTGGCTTTTGAATAACTTATAATAACTTTTTGAATATCTTACTAAAGAAAATGTACGGTAAGGACGCACCTTTATAAGATCTACTTTATTGTAAGCTAAATGATAAGGTTAGGTCCTATATTATTCCCATGTTGGTCCGATACCGCAGAGGTTTTATTCAACGAAATACTCGTACGATGTCTATAAATGAAACTGGTTATTGGTCAGTCGTTCAATATATTTGTGAAATATAGATCGAGGGAAAGAAAAAGCATTTATAAAGCCCGCACAGGACAAATCATATCAAAACTAAAAGTATTTAAAACTGTTAAAAATTAAAATAGATAAAAAGAAATAAAATCATATCGAGTATAGTCAGGTGGGATACTGAAAGTTGACTGGCCATCCTGAATCTAAGATTCTAGAAAAAAATCTTAATAACTTAATAACAAACACATTGCCAGATTTTTAACAGGTGAATGTTTATTATACCCGATTGCAATTAAACTTTAAAGGAAGGTATAGTTTTGTATTTCTCGTTTTGATAAATCTACTTTTTGAATGCCTTAAAAATATCGTCACTCACTGGACGCCAGGAGGAGCAAATCGCCGTCGAGATAGACCGGGGCGAAGGTGGTGTATGAATGTCATTTTGTTTGCAAACATGGCCTAAGATTGCGCAGGAAAGCGCTCTAATTTTTTTTCGGATGGAATATCATCAAATGTCCCCGCTCTGGGCAGAGCCGAAGGATGTGATGATCCATTCATATTCCTTCTGAACTATTTCTGTTCCAGGGCCACGGTACCTCTTTCGAACAGTCCCGCAGCCCCGGCAGGGTAGCTCTCTACCCTACGTTCATCTAATTATGACGACGAAAGGGAAGGCCTTTTTCCAGCAGATGGCCACTAAAAAGGCAACTAAAATCTTTGTCTGTCTTTATTAACATCTTTATCTAGGTCTATAAAGTATAGGAGTAGCTCGTGGCTAAATAATATCAGCTGCTCGGGTCGATCGTTAGGTTAAGCCGTGTTTGCCTAGGGTGGTCTGTGGATGGATAACCACCCATCCATAGACCACCCTAGTCATCACACCCTTACATAACAAGTTTCTTCCGTGCGTCGGCGAGCACGTTAAGCAGTTCGTCCCGGCTGTCATTTGTTACATCTTTGATACCTAGTGGTTACAGATAGTCAGTGGCCCAAAAAGTCTAACAACCAGTCTTACTAAGTGGTATCGTATTATCCAGTACTAACCGGGTTGTGAAGGTCAGATAGGCAGTCGCTCCATGTAAAATACTGGCATCCAGCTGCCAAAAAGAAATGTCTGGGCAGATAGGCAGATAATGATCTAGGTCTATAAACACATTAACAGACCAAACCTAGCCTCAGACTGAAACGATGCGATCATACCGCTGACGGCTACCTATAAAATCTTAACCGAAGCATTTAATTTACTCCAACTACAGAACGAATTTCGTCTTTATGTCGTTGAAATAAGCTTTCACATCGTACAGCAGCCAATAAAAAAGAACGTAAAACTTTTTGTTAGCAGTAAATTAAAATAATCTCTCATCGTGAACACTTTATGGGCCTAAAGAATTTATTCAACATCAGGTATCAAGTAGAGTGGTCTATAAATTATCTATTGATACTGTATAATCCTTTTTTACGGACTTTTAATGTCGTCACGTTTTTTAGTTATCCTGGAATTCTGAAATTTATTTATAGGGCCTCTGGTAACCCCTTTTCGGATGGGAAATCATCAAATGACTTCTCCCACGCTGGACGGAGGGGGAGGGAGTGTCAGACTTTTACTGACCCATCCATGTTCCTTCCTCGCCCTTTACGTTCCGTGGCCGCGGTATCTCTTTCGAACAGTCCCGCAGCCCCGGCAGGCCTCCGGTAACACCATTCAAAGCGTGTCGTATTTCTACAACGTCTTTCAGTGTGACTTGAAAGCCGCGATTGACATAAGCTTTCGAAAAGCGATTCTTAGCCCTTAAGTCCCTTAAGTCCTATTATGAGCCCTTCGATTTTCGAAAGCATATGTTAATCCAATACATTTTTATTTTTTTTGTTATGAAGAACAGAGATACGGTGTAGCATCACCTTTCTATGGTTGAAGTTCCACAGACCCGAACAAATTTATTGTGTGAACCGCTAACTTGTGGAATTTACTGCCGACTTCTCTGTTTCCCGGTCATTATAATCTGGATCTCTTCAAAGGAGAATGTGCAGCGTACTATGGCACGCAATTTGGTTGCGCAACTTTTGATACAGTAAAGTAGTAGAAAATTAGCCACAAAAAAGGGTTAGTGTCATACTTTAAAACGAGGTTCAATTCAAAATTAAATATTGTGGGGTTCTTGAAAAAAAAACATAAGTTGAGTACCTGTTGAGGTTATGTTACATTTCAAAACAAATCGTTTTTGAAAACAATAGGGTTTCAAAACTGGCACATATTTAACATTATTTGGTAACTTAACTCGGAGAAAAGCTAAAAACAATGTTCTCGGCCTAACTAGCATTAACAGATATACCTAGCACGGTAAACAGAAAACGCCATTTTGTTTGACATTCCATCGAATAGTGTTGTGACCAAACAATAGATTACGGAGTCAGAATCGTAACACTACAGATTATATCTTAATTGCTTTATTTTTACCTAGAAATTGCTTTTTAACGAAAGAAATTGTAACATAATTGAAAAATAATAATAATGACAACTCTTAAAACTTTTTGGTTACGTATGTAGATTATTTTGTTGCTCCACGATTTATGTTAACGTTAAATCGATCGATTATAATTGAAAAAGGAGTCGCTTCACTTTTATGCAACAAATGACGTATTTGTGGTACTAGATACTAATTAAAATTAAAATAGAAACCCCACAAATGATCTCAATGAATTTAGGTAAAAAAATCATTAAAATAATATTGAAAATTATACATTAAACTCCAATAGCCATACGTGTCAAAAAGCGATACCTACTATTGGTGCCCGATTTCCTTTCAAATTAAACGGTTTTTTTCCTAGGCAAGCGCTCTCAACTCTTGGCAGAATCATCGCTGCTAGAATTACATAGTGTCTAGGGCCTCTTTATATTTTGTAATAATTTCAAACTTACGTTTGCGTATTAACTAAACTAACCTGAAGAGCTCGTGGCTAAATAATAACAGCTCGGGCCGATCTTTAGGTTAAGCCGTGCTTGCCTAGGATGGTCTGTGGATGGGTGACCACCCTTATATACCGAGTTTCCTCCGAGCCTCGGAAAGCACGTTCAGCTGATAGTCCCAGCTGTCATTTGTCCATCTTTGACAGTCGTTACAGGTAGTGAGTAGCCCAAAAAGTCTGACACCAGTCTTACCAAGTGGTATCGTATTACCCAGTGTTAACTGGGTTGTGGAGCTGGTCAGATAGGTAGTCGCTCCATGTAAAATACTAGTATTCAGCTGCATCCGATTAGACTGGAAGCCGACCCTAACATAGTTGGGAAAAGGCTACGCCGATAATGTTTTTCGTATTAACTTGTTGTTGAATACGTCGTTTAATATTCGGTGGATGTGTGCTCCTGAAGTTATTCTTAGAGATTTTCACAGTAAAATAATAATGAAATGTTGAAACTATATTCTAAATCCAGATTACTTGGCAAAATAACAATGTCACTTCAGTAACCACAAAATGTAATAAGCTATAGGAACAATGTGGTTTCCTATTACTTGCTGATGAACGAGTAGCCACAAACGGGGCTTTGTACGTTAATAGAACTTTCAAAACCAATATAATAACTGTTAAGGCGCATTTAGACTACATAAGTAGTGCGCACACAAATGTTTCTTAGCAAAAAATCTATTAATGTGATGCAAAATTAGTTTTAATTTCGCGAGTAAGATCCGGTCTTGAATGCAAGATGCAGTACCGCCCTCTCACCTGCAAAAATATGCTCGTGCAGAAAAAGCAATAATAATTAGCATGAAATGCACCAAAACCTAATCTTGACACCTGTTTTACCCCTGCCTGGGGCATACTCAAAAGATTTTGACTCGACAACCGCTTATCACATCCAATAGATTCAGCCTTAGCTAAGTCTTCTTTCCATCTCCTGAGAGGTCTACGGTGCGAATTTTAATACCAAGTTGTAACTTTGCCAAAGATAAATTGGTAAATTCACATGACACCTACGCCTGGGTATTCTGCTGCTCTGCCGTTCTAGGTCGTCTTATAATTTTGGACCTCCTGTGTGATTCTGTAAGACCTCATTCAAAACTTCGAATCTGAGTCCGCTGTGAGTTTCTTGATTGGCATAAACACTCGGTTGATAATTCGAATTTACACAAGCGCCGCCCTTGCGAGAGTGACAGCAAGTTGAACTAAATTGATAGGGAGATTTTGACAGATAAAGCGTGAGATGACGTAAGAAATGGCATTCTGTAAGATAATTCCCCCGTCACTTCCCGTGACTGCTTTAGGTAATGCCTATAGAATGCAAAATCAAGGTCATTTTGAACCTTAAGGGAAGTGAAAGTGATGTGAGATGCGAGATGTCGTTTGAATTTTACAGAATCGACCGGCTGTTCAGGGACCAATGCTGGTCTTACTATCGGTCTTAATTATGATCACAAAAATAAACGCTACGAAACAAGTGAACTTCTATGAGAAACTTGTCTAGCCTTTAGATCAGAACCTTCGTTCGGGATTAACCACATCATACATTATTCCACATCCTTAGATGCTGTGACTGGTGCCAGATCCAATAACTACAGGGTTTGGGTGTTAAAGCCTGCGTGTAATTAATATACAGACCTTTGAGGTTTATTATGTACTCCAGTATAATATCTAACCGGGAATTTACAGTGAAATGGAAACTGTATTGAAGCTGTTGGTCTCGACTGTTGTTCACAGATCTTTGACCTTCTTTATGGGTATTCCAAGCAATCTGATAACAAGTTTTTCCAAGGGGTATTGCCCAATTAGTTATTGAGTTCTGGAGGTAGTTGCTGTATGTAACGAGATGACCTGAAGATAGTTGGGAAAACGGTAGATAATTTCCGTTTCCCCAACTGTCATCATCAACATCATCTTTTTAGCCAAAAGACTTTAACTGCTGGACATAGGACTCGTATTCAGCGGATTCCCACAACCTTCACCAGGTCCACCAAGTGGCAGGTCTTCCAACGTAAAGTCTTCCTGTTTGCGGTCGTCCTTCCAGAACTTTCTGGCCCCATCCTATCGTCCCAACTATCTTAACGTCATAAATGAGCAGCAATAATGTTTTTTCAGAAAGTAAGTACACGTTCATTCGCAAGTCTGACAAGAGCTTGGCCGGTTTTTTTTTTAACTTTTGCTCAACACTGCACCACACAGCTTGACACAACTATCTTTGCCTGCGCCACAACACTTTTTTCTATTTGTTAAGGTAGCTGTTTCACAATTCAAAATAAATTGCAGCAGTACTTGCCTTTGACATTTTTAGCGTAAAAGGTAGGTTGGTTGGCATACAAAGTAGCCTCCCACCTGATAAAATGCAAGTATTAACTACTCCAAGGAACACGTGCACGTGATACACCCACGTTAACATTGCAAACTTATAGATAACTAGCGAACGACACTCGGTTTCGCTCGCGTAGTTCCCGCGTCCGTGGGAGTCATCATCTGCCTAGCCTATTCCCAACTATGTTGGGGTCGGCTTCCAGTCTAACTGGATGCAGCTGAATACCAGTATTTTACATGGAGTGATTGCCTATCTGACCTCCACAACCCAGTTGATATTGGGAAATACGATACAACTTGGTTAGACTGGTGTCAGACTTTTGGGGCCACTGACAACCTGTAACGACTGGCAAAGATGGACAAATGACAGCCGGGACCAACGACTTAGCGTACTTTCGGAGGCACGGAGGAAACTCGGTATGTAAGGGTGGTCACCCATCCACAGACCAACCTAGGCATGGCTTAACCTAAAGATCGACCCGAGCGGCTGATATTATTTATCCACGAGCTCCTCCGGAGTACGGGAATAATATAAAGGGTGTAAAACACCTCTTTACGAAGCCGAAAGGCACTTGATCTCCCCATCATTGCGATCATGTTTTTGTTCTACACCATACCTGGGAACCTTCTAGTTACGGAGATATGGGGGTCAGAGTTTCAACTTTTTGACAAGTTTTTTTGTAAGATTTTGACTTTTAACATCTCCTCGACCCCCGTACTATTCAATCCATCCATCACCACAATGTTTTAAGTGCGTTATATGGAGTTCTACCACAAAACATGATTTATAACCTCAAAAAAAAAGTGGTTTCCCAGCAATAATTTTTGCGTAAAGTTACTTAGTTTGATGTACAGAATGCTTGGTTAACGGCTTTGTGATGAGGTGGTTTACACCCTGTATTGCTTATGTTCATCATCATTCATCATTTCAGCCGAAAGACGTCCATTGCTGGACATAGGCCTCCCCCAAGTGACATTGGCCGGTCCCTTGCGACTCGCATCTAACGGATTTCTGCAACCTTCACCAGGTCATCGGTCCACCTAGTGGGAGGTCTTCCATCGTATCGTCTTTCGGTTTGCGGTCGCCACTCCAGAACTGTTCGGCCCCATCGGCCATTCGTTCTGCGAGCAATGTGCCCTGCCCACTGCCACTTAAGTTTGGCAATTCCTCGGGCTACGTCGGCTGCTTATGTTGCTTGCTGATAATGTAGCTATCCATTGCTGAAAAATATTTTAAAATCGGTCCAATAGTTTTTAAGTTTATTCGTTACATACAAAAATACAAATCTTTCCTATTTATAATATTAAGTACTAAAGATATTAAAAACTTTATAGCCATGCTTGCAATTTCACAAGCTCACTTTACTTCAAG
Source organism: Xestia c-nigrum (assembly GCA_916618015.1). NCBI lineage: Eukaryota > Metazoa > Arthropoda > Insecta > Lepidoptera > Noctuidae > Xestia > Xestia c-nigrum. The sequence continues at coordinate 20,101,389 of OU745265.1, forward strand.
TATGTTCTGGAGCCAGAAATAGAATAGGGACATGTACGTCTAAAATTATGTCTTGAGGAGCTCGTAGCAAAATAATTCAGCTGCTCGGGTCGATCTTTAGGTTAAACTGTGCTTGCCTAGGTTGGTTTGTGGATGGGTGACCCATTACATGTACATAACGAGTTTCCTCCGTTCTTCGGAGAGCTCGTTAAATAGTTGGCCCGGGTGTCATTTTTAGATTTTTGACAGTCGTTACAAGTAATCAGTGGCCTAAAAAGTCTGACAACCAGTCTTACCAAAGGCTGGGTTGTGGAGGTCAGATAAGCAGTCGCTCTATTTAAACTACTGGTATTCAGTTACATTAAGTTAGACTGTAAGCCGACCCTAACGTACTTGTAAGATTACCGTAGTTTTGTATGATTGTTTTTGGTTTCCTTTTTTTTTATTTCGTTTGTTTTTTTATTTTTTATTCTATACTTTGTGCACTTGTAGCGTGTGCCAAATAAATGTATTTTCTTTCTTTCTTTCTTTCTTTCTTTCTTTCTTTCTTACTTGGGAAAGGCAGGCAGATGATGATGTTTAAAATTAAACAGCGAATATTAAAATATTATGTAAACCCAAAAGATTTTCCTACCAAAAATATAAAAAAAAAACTGATGTAGGCGTAAACCCGTAGCTCAGAACAAAATGCGATAGTTAATAAATCTCCATAGTCTACCAAAAAAAAGTCTGCAATCCGAACGAAATAACAGAAATAAAATAAATTTAAAAGGAATTCCTTAAGCCCCTTGGAGACGACGCAGAGCAATTATAAAAGATTTTAGAGCCACTTACAGAATAGGTACAGAATTCTTAAGGTATCTGTTTCTTTTTCAGCGATATCAGGTTTCTTTTTTACATTTTTATAAGGTCACGTTTCGAGTAGGAAGCTTTTCGTGAAATAATGCTGTCGTTTTTTTGAATCATTAATTTTACCTCGGAATTAAAAAAATGATTTTTTAATGCCTAGTTGGTCTAGTAGCCGCAAATGCGGCTGAGAAGCGTACTGAGTGGTTGTACTAGTAGGCGCAGGACTCACAGAAAAGACGTATACGACGCAGACGGGGCGCAGACATATGCGTGTATCTTTCACACAAGTGTCGCGGAGTAAAAGATGTAGAAAAGGCAGGACACAGTGCGGTGCGGGCACGACGCTCCCTGTCTGCGCTCTGTTTAAAACAGATGACGACTCGAATGGCGTAGTGGTAGTGAGGCTGCCTTATGTTCATAGGGTCCTGAGTTCAAATCCCGGTAGAAGCAAATGCTTGTGTGATGAGCATGGATATTTGTTTCCGAGTCATGGATGTTTATATTATGTATAATAAGTATGTATTTACAAACAAAAAAGTATATTTGTAGCATATCAACTATCTGGTCTTCACGACACAAGCCTTGCTTAGTGTGGCACAAGGTGGCGCTGTGTGTTAATGTCCAGCGATATTTATTTATTTAGATAGAAATAAAGCGGCGCGAAGGGGGGTGCGGGCGAAGTGGGGCTTGGGTCCCAGAATCGCGAGGCGCCCGCGTCATTCGACGACTCTCGTGGCGCAAAAGCGGCGCACCCTTTTTTTTTTTTTTTTTTAGGATGGTAAATCATCAAGTGACTTCTCCCACTCTGGGCGGAGCGGGAGGGAGTGTCAGACTCTTACTGACTAAAACCCATCCATGTTCCTTGCTCGCCCTTTATGTTCCGGGGCCGCGGTATCTCTTTCGAACAGGCCCGCAACCCCGGAAGAGGCCCGCAACCCCGGGCCAAGCACACCCTTGCCTCGTCTTTTTTAAAGTCGCGACTTTTTTCAAAAAGTCGTAGGGCACGGGCTCTGCGCCCGGCTCTCTTCTTACATCTTTTCTGTGTGTCCTGCGCTCTGGGTACACCTCTGCCTTACCCTTTGGGGATTACAGGCGTAATAATATGTTATGTTGGGTCCCGGCGTGTTCCAATACCTTATTTTCAGTTTTATCTTCTTCTTCTTAAAAGAGGAGTATGGAAGAAGAAGAAATGCTGCGCCGACCCCAAATAAATTGGGATAAGGGCAAGAGAATGATGATGATGATCTTCTTCCTTGACCTAAGTATGTAGAACAATTACTGTGCTAAATGTAATCAAAATTGTTTCAGTAGTTTAATTTCTAACTCATCCACTTTAATTATGTTATGTCACAAGATTTGTCCAGTTGAGAAACTGTCCAGCTGAGAATTTGCCCAGTTGCTAATATGTCCGTTTGAGAAACTGTCCGGCTGAGAATCTGTCGAGTTGCTAATATCTCCGGTTGAGAAACCGTTCAGCTGAGAATTTGTTCAGTTGCTAATCATGTCCGGTTGAGAAACTGTCCTCCTGAGAATTTGTCTAGTTGCTAATATGTCCGGTTGAGAAACTGACCAGCTGAGAATCTGTCCAGTTGCTGAAAAGTCCGGCTGAGAAACCGCCCAGCTGAGAATTCGTCCAGTTGCTAATATGTCCGGTTGAGAAACTGTCCAGTTGCTAATGTGTCCAGTTGGGAATTTGTCCAGTTGGGAATTTGTCCTGTTGTGAATTTGTCCAGTTGCTACAGAGGCGTTTATAGTATAGACAGACTACTAACCTACTCAAAATAAATGTCTGTCAACAAATGAAATACATATGATAATTAATAGATAGGTACATGTGAAGCCTTTAACTACACATTTGAATATTTGGAACAAATTGGTTCTAACTTATCCAAGACGGGAATTCAGAACACTTTATCCCAAACCCAATTTGTTAAACTGTTGTAACATGTTCAAGACGTTCTCTCTACAAACCTTTAACTAGGAATTTGCATTTAATCACAAAATGGTACCATCTCAGTTGTAAACGAATCTATTACGTTTAAGAGCGCGTTCCCAGAAAGTTGGAAACGTCGCAAATAGCTGTCAAATATTTACCTATTTTAATTAATTTAGCAATATTACTGTATGGAAATAAAAGGCTAACTAGAGAACACATTATAAAACATATGAATGCGGATATTTATCGCGGATTTACCTTTAATTTAATCCCGACGTTTCGACCGGATTGGACCTGTGCAATCCGGTTGTGGAATTGCACCGTGGTCGCGGGGAGACTGTAGTATTGGAGGTACCGCGACAGCAAAGTGAAGGCGTTTATTCAACTACCCTCACTCATCTTAAAAATACCCGTATTCATATGTTTTATAATGTGCTAACTAGAGAATTAAAATATTAATAGTGAATTACAATTCAAGCACGGAATTTTTATGTTATAACCGTTTTATGTACAGATTATAGCGCATTCCAGGAACATAGGCTGATGATGATGCACAGAAAAAGCATTTGGAAATTTCCAAATAGTATTTTCTCATCTAAAAATGGTTATTCATTTCATATTCAATATTTTAGTTCTCTAGTTAGCTATATTTCTTATTTTCATACAGTAATATTGCGAAATTAATTAAAACATGTAAATATTTGACAGATAACTGCGAGGTTGCCAAATTTCTGAATGCGTCCTCTTAATTCCAAGCGGGCTTGTATTTGCAGACTATTTGCTTTAGGATATTGATCGTAGTGTATTCCGTATAAATTGTCTATTCGTTTCGGATGGTTAGGAAGGTGACGTTATTTTGTTTCGTTTCTCTGGTGTATTTTCAATACTACTTACGGTTCTTGTGTTTTATTATTTTTTCTTACTTCTTCTTTATTTATATCAAGAACTAGCTGACCCACGCAACTTCGTCTGCGTCACATAAGAGGGAAAAAGCTACCTACTACTACCTACTACTACCTACCTACTACTACCTACCTACTACTACCTACTACTACCTACCTACTACTACCTACCTACTACTACCTACCTACTACTACCTACCTACCTACTACTACCTACTACTACCTACTACTACCTACCTACTACTACCTACCTACCTACTACTACCTACCTACTACTACCTACCTACTACTACTACGTACCTACCTACTACTACATTTTTTTTTCATAAGAACCTTCTCCTGACAATAACAAACACAACCAAAAAAGAATCAGCCAAATCGGTCAAGCCGTTTTCATGCTATGTCGTGACAACGGAAAACGGGTTTCATGTTTATATATATAGATTAAATTCGTCTATAAGCCTAATGTAGAACTAGTGGTAACAAAATCAACATTAGTTCCATTATTTTCTGATTCTTTCCAAATGGAACTAGTCATTAACAAAAACCACAGTTGTTCCATCATGGAACTGTTAATCTTACTAGTGGAACTAGTGATAAAAGTAAATCAACACAAGTTCCATTATTTTCAGATTCTTTCAAAATGGAACTAGTCATTAAAGAACTAGTTCCATCACAGAACAGCTGTTAATAATACTAGTGTAAATTAACTCTTTTTTCGACATTGTTTAGAAAGTTTAATTTGTATTGTTTGATCAGCAGCGGTGGTTCCGTGGTGGTGGCCCCGACTAACGAGCAGTAAAGTCGTGACTTCGAACCTAGACAGTTACTTTGCGTGATTTATTTCATCACCACTGGCCTCAAAACGGCAAAGGAAAATACAGGGTGTAAACCACCTCATCACAAAGCCGTTCACCAAGCATTCTGTACATCAAACTAAGTAACTTTACGCAAAAAAATTTGCTGGGAAACCACTTTTTTTTTGAGGTTATAAATCATGTTTTGTGGTAGAACTCAATGGAACGCACTTAAAACATTGTGTTGATGGATGGAATTAAAATATTACTAAAAAAACTTGTATTTAAAAAAAAAAACTTCTCAAAAAGTTCTAACTTTGAACCCCCATATCTCCGTAACTAGAAGGTTCCCAGGTATGGTGTAGAACAAAAAAATGATCGCAATAATGGGGAAAACAAGTGCCTTTGGGCTTCGTGAAGAGGTGTTTTACACCCTTTATAATGAGGACACCGATATCCTAGAACCAAAAATTCGAAACGTGGATTATTGCCAATTACCCCTCATAGAGAAGAAGGCTGTGGACAGGCATTTGGAACATTAGTAGCTGATTATACTGTTACATATGCTATGACATCAAATCCAATGTAATACTTTACACATTCAATAAACAGAATTTACACGACGAAAATATTCTCCTTTCTGACATCAATCTCGCATTTCAACAGTAACCGAAATCGACTGTATTTTCCTTGTATTTGAGAAAAATCCTGCTAATCTGTTGCGAAGATTTCTGGCTGCCATTAGAGACGAGCCTAATCCCTAATGTAGTGGAAGGAACGTAGGTACTAACGTTTTATCTTGAGGGACGAGAGGGAATTTTTTATTTATTTTTAATCTCGATGAGACGGTGTAAGGAATCAGGAACCGTTTCGGAACAACTGGGTTTGTTGAATTGTATTTCTTTGTTTTGTTTTTCTATTTATTATCTTCATTTGCCTAGTCTTACCAAACTATGTTGGGGTCGGCTTTCAGTCTTACTGATGCAGCTGAATATATGTATTTTACGTAAAGCGACTGCTTATCTGACCTCCACAACCTAGTTAGTACTGGGTAATACGAGATCTCTAGGTAAGAAGACATTTGTAAGTATGGGGAACCCCCAAAACTTATTGTTTATTTTCTATTTTTGTGTAAAAATCTTAATGCGGTTCACAGATTACATTTACTAACCAAGTTTCAACACCATAGTTCTTACAGTTTCGGAAAAAGTGGCTGTGACATACAGACGGACAGACAGACAGACATCACGAATCTACCTATAAGAGTTCCGTTTTTGCCATTTGGCTACGGAACCTTAAAACCATCTAACTTAATTCATTGCGAATGGTGCTCACAAAATAGAAACAAAAAAAAATATTTTCAGCAAAAGTCGATTATGAGAAGGTTCTGCGAAATTAACACAATGAATTTATGAAAGGTTTTATGCGAAAGCCCACAAAAACATTGGTATTATGATATCAATTTCACAATGACAATCGTGGAACGTAATTATTTTACGCAGAGAATAACGTCCTTAATAAACAGCAAAATGCTTAATTCCGAATGAAAAGATACGCTGGATGATGTTTCAACGACGGACGGACGACCACTATTGCTGCTTAGATGTGTGCTTAAATATTTTTATATGAACAAAGATAGCAATGGATGGGTAATATGTGGGGAAGTTGTAGTTCATTTATTACTTGTGTATGTGGGATTAGGACCATTATAAAATGAGCCCTCTTTGCTATTTTTTGCTGAAGAGCTCCGTTTATGCTTAACCTGTAAATATTTGGTATGTATTTTATCTCTTTTTATAAGGGTATAGTTTCGCCATGTCTGTCTGTCCGTCTGTCCGTCCTCGCTTAATCTCTGTGACCGTTAGCACTGAAATCTGGTACCAATATGCGTATCAATCCTTTGCGGTCTGTTAGGACTGATTCCTATAATGTACTGATCTCATAATGAACAAAAATCTAAATCACCTTTTCCCAAAATGACTGATTTTCTAAATGTGTTTGTTTCGGAATGTCGGAAACTCTGATCGTCTGACAGAAAAGGTACATTCGTGATATTAAATCAAAAAGATTTTTTAAGCATAAAACCTACCTGTTTTTTCACGATGTTTTCCTTCTCCGTTTGCGTTTGAATATATCAGTGAAAAACACATATACTTTAGAAAAAGCCTGTGGGACAGGTGGGACTCGATTTGTTAATTATCTATCTCCTCTATCCTCGTTTATAGGTATACATACTCCTTTACCTTCCGGTCTGTTAGGATAGTATCGTACATGTTATACTGGCCACTAATAATGACTAATGTCACTGAAAAACAATAATATTATGTCCTTGTCATTAACAGTATTTTATCACTTCTTTGTGTACTGTATTCTGTGTTGTTATTTATATTAAAATAACCATCTGTTGTGCTTTAAAATGGATAATAATAGCCTGAAATTTATAGACAACCAAAAAGGGAAACCGTGTTTAGTGCATGACGGACACAGGTATAATTTTTCTAATAATAATAAATCAGGCTCTAACATGTGGAGGTGTATCAATCGTACTGAATGCTCAGCATCGGTCACACTGAATGCTGAAAAAACTAGTATCATTAGACAAAGTACTCACGCGTGCCGATCGCATTTTAACCAAAATGATGAACTTATATTTACTGATATTTGTAAAAAGGCAGTATCTGCCAAAATGACACCTATTAAGAAGGTGTTTGAAAATTGTCTTACAAAGATGCAAGTTTCAAATCAGACAATAATGCCATCGTTTGAAGAAAAAAGAAGTTCCCTTTATAGACATGAGAGGCATAACATTTTGGATCAAAATAATATTGAATTTAATCGATTGGCAGATATAAAAATTCCAAAACTATTATCCGATAGTTTTCTTGTGATTGAAGATGGTGAGGATGAGAAGATCCTAGTTTTTTCGACATTAAATGGCAGAAAAATACTCAGTCATGACAACAAAAACACATATTTTTATGGCGATGGCACTTTTAAAAGAACCCCCTATCCATTTTATCAAATTTTCACAATGCACGCTGATATTAGCAGAAACAATAAATCGACGAACGTGGTGCCTCTTGTGTATGTGCTTTTGCCTAACAAGTCTCAAGAGACGTACACCAGAATGTTTAAGTTGTTGAATGACAAAATGGGTTTAAGAGTTCATACATTTAAGTGCGACTATGAAATTGCTTTAATCAATGCCATAAAAGAGGTTTTTCCGTCTACAGAGGTAAGAGGCTGTTATTATCATTATAACAAGGCCGTGTGGAAGCAGGCAAAAAAATTAAAAGCTACGACCACACCAGAGCAAAGAGAATTAGTAAGGATGTGTGCTAATTTTTCTTTACTTCCACAAGAAAGTATTCCTAGTGCATGGTCTTCTTTGCAAGCCCTTTTCCCACAAACTAAAGAAATGATCAAATTTCAAGAATACTTTAGTAAACAGTGGATGTCTTTGTGTGCGTCTTTTATTAGTTGCGCAAATGATAAGCACCGCACAAACAATGCGATAGAGGGTTGGCATAGAAGATTAAACACACGTATGCCGCACAAACCAACCCTGATGCGATTTTTGTACAAATTAAGGAAAGAGGCAAAATATCAGGACACCCGAATTAAAAATAATTTGTTTAGCGGTGCTACAAGGCACAGGCGTGACATTATATTCGACAACTGCTACAAAAAACAGTTGAATGAATTACAATCCGGCGATATAACAGAAATTCAGTTTCTAAAAAATATTGCAACTATAAAAAAGAGGATGCACTAATCCTTTCTATAATTATTTAAGAATAATATTGTTTTGTTTTTCGAAAAGAATAGAATTTTCGTTATTTAAGAAAACGTTTACGCGCAACGATGACTTGTGCAATAAATCAAGACAGTGAAAAGCAAAATAACCTTTAACTCAAGCTCTTTAGATTCACCAGATTAAGCAAAATTTGTTGAACATATAGATGCGATTTTTTTTTCTGAGTTGGTTTGTAACATTTTATAGTTTATTTTACCACCATTTTGAGTTGAACATATGCTTACGTAAAATATTTTTTAATATACATATAAATGTATGTCATTAAATAGAAGAAAAATGATCCTAAAGTCAACACGATATATTAATTTTGTGTGGAGAGGTTCCGGAAATGATTTTTTTCAATATTGTAAATAAAATTTTCTAAAAAAATTGCCAATGATTTGAAGATGAAGGAGTAATCTATCTGTTGTAATTATTATTTACATTTAGTTTAGTTTAGTTTTGCCGCAAAATGTACCGAAAAACTGTCTATTTTGCAGATTTGTAAATGCGCCCTTAATTTAAAAAATAAAGTGTTTCTGACTGTACATGAATTTGACAGTTTTATTTCCGACATTCGGAAACAAACACATTTAGAAAATCAGACATTTTGGGAAAAAGTGATTTTGATTTTTGTTCATTATGAGATCAGTACATTATAGGAATCAGTCCTAACAGACCGCAAAGTATCAATCACGCCGACAAAGTGATAAAATAAAAATTGGAAAAAAATGTTTTATTAGGGTAGCCCCCCTATATGTAAAGTGGGAAGTGATTTTTTTTTAATTTCAACCCTAACGTGTGATATATTATTGGAAAGGTATTTAAATAAAAATGAATAGGGATTTACTAACATAATTTTTGATAATGTCAATAATTCCGGAAATAATCGCTCCGATCGTAAAAACAATGTGTCCCCTCCCTCTAACTTTTGATTTGAACCATAAGTTTATAAACTATGAAAAATATCTGAAAATTAGAACTTTATAAGGACTTTCTAGGAAAATCATTTAACTTGGAAACAACAGATATTGTACAAAAAGACAAAAAGTTGTACAAAATAATCTCTGGACTAAGTTTGTAGTATAATCGTATATGCAATCATTTGACGGACGGGAAACTACGGAACCCTACACTGAGCGTGGCCCGACACGCTCTTGGCCGGTTTTTTCATTGAAGCTACTGTAAATGTGCATTCTTAATTAATTATTTATTCAACATTTGGATAAAATTTTATAGTTACATTGCCTCGTTGGTCTAGTGAGCATAAAAGCGACTGCTAATATATATTTTTTTCGGATGGGAAATCATCAAATAACTTCTCCGACTCTGGGCGGAGCGGGAGGGAGTGTCAGACTTTTACTGACTAAAACCCATCCATGTTCCTTCCTCGCCCTTTACGTTCCGGGGCCGCGGTATGTGTTTCGAACAGTCCCGCAGCCCCGGCAGGGCAAAAGCGACTGCTGACCATGAGGTTCTGAGTTCAATTCCCAGGTCGGTCAAAGTGATATTAGGTTTTTCCATCAGGAACTTCTCGGTAACAGCTACGAAGTCTAGATTTATGTCCAGTTGATGCCAAAAGGCTCGCCCCTTGTCCCATGTTACTTGGGGTCGGCGCAACTCGTTTTTTTCTCTCATTCTCCTCTGTTAACCGTCACGCTATAATTTATTCCTTTCCTTTCCTTTCCTCATACAATCCATCCATCGTTTCTTTGGTCTTCCTCTCTCTTTCATCCATAAACACATATTTATCATCCAGAAGTGAAGATGTTTGAAATAAAACAACGAGGTACATAAAGTAATGAATGCAACCGTTATTCTAACTTGTAACAAAATATCAATAAAATTGCTGAAACTATCCTTAACCGCCACAAATCATACCGAATCCAATTAACACGTAATTGTTTAGAAAAATAGCAAGTAAGTACACAAAATAGGAAAATACAAAGCTTACAGCCCTTTGAGCGATATTCTCCACGAGTCTCTCAAGACCAGAGACTAATGCAAGTTGTCTGTCACTACTTTCCATACAAGTAACCTGTGCTACGTACAACCTTATTTCTTCATAATACTACGCAGAACCTCATTTCTTCGGTTTCTTCCTAACAATATATATTCATTAACATAACTTCCGAAATGTATAGTATACTATTTCGTCCATTTCTGCCTAACTCTTCGGAGATTTCAGGTGCTATAGTTACAGTTTGAATTGGTATTCGATTGCTTTAGTTATAACGTAGAGCACCAATGTACTGGCGGTGTTAGGGATTGATTAAATTCGTCGTACCTACCTATAGACGCAATAGCATACAAAGTGGAAGTGAATGGAATCCAACAGCCAGAATTTCTGTGAGTTAACTGATATAAAGAGTTTCCATTCATTCTTGATCACTTGTTTTTCTTTGTTTGTTGTCCATTGAAAATAATCCCATCTATAATTTATTTATTCTACACTAGCATATGCCTGGCGAGTTCGATTATAGATAAAATCTAGTTATTCTGTCAGTTAGATAATCAAATAATACGTAAACCAAAATTGACGATGATACGACGCTTTTTGAATTCTCAATACGTCGCGCCGTGGTATAAATTTTAGCGCGTTATGACGTCACGTGCTCCCACTCCCAAGTTTTGATGAGTTTTATCATTGTCAATATTTAATGCTTTCCAAAAACAAAACAAAAATATACGTACGTGTCCTGTCCATATTTTCCAATAATCTAAATTCTACTAATATTATAAATGCGAAAGTTTGTGAGTATGGATGTATGTATGGATGTTTGTTACTCTTTCACGAAAAAACTACTGAACGGATTTGGATGAAATTTTGCACACAAATAGTTAATAACCTGGATTAACTCATAGGATACTTTTTATCCCGGTAGTAAGATCCCATGGGACAATTATCAAACTTCACGAGGGCGAAGCCGCTGGCAGAAGCTAGTATTGAAATAAATTTATTGATGGTACAAACTAGCCCATGTTCTTCGTGATCATACTACCAAGATAAATACTATCCTATGTGTTAAACCTGGTTATAAACTAGCTGTGTGCTAAATTTCATTCAAATCCGTTTAGTGGTTTTTGCGTCAAAGAGTAACAAACATCCATACATCCAGACATCCATACGTCATCCTCACACACTTTCGTATTCATAATTATTAAGTGGGATTTTGAATTCTATGTTCTGAAATACTGGCCTGAAATATGTATATGTCAGCGTAAATTATACAACTTGTTACGTTGTAATCTATCTAGAGAGATTGTAAACTATCGAAAGATTGTCAAACGAACATAAATGGTTTACAATTTAACGCATTATTTTTCGGTAGATTACCATTTATCGAAGTGAAACCGTAATATTGTGAAATGCATGCGACGAAAGTATATCTCCCCCCATAATCAGTTTTGGGGCACCCCAACTTTTGGTTAGCTAGTTTCCTTTAAACCCTGCAGACAGAATTAGGAGCTCCGCGTAGTTGGGCGGGCCCCTATTTCTGTCCGCAGTGTTTTGAGGTTAGGTTACATTAATCGGTTTTTCTCAGGAATGGTGCATTTTCTTTTCATGGGAGTGATAGCCATTAAGCAAGAGGAACCCCCTCCCTCCCCAACCCCCATCAACATCGCATACATTTCACAATATTACGGTTTCACTTCGATAGATTGTTATCAACCGAAAAATAGTGCTTTTATCTTACGAGAGTTTACAATCTCGCTAGATAGATTACAATCTAACGGATTTTACAATTTTACGGTGACTATAAGGAGCAAATAAAACCTGCTGAAAATTCTTCACCTATAAGCACGTTTACATGCAAATCTTTTACCGCGCTGCATGGTGACACAGAAATAGATGTTCGCTCGTAAACTAAATCGACTGAATAAATGAACGGAATGCTTGTTGAGTGAATGAAGTTTACCAGTCAGCGTTAGTTGTAAACGATTGGATTTATAGTAGGAGGTACTACGTTTTTTCTGTTATTGTTAACATCGTGACATGACCATATAAACTTATACACTTAGGATTAATGACCGTAAATCAATCTATTTATTTTTATCTCTATTACGGATGAACCTGTATTTACTCGTAAATAAAGTCAACCTTTTATTTCACCGTCAAAAATCTCAGCTGGCAGGAAAAAGACGTTAACGAATAAAAAGTGTGCGCAACGCGCCTCTTTTATACTTTTTATATTTTTCTATTATGTTTTTGTTTTTTATGTTTGAAGGGTGGTCTTGTCATGTTAGAAAATTATTACAGGCACTCATATCCTGAACCAGCGGTTTTAATTATTTAGTCGCTAACATTTTGGTCCTTCTACTGTGAATAGAGATATGGTGCAGACCCGATCAGCTGCAAAAGCTATGGTAATGGGTAATGAAGGTAAGACCGTTGCGAAGAGGGAGCTGGAGCCGCTGCCTGCGCCCACCGACCCTCACGCCAGTTCGGCGACCGCACCACCGGCGCCTTCTCGACCCGTTAGTACGACCTCATCTCGCTCCTCAGCCACGGCAGTGGCCAGACGGTTGGCCGCGGAGGCGCTACATGCGCGTCGCCTCGCCGAACTAGAGAGCGAGCGATTAGTCGTCGAACGCGAGGCTGCTGATTTAGAGCTCCGCGCAGAAATTGCCGCCATCGAAGCTGACGCGAGTCAGCGCAGCTCGAGGAGCAGCCACCGCGTACACCAGTGGCTTAGTAAGTCTGAAGCGGACCGTAATTGCAATACAACGTCTAAACGTAATAATGCTTTCAGGCAAGCAGACCCCGAAGCGCATGTCGCGCCCATTGCGTGGACAGCGACAGGGCCACAGGCCTCCGATGCAGCCCCGGAAGCGGCATGCAACGAGAACAGCACGGAGGTCCCGAAGCTCATAAAGTCCCTCGAAGTATTGATTGCTAATGTTAATAAAGGCAATAGCCCCGGAATACATAACGTTCCTTTACCTAGGTTTGATGGAAAATCTCATTTAGATTGGCTTAGCCTGAAAAAGGTCTTCCAAGATACGCAAGGTTCATATAGTGCTGCCACCAACCTAGCGCGCCTAAACGCGGCGCTCACAGGCGCAGCGCGCGAAGCGGTGGCGGCGCTGCTAGTCACGGCGCGTGAACCCGGCGCCGTGCTGCGTGCGCTCGATACCCGTTTCGGCCGCCCTGAGCTTGTGGTGGCGCAAGAGGTCGCCGCAGTGCGCGCACTGCCGCGTGTTAGTGGAGAAGGTAAAGATCTAGCAATTTTTACTAGCCGAGTTCGCAACTGTGTTGAGGTAATTCGTTTGTTAGAACATTCGGAGTATCTCGCATCGCCGGAACTTTTTCAGGCGGTTATTACGAAAATCTCACCATTATTGCGAGCTAAGTGGATAGATTTTGCCGCTCGTTACGAGGCTGGTGATCAGTCGAAGCTAGAAATATTAGCAGACTTTCTAGCGCACGAGATTGACCTCCAGGCTCGCTTTGGCATAATCACTGAGCCGGCTACTGCGTCTTACGCATTAGACAGTAGACGGGCCAGGGATCACGTGCACGCTGTCGCTGAAAACCAGCACGCTGTTACACATTCAGCGCCGCATTTTTCATCAAATTCATCGACAACTGCGTGTAAAAACAATATTTGCATCGTTTGTCAACAATCGCATGCATTAAATCAATGTGACAAATTTGTGTCAATGTCAGTTGATGACCGATGGAAATTGATTAAAAAGAAACGAGTTTGCCATAGATGTCTAAAAGTAGGTTGGCATAGATTAAATTTGTGTAAGGCTAAAAAATCGTGTGACATTGACGGTTGTAAGTTCCGTCACCACGCATTACTGCACAACCCGAACTAAAAGCGCGCCGCAGCCGCGCACGTAGACGTGAATGGCGACGCGTCCGCGCTGGGCCCGTCCAACGCCCTGCCGCAGGCCGTCGCGACCGCTACCGTACCAGTGTCTGCTTCGTTGGCTTCCACGCTTGCTTCTGCGTCCTGTGACGTCGAATTTAAGGAATTCCTTACACATGCCTCGACTTCCGTCACGCCTGAAAATTCAGGGCACGTTTGTCCTCCGCGTCCGTTGTTGAAGATCATCGCTGTGACCGTGTCCGGCCCCGCTGGTAGTGTAGATACCTATGCCCTACTGGACGACGGCTCCACGGCCACGTTCATTGATTTGGAAATCGCGAAGAAATTAGGCATTTGCGGGCCCGAGAAGCAGATACGTCTAGATTGTGTAGGCGGTTTGAGCAAAGATACGACGGTACAGTACGTTGTGCTAAAGAAACATATGTAATTCGTAAAGCCCGGGCAATCCCAGGATTAGGCGCCGCGCGACAAACGATCGACAAGGCGAGCGTATCGAAATATTCGTATCTTTCGGACATAATCGATGAGTTTTGTTATGACGAAGTGAGGCCTACGATAATTATGGGCATCGACAATTGGCACCTTAGCATGTCAAGAATCACGCGTAAAGGCACCAAAAATCAGCCGGTTGCAATTTGTACTGCCTTAGGTTGGGCATTATTTGGTTTTGGTTGCAGCAGAACTGTTCCGGTCGACACTGTAAACCATGCAATGGTGAGCGAGTTGTCAGATGCTGACACAAGCGATCGCGCTGTGTTAGAGCAATTAGTTAGAGAGCAATACAGTTTAGATTCTATTGGCATTTCGAAGCGAGAAGCGCGCAATGTTGACGACGAACGTGCTATCCAAATTCTTGAGCGCACAGCGCACCGTTTACCTAGCGGTCGTTTTGAAGTTGGTTTGATTTGGGAGTCTGACAACTTGCTTGTACCTGACAGCTATAAACTTGCCTTATCGAGGTTCCTCAGTCTTGAAAGGAAGATGTCTAGGGATCCTAATTACGCGGAGCGGTACCGTCAAAATATACACGATATGATTCGGAAGGGTTACGCCGAATTGTGCTCGGAAGTGCACACCGCCAAGTCACCCGTCTGGCATCTACCGCATTTTGGCGTAATCAATCCGAATAAGCCAAATAAATTAAGAGTCGTGCATGACGCTGCCGCGAAAAGTAATGGTGTATCATTAAATTCGCTTTTGTTGACTGGCCCCGATTTACTTCAGCCACTTTTAAGTATCCTACTGCGATTTCGGGAAGGCCAAGTTGCTCTAACAGGAGACATACGCGAAATGTTTCCCCAAATCAAAATACGTATCGAAGATCGTGACGCACAAAGATTTTTATGGCGCGATAGCCCTAACGAATCAATAAAAACCTATCGCATGTCGTCTATGATTTTCGGTGCCGTTTCCAGTCCTTTCACTGCCATGTACATCAAAAATAAAAATGCAATGGAATGGCAGGAACGATATCCAGACGCGGCTCGAGCCATCATTGTCGACCATTATATGGACGATTGTATCGTAAGTTTAGACTCTGTCGATGAAGCTGCTAAACTTGCAGCCGAAATTCACGCTATTCATCGACATTCTGGCTTCGACATGCGCGCATGGGCTTCAAGCAATCTCTCAGCACTCTCTCTGTTGCCGCAAGAGAGCTTGCTTGAAGTGCCTGTAGCTAGCAAAGATGTAGACGTCAATTTAGGTCACAGCACTACGCCCGTACGTACGCTTGGGCTAATTTGGCATCCTATCGCTGATACGATCAGTTTTAATACAGGCTTAAAAGGTCAAGAAGCGTTGTCAAATAAGCTCACTAAACGGGAAGTGTTGGCGCACGTCATGCGTGTCTTCGACCCACTCGGTATTTTAGCGCCAATTGTTGTAAGAGGCCGTATTATGTTCCAGAACGCATGGCGCAAAGGTCTCGACTGGGACGAGGAACTTTCGCAGAGTGACAGTGCGGCGTGGAGACTTTGGTTTGAAAATTTATTCGCGGTCTCCCATTTGCAGATCCCACGCTGCTACTGTCCAGGCGAGCTCAAAGTAGACAAGTGCGAACTTCACATTTTTTGTGATGCAAGCGAAGCCGCTTTCGCCGCGGTTGCATATTGGCGATTTATTTTAGAGAATGGTGATGTGAAGTTGGCACTGATTTGTAGCAAAGTTCGAGTAGCCCCTCTAAAGCCAGTTTCCATCAATCGTTTAGAGCTCCAAGGAGCTTTGATTGCAGCTCGCCTCGCTGCAACAATCTGTCAAGCGCACAGACGTCAGCCTGTCAAACGCATATTTTGGTGCGATTCTATGACGGTCATAGGATGGCTGCGCAGCGAGGCCCGTTCTTTCAAACCATTTGTTTCACATAGAATAGGTGAGATTTTGGAGATAACGGATGTCAAAGAATGGCGCTGGTTGCCAAGTCATTTAAATGTCGCGGACGATGCGACTCGCATCAAAGGTACAACGTTATCCCCAGAGTCACGCTGGATATCCGGCCCTGAATTTTTACTCTCCTCCGAGTGGCCCAACGAGCCCAGTGGTTCCGAATACCCAGGCATAGAAAAAGAGAGCAAACGCGCAGTGCGATCTGACTTAGTTCATCTCATTAGTGATGTTGAAAAGCATGAGCCAGTCTCAGCTGATCCCAAGCGTTTTAGTTCCTGGCTGAGACTGGTGCGTGCGACTGCAAATGCGCATAAGTACTTGACATTGCTGCGAATGCGTAGTCTTTATAAAAGGGGTTTGTGCGTAGACAATCTCGTTCGTTTTGAAGGGGGCCTGTGTACCTTTATGTTTCAGCCTACAGACCAGTTATCCACATTGGGTATCTCACGTCCTTCGCGTGGGTCTACCAGAGAGTTGACTGCAGCTGGCATACGTCTAGCAGAGACGCACATTTTGCGACAAGCACAGCTAGATTTATTCCCTGACGAAATTAGACGTCTGGCCAGCCATCTAGACCAACCCTTGCCACGCACCAGCCGATTGTCAAAATTATCTGTTTTTATGAGCGATGATGGATTGATGCGCTTGTCTGGCCGCATATCAGCCGTATTACAAGTAAGAGCAGAAACGAAAAGCCCCATCGTTCTTGACGGAAGACACCCAGCCGTGCATCTACTTGTACACCACCATCATCGAAGGGCTGCACATGCGAACACAGAGACAGTTGTTAACGAGTTGCGCCAAGACTACTACCTACTTAGTTTAAGAAATACAGTCCGCACAGTCGCCTTTAACTGTCAGTTCTGCCGAATTCGAAGAGCTGTGAACTTTCAGCCCCCTCAAGGAGATTTACCAGAGGCACGTCTGGCACACCATAGACGAGCGTTCACGTTTTCGGGACTGGATTATTTCGGGCCAATTCAAGTTGCTGTCGGCCGAAGAAGGGAGAAGAGGTATGTCGCTCTTTACACGTGTCTCGTGTCCCGCGCCGTCCACTTAGACGTTGTACACTCGTTATCTGCAGATTCTGCCATTATGAGCCTCCGCCGCTTTGTAGGCTTACGGGGAGCGCCAACAGAAATTTGGTCAGATAATGGAACCGCCTTTGTAGGCGCCAACAGAGAACTTCGGGCCTTTTATGATGCTGTTGTACCCCGTTATGCAGCGATAGAGAAGATTAACTGGCGTTTCATACCTCCCGGAGCTCCCTTCATGGGCGGGGCGTGGGAAAGGCTGATCAAATCGGTGAAGGTGGCGCTCAGAGTCACCCTTTCAGAACGAGCTCCTACGGATGAGGTACTGCGCACACTCCTCGCAGAAGTGGAGGCGTTAGTGTACACGCGCCCGTTGACGCATGTTCCAGTAGAGCCCGGCAGCGAGGAAGCATTGACGCCAATGCACTTCATATTGAACTCGTCTTCAGGCCGCCCAATACCAGCGACTCTGTCAGACTCAGACCTGTCTTCGAGAAGTGGCTGGCGCAGAGCAGTCCGTTTAGCCGACCATTTTTGGCGACGGTGGGTGCTCGAATATCTACCGACCCTCATTCCATGGCGCGGGCGAGGAGAAGTACCAGATGTTGCAGTCGGAGATCTTGTCCTGATTGTAGATAGCAATATGCCAAGAGGCGCATGGCCTAGAGGGCGCATCACTGCGACTTTCCCAGGACGCGATGGCATTGTGCGGGTGGCTGATGTTATGACTTCGACTGGTGTCTTACGGCGACCCCTCAAGAAGCTGGTCAAGCTGTCTTAAGAAAAAAAGGGAGGAAATGTGCGCAACGCGCCTCTTTTATACTTTTTATATTTTTCTATTATGTTTTTGTTTTTTATGTTTGAAGGGTGGTCTTGTCATGTTAGAAAATTATTACAGGCACTCATATCCTGAACCAGCGGTTTTAATTATTTAGTCGCTAACAAAAAGTATAAAGGTAATATTAAATCTAAAACCAATGGGTAGTGAGATTGAATGAAATATGAATGAACGATAAAACCCGAGGGAATATAAAAGTCTATTGCGTGTGAATAAGCAATGGAATTAAAACAAAATCTGCAAAGTGTATGTCGGTCTACGCACAATAATGGGTTCTGATGCCGGATGCACAATACTGATTCTATTAATAATTGTGTGTTTGAATAAATCTTGATTTCATAATTCATTATAAAATATTATACATTTTAAAGTGACACTCTTTTGTAAAAAATAAAAGGGTGTCCACGGAGTTTCTTGCCCATTTCTTCTCGTACTTACACAAGTTGTTATGCATTGTGATTTTGACTGTAGCTTCGCTAACTAGTTCAATTCTGCGGTTGTTACCACAGGTCCCTTGGACACATCATAGTTTTAAATTATGGAATCCAACATTAAAACACACACGCTTATAAGCTTGTGTGCATTTCATCTTCAGCCTTCGTTAAAATGTATGGTATGTGCCACCTTATCATATCGTGATTTTAAAATCACAAGAATAGGTGTACTTGTAGGCTGAAAGTCACCCAAAGAGGAATGGAGAGGGCTATGCTCGGAGTTTCCTTGCGTAATCGAATCAGGAATGAAGACATTCGCAAGAGAACCAGGGTCACCGACGTAGCCTGAAGAATTGCCAAACTTAAGTGGTCAGGGCACATTGCTCGCAGAACGGATGACCAACCAAAGTTGCAAAACCAAGAAAAGTTCTGGAGTGGCGACCGCGAACCGGAAGGCGTTGCGTTGGAAGACCTCCCACTAGGTGGACCAATGACCTGTTGAAGGTTGCGGGAATCCGTTAGATGCGAGTCGCACGGGATCGGTCAATGTGGCAACACTTGGGAGAGGCCTGTGTCCAGCAGTGGACGTCTTTCGGCTGAAATGATGATGATAATGATGTATACTTGTTTCAAAATCATCAACAAAGTCCCCGTGTAAATACGGAAGGACTTAGAACGGTTCCGTTTTGTTGTTCGCCTACGGGATCTTAAAAAATAGCCGTAAACAATACTGGAGAGTTTTTAACTTCCTCAAAGATAAAATTGAATTAGTCAGAAACAATGGAGTCGTATAATTATGTTTTATCTGGATTTTGTAACGGAAATAGTGAACTTGAAATCGAACATGCAACTGTTAGTCGACATGCAGATTGTTTCACAAGGTTAAGCTGTGTGTTGGAAGGCCTTCCACTAGGTGGACCGATGACCTGGTGAAGGTTGCGGGAATCCGATGGATGTGAGTCGCACGGAACCGGTCAATGTGGCGACACTTGGGAGAGGTCGAGACGGAATGGGAAGCCGTCACCTCATTCTGCGAAGCAGTCATGCTAGCGAAGGAGGTGGCGGAACGAGAGAGGAAGAGAGCCTTTCTTCCCGGCCGCCGCCGGAGATGCACCAGGCGTCGGGGGCCACGTGGTGGCTACCGGCCACCGTAGATGCGGGCCTGTGGACGGTTGGCTATGGGCTAGCTAGCCGTCCGTCCGTCTAACGACGACAGGCCGTGTCGACGGCGCGTTCGTGTTCCACGCGTGCCTTAAAGAGATGTCAGCATAAGGGGAGGGGCCCGCAAGGGCCGAAGCCTGCCGGGGTTGCGGGCCTGTTCGAAAGAGATACCGCGGCCCCGGAACATAAAGGGCGAGGAAGGAACATGGATGGGTTTTAGTCAGTAAAAGTCTGACACTCCCTCCCGCTCCGCCCAGAGTGGGAGAAGTCATTTGATGATTTTCCATACTAAAAAAAAAAGGCTGCTTTTATTGTCTGGTCCTCTATGGGTCCTCTCAATGTGTGGTGCTGCCACAAGCGCTTGGAATTTCATATCAAATTTCCATCCCTTATGTTATCCGAGGAGAACTAATCCTTCTCGTAATAACAAAGTTTTTTTTCAATTGGGTATATATTGCATGTAAAGCGAAGAATAGGTAAGACTTGCCATTTTCAGAGTTGTGTTTAGGTGTGACTAAGTATTAGTGAAAACAGAAATTAGGCATTGAGTTAGGTGTCACTTAGTATTAATGCAAACATACTTAAATTAGGCATTTAGTTAGGTGTAACTTAGTGTAGATGAAAACAGTCATTCAGACTCATGGAGCTCGTGGCTAAATAATAACAGCCGCTCGGGCCGATCTTTAGGTAAAGCCGTGCTTGCCTAGCTTGGTCTGTGGATGGGTGACCACCCTTACATACCGAGTTTCCTCCTCGGAAAGCACATTAAGCTGTTGGTCCCGGCTGTCATTTGTCAATCTTTGGCAGTCGTTACAGGTAGTCAGTGGCCCAAAAAGTCTTACAACCAGCCGTACCAAGCGGTATCGTATTACCCAGTATTAACTGGGTTGTGGAGGTCAAATAGGCAGTTGTTTCATGTAAAATACTGATATTCAGCTGCATCCGGTTAGACTGGAAGCCAAACCCCACATAGTTGGGAAAAGGCTCAGCAGATGATGACTCACGGATGAGGTGATCAGGGAAAATCTTTGCCGTACACAGCAGGGATATCAAGAGCCCGGCTACAGTATTGCTTTCGGAGTTACTTCCATTCTTCTTGGCCTAAGGAGATGACAACGCGACGGTTGGTCTCCAACTTGTTTTTTAAATCAATTTCTGCAAACTCAGAGAATAGTAATGAAAAGAATCTCGCCTAAGTCCAATGAGATGTGTTGTAGATTTTTGTCGACTGAAGAATAAAAACAGTTCTTTTCCACTTTTTTAACATCACCATGCATGCGACGACAGAATTTTTCTACCGCCTGTCATTTTGTCCATTCCTCGCGTTGAATTATTCGTGAAGTTTCAGGAATGACACCTACCACTGCTTGTCTCTGCATCACCTAAAGGTTGACTGGTAGAGAATGCCATTGGCATTAAGTCCGCCTCTGTACTTTGTGCTTGAAGTGTTAAATAAATAAATAAATAAAAAATCAAAGGAAAGAGACAAATATTTTTCTTATCAAAACCGTAAAATAACAAAAATCCATTATGATATTTCAATCTACGTATGTCATATGTATTGTCCTGTGTTAAGTTAAAAAAGAAAATTGTGTTTATTTGGCATTAAAATACCTAAATAAAAATTTAGATTATACATAAACAAACAACTTATAATGAAAAAAGGGCTCAGCATAATGTCAGATGGCAATGCCACCTGACGCTGATTCTCAACTGCAGCCCAATACTAAGTGTGTTCATAAAAACATAAGAAAAGATCTTGACAATAGAGCCTTGAGCATAAAAAGACAATACGAATTCATATTTCAAACACAAAGGTAGGTTCGTCAGTCACAAAGCCCGCATGTGTGGATCCGATGCGCTAACTTCCGCTGACGATAACTTGTAATACGTTCCTCTTACAGCACGACACGTCCTAGAGGCTACAACGGTAAATATACATTGGTGTAGCCTCTTACTTTACTTCAAGAACGAACAACCAATAAAATACGTACCTTTCACATGTCATTTCACGTTTGTGTGATGAGCACGGACATTTGTTTCCGAGTCATGGATGTTTATATGTATAATAAGTATGTGCTTACAAACAAAAAAAAAGTATATATGTAGTATATCAACTATCTAGTGTCCACGACACAAGCTTTGCTTAGTGTGGCACTAGGTGGCGCTGTGTGTTAATGTTCAGCGATATTTATTTATTTATTATATCGAGTTTTCTTCGTGCCTCGCAAAGCACATTCAACATTTAAACCGTTGTTGTAAATGCCTGCTGTCATTGGAAATCTATGACAATGGTCCGAAAATCTAACCAGTCTTACCAAAGGGGCAACGTATTACCCAGTACTAACTGGATTGTGTGTGCATGTAAAATAGTGGTATTCTGTTGCATCCGTTTTGAATGAAAGACGACTTAAACATAGTTGGGAAAAGGTAGATGATTATTTATTTGTAAGGTACCGCTGATGTTTTGTTTCTTGTAGTTTGGGTTGAGAAATCATCTCTAAAAGCTAGCATCTTTAATAATTTACCCTGTTACCTATCAGTATAATTCATGTTTTTTCAAAATTGAACAAAAATCTAAATAACAATATCGCTGGACATTAACACACAGCGCCACCTAGCGCCACACTAAGCAAAGCTTGTGTCGTGGACACTAGATACTTGATATACTACATAATATATACTTTTTTGTTTGTAAATACATACTTATTATACATCTAAACATCCATGACTAGGACACAAATGTCCGTGCTCATCACACAAACATTTGCTCCTACCGGGTTTCGAACCCAGGACCTTAAGAACGTAAGGCAGCGTCATTACCACTACGCCATTCGGGTCGTCAATAGATTCACAAGTAATTGGAACTAAACTCATACCTACAAATTGAGGCGTGATCGTTTAGGACGAATGTCGCCAGTGGAACTTCTAAGTAATGTCGTACTGTATATCGCTGCTCCTACACGCAGTACTCGTATGTTTACTTCATTATACATGATTATACTTTTACTGTGTAAGCAACAAACATGGCCGATTTACCGGAATTGTGTATTCATTAATTTGTCATTTTGCATACAATATGTAGAATGGAAAAAATTTAGAAAGGATAAGACGTTATTATGAGTAATCCGAAAGGGTTATTTCTCAATGGGGCTCCCCCCATAATCGAGACTTGGGGCACCACGTTAGGTTAGTTACTGGACAAATGAGACGAATCTAACGATACCGTAATCAAATCAATCTATCGAGTGGTTTGGAAGATATGGCGGAATAAAGAATATTACAAAAATAGGCGCGAAAAACATATCCCTTTACTTTTGCGGGTACAAAATTGATTTTTCGTTTCATTTTGCAATCTTGTGAAATCGCATTTTGTTTCAAGTATGAATAAACCCGTTGCCTGACCCAGACATTGAACCTAGGAACTCAAACTCGGCCTGCAGTCGCGATTGCGACCTCTGGACCAACGAGGCAGATATTTTAATATACATCATCTGCTTAGCCTTTTCCCAATTAGGTATGTTGGGGTAGGCGACTGCCTATCTGACCTCCACAACCCAGTTAGTACTAAGTAATACGATACCCTTTGACAAACAAAACAAATATGTCTGCGCCCGCGTCTATGTTCGTCAGTGTTGCCAGTGAAAGTCATGGCACAGATTGGCGAACAGTATTCATTACGTGGGGTGTAGGTGTTATAATTATTTTCTTCATATTTATTTATACTTCACACATTTGTAATTGTTTATTCGTATACACTTTATTTTTATTGTTAACCGTATCTGGCATCACCTTCACTTTGGGCCCTATCAGAATACCATGGCTGTATCGTTTTTTTAATGTTACAGCACTATGCTGAGATATGAGCCTTTTGGCCTCGTACAGGACGAGTTTCGTTTCTTTTAATTTCTATAATTTTTAAACTGTTTATTATTTTTTTAATATGTTTTAGATACTGATAATTTTGATGTGTTTTGTCCTGTGCGGGCTAGTAAATGCTTTTTCTTTCTTCTTTAGTAAGACTGGTTGTCAGACTTTTTGTGCCACTGGCTACCTGTAACGACTATCAAAGATCTAGAAAAAAAAATGACAGCCGGGACCAACTGCTTAACGTACTAACGTAAAGTACGAGTATGCCACCCATTCACAGACCAACCTTGGCATGCACGTCTTAGCCTAGAGATGAACCCGAGCGGCTTTTATTACTTAGCCACGAACTCTAGCTAGAATAGAATAGAATAGAATAGAATACTCTTTATTATGTACACCATAAAAATATAAATACAAATATTTTAAATACTTTACAAGGGGTGACACAATGGGCGGTCTTATCGCTAAAAGCGATCTTTTAAAGACAACCTTTGGATGGATTTAAAGGGGAAGGAGAGACAATACTGCAGGTAGCCTGTGGTGTACCATTTACATATACAACATTATTTTTTGTTTATACTAAACCCGAAAAGGGGTCATTGTACTCATCATTTTGAACAACTTTTTCTATGGGACGAACCTTGAAATCGCGAAAAAAAAATCAGCTGTTCCCTACAGTTTGACGAGTTATGCGAACATAAATGTAGGGAACAGCTGATTTTTTTTTCGCGATTTCAGGGTTCGTCCCATAGAAAAAGTTGTTCAAAATGATGAGTACAATGACCCCTTTTCGGGTTTAGTATAAACAAAAAATAACCCTGTATACAATAAATAAATACATACATATACACACGTAAGACATATTACACTTATGTATATACTTATGTATCTATATATTAAACATATATATATATATATATACAAGTGCATAGATATTTAAATAGTACAATATTGTAAAATATACTAGGTACAGATAGCTTATCTAAGGCAAAATTTAGCGAGAAAGAGAAACACAATGTTTTACGTGTTTTTATATGTCGAACAAAAATAACCGTAGGTTTCCTTTTTACTGACTTCAACTTACCTCCCAGCAAAATCTAATCAAAATCGGTTCCGCTGTTTATTTAGGTGCAAAGACGTAACAAACTGGGGATGTTTTCACGGAAAAGGGGATGTTTTTGTTCACACTTAAAATTGAAAGAATAAAAAAAGAGATCCTCGTAATTGGGGTAGCTATAATAGTATTATGAATTGAGTGTTTTAAGAAACATGAAAAGAAGTGACGAAACAAATCTAGGTGTATCTTTTCATGACCAGACTTTAAAGACCAGACAACAAGTTGCCGTTGGAATTTAAAAGCATAACCAGTCCAAATTCATTCAAACACAAATTAAGGACGTATTTATTGAGGAAAGGCTTTTACAGTATTGAGGAATTCATCAATTGACAAATGACAATCATGTGTTTATGTGATATTAGCTGTTATTGATTTTTATTATTATTTGTATTGCCTTAATCATTCCCATTATAATCTTTATGTAATTAACTTTTAATTTTTTTTTTATAAAAAGGAGCTAGGTATTATTATTCACATCTTTCCCATCCCACTAGGTGGACCGATGACCTGGTGAAGGTTGCGGGAACTCCGTTGGATGCAAGTCGCACGGGACCGGTCAATGTGGTGACACTTGGGGGAGTCGTATGTCGGCTGATGATGATGATGAGAAGCCCGGGACCAGTCAATGTTTGTCACTCATCCACAGACCAAACTAGACAAACGCGGCTTAACCTAAAGATCGACCCGAGCGGCTGTTATTATTTAACCACGAGCTCCTCTCTGAGTCAGTCACAGTCTCCTTTTAAACATAAAAAATCAATCAGTTTGAAAGATTCACTAAACTGCATTTTAATTATAATATTCATCATCCTCTGCTTAACTTTTTCCCAACTATGTTGAGGTCGGCTTCCAGTCTAACTGGATGCAGCTGAATACCAGTATTTTACATGGAGCGACTGCCTATCTGACCATTACAACCCAGTTAATACTGGGTAATACGATACCATTAGTAAGACAGGCTGTCATACTTTTTGGGCCACTGACTACCTGTAACGACTGGCAAAGATGGACAAATGATAGCCGGGATCAACAGTTTAACGTGCTTTCCCAGAAACTGAGGAAACCCGGTATTTAAAGGTGGTCACCCATCCACAGACCAACCTAGGCAAGCATGGCTTAACCTGAGATCGGCCGAAGTGGCTGCTATTATTTAGCCGCAAGCTTCTCTTTGATTATAATATTAGTAGGGTTATTTTAATTTTAAGGGACAAGGTTTACCAAGCCTGTTTACTCAATAATCCTATACAGAACACGGTCTATGTAATTTTCTGTGTAATACAAAAGGATTATGTGTACAGTAAACATAATTTTGGTCTCGAATCAATCAATGTCGGTGTCGTGTGTTATCAATCTTTAGCATGTGGGCGGGGGCGCAAAGTAATCACTTGTACACTGAAATATGACGTCATGCTTATCTTTTTTATGAAATTGCGTAAAAAGGACCTACACACATTACAAAGAAAATTGAAATTGATTAACCATGCTAAGGAAGAGGCTGGTTACAGGTCGTTTCTTTAGCGTCAGTTTTTCGTCAGGATTTGACGCAGAATGTGCATTTCGTAAAATGTACGAGTGAAAGAGAAACAAAACGGTGAAGGAAAACATCGTGAGGAAACCGGAGAGGAATCCTAGATCCAAAAATTCGAAGACATGTGACATCTACCAATCCGCACTGGGCCCGCGTGGTAGATGATAGCCCATTCCCTCTCATTGAGAGGAGGCCGTGTCCCAGCAGTGGGAACATTATAGGCTGATGATGATGATGATGATGATGATGAAAGAGAAACAGAGATTAAGGCACCAGAGCTTAACGCGAGTTTTATAATGCCTGAAAGTATATGATTCACACCTGGAAGCAAAAACAAGAAAAATATATGATATTCTTAAGAAGTTACTATTTAATAAATTATTCAAGTTAACATACTACATCTAAAACTACATATAATTACAAAAATAAAACTAAACATAGAACTAGTACACAATATATATACAACAACGTATATATAAACACTTAGGCGTCAAAATACTCCTCCGCATCGCTGTCATCGGGAAACGTGCCCAGAAGACTGGCAGCATTGCCACGTTGAATGGCAATGCTAATTCTTTGGCCAAAGAAGTAGCCAGCCCTCTGGTCGCACGAAGTGTCGATCAGTCGGCGGGAGATTTCCTTAAAAAGGAGACGCGCACTCGGACCCCATGACCCGAGCGTTTCGACCCCAAACGGCTCAAAGCTGTAGTTACCAATAAGAAGAAATAAGAGTTCTTAAGAATATAATGCTAGTATGATAGTGTTTTGAAAAAAAAAAACATAATCTTATATTTAATGAGTAAGAACCATACTAAAATACTTGCGATGATTCTGAGTTTTTGGCAAATAATTCTACAAGCAACATTTATATATTTAGCATCATAGTGTTTTATTTTTTGTAAATCGATTTCGATCGATTTCGCTCCATTTGGCCAGCTGACTTACGTAACAACTACTTTGTAGCGCAAGCTGATTAGAACTTTATTCTAACAGCATTTCAGACGCAGTTTGAACCACCACAATTAGAGTTGCTAATTTAGCTCCTATAGCCCCCTAATATTTTGTAACTTAAAGATATGCGATAAGTTACAAATAAATTATTATTTGTCACCCACAGACGCCTCGCTGCATACTAATCAAAAGTCATTTGTCATCAATGGAGGGAACATTAATAATAATGACTGATTATCGAGAAATAATTTACTTTTGTCGGTATGAATCTTGTAAGATATTTTTACTAAAGGTCGATCTTTAATTCTTAAGCAGTGCTTACCGGGGTTGATCTGTGGATCTGTGATCGATTATCCAATAATAAATAAATATCGCTGGACATTAACACACATCGCTATCTAGTGCCACACTAAGCAAGGCTTATGTCGTGGATACCAGATAGTTGACATACTACAATTATACACTTTTTTGTTTGTAAATAAATACTTATTATACATATAAACATCCATAACTCGGAAACAAATGTCCATGCTCATCACACAAACATTTGCTCCTACCGGGATTCGAACCCAGGACCCTAAGAAAGTATGGCAGCTTCAATACCACTATGCCATTTAGGTCGCCAATACTTCGTGTGTCCTCCGTGGTTTAAAAAAGGTGTTGTTTCGGGCAGTCATTTGAAGATCTATGTCAGTGGTTACAAATAGTCAGTGACTCAAAAAAGTCAGTCACTCGATGTAAAATACTGGCATTTAGCTGTATTCGGTTATACGGAAAGCTGAACACTACATGCGAGTAGTTAAAGAAAAGTTAGGCAGATGATGATGACTCCGCAGACGTGACGGATCCATATCTTGAACTGATTGAAAAGAAGTCAAAACAAAAAGATTTGGCGAGTTAATTTTTCATGAACGAAATATGTTACTCAAAAACTGTGATAAAATATTGTTTTACAATATCTGCATGGAAATAAGTGTGGATAGACTGGGCTACAATTTGTCTTTATCCAAAACATTCCAAAGAAATCTGAAATGACTTCCAGATTGATTTGATCTTGTATCTTAAAACCGTCGCGGTTAAGACCATGATTGGGATAATCTATTTTGGTCCAACACCTTATACGGGGAAAACGATTTTCTTTATCCACTATTTTTCTTTCAACGTTTGCCTGATCCCGTTCAGGGTGTTGAGCGAAAACCGCGTAGGAGGGTAGTTTAAGTCAATACTCTTATTTATACTTGTGACGTTTTTGAGTTTGGTGCAGTTGCCGTGGGTGTAACATATCGTGTTTATGTGGGTTGTAAATTGTTTTGATTCTTTTTTATTATCTGCTTTATCGTGTGGTTAGTGACTAAACTTATGTCAGAGTATTTATACCATCCATCCATGGGCCTATAGCTTAGTCATACTCTAGTGGTGTGACACCATATCATAAGGCTCAAGTTTGAACCTAAGACACCCATTTCTGCGTTTTTGTATTCATGTGCGTATTGTATAATAGCTGACCCACGCAACTTTGACTGCGTCACATAAGAGAGAAAAAGCTCACAAAGGGAATAAAATTTCCCCCGTTTTTGCAACATTTTTCATTCCTGCTCCGCTCCTTTTGGTTATAGCGTGATGTTATATGGCTTATAGCCTTCCTCAATAAATGGACTATCTAACGCAAAAGATTTTTTCAATTCGAGCTGGTAGTTCCTGAGATTAGCGCGTTCAACCAAACCAAACAAACAAACAAACAAACTCTTCTGCTTTATAATATTAAAGTATAGATTATCACTTGCTTCGGCCAAGGAAAACATGGTGAGGGAACCAGTATGTTTGAGATATTCTTCTCCACGACGTGTAAAGCCAAGTCAGATGCTCATTAGAACAGAGGGCAGTGTTAAAACAAAGTTACACGGTTACGAACTAACCACACAATAGAGAAATAAGACAAATAAGACAATGTTTAACAAGTTTCTCTCAAACTCATCTAACAACCTGGTTCTAGAGTGGTCGGTAGTAATACATAAGACACAAAATAGGAAGTTGGTTAACAGGAAAATCTCGGAGGACATTCAACAAGTGCGTCCGAACCTACATATGCGAGTGAACCAATAATCGTATTATAGAGTGTTAATAAGACTATAGTTCCAACGAATTGACAAGAAAAATAAGTAGTGCCCAACTAAGTTTGCTAAATAAGTACATAGTTTAGTATTATTTTGATATTATTTCAACCGAACCGACGAATCGCCAGGTGTAGTTTGCTTCCAGAGTGAAAAGCTAGTTGAGAAAGATACATTTGGAGCAGTCTTTGGGGACTGCCGATGATGTGAAAACTAAGTAATCCTGCTTCCGATTTCTTACTTAACTGATCCTACTAATTCTACTTCCTACTAATATTATAAATGCGAAAGTTTGTGAGTATGGATCTATGGATGAATGGATGTTTGTTACTCTTTCACGCAAAAACTACTGAACGGATTTGGATGAAATTTAACACACAGATAGTTAATAACCTGGATTAACACAAATAATACTTTTTATCCCGGTAGTTAGATCCCATGGGACAATTATCAAACTTCGCGCGGGCGAAACCGCTGGCAGAAGCTAGCTAAACCGAAAAAAAAGTTTTACATGACTTTTGAGAAGAACGAGGAATGCTTATACTACATATACACGACAGATGGCTTACCAGAGTCCCTATGGATATTTTGCCAGCATCTCTGCAAACCAACTCTTCACTTCATTCTACAGAGGGGAGCTTAAAATAGTTAAGTACCAACAATTGAGCTGTAGTGCAATTTAATTTGCATTAAAACCGAGTTCTCTTTGTAAGTTAACTGTTAAAATACTTTTAGTGAACAATAAAATTAGTTAGATTGTTTCAGCTCGCTGTAACTGGTCATGTCATCATCTGCTTAGCCTTTCCCCAACTACGTTGGGGTCGGCTTCCAGTCTAACCGGATGCAGCTGAATACCAGTATTTACATGGAGCGACTGCCCATCTGACTTCCACAACCCAGTTAATACTGGGTAATACGATACCCCTTGGTAAGACTGGTTGTCAGACTATTTGGGCCACTGACTAACTGTAACGACTGCCAAAGATCTACAAATGACAGCCGGGACCAACAGCTTAACGTGCTTTCCGAGGCACGGAGGAAACTCGGTAGGTATGTAAGGGTGGTCACCCATCCACAGGTCAACCTAGGCAAGTACGGCTTAACCTAAAAATCGGCCCGAGTGGCTGTTATTATTTAGCCACGAGTTCCTCAACTCTAACTGGTCATGTGTTGGTGTCTAAAAGTTTATTGTAAGCACATGTCATTGGTCTCGTGGTTGTCAGTGCGACTGTGGAGCGTGGGCTCCTGTATTTGTCAGATCGGGCGAAGCGTTATTATGTTTCTTGGAATTTGGCCTATTTGACCTAAAAAACTCAGTTAATACGGTATAAGAAAGAAAGAAAAAACATGAATTAGCCCGCACAATATAAAACATTTCAAAATTAACTACGCCATGTGCGAATGGCGAATGGCGTAGTGGTAGTGAGGCTGCCTCACGTTCTTAGGCTTCCTAGGTTCATTTGCTCCTACGAACCCGTCCTGGGTTCAAGTCCCGGTAGGAGCAAATGTTTGTGTGATGAGCATGGACATTTGTTTCCGAGTCATGGATGTTTATATCTATAATAAGTATGAACATATTAACAAACAAAAAGTATATAATGTATTATATCAACTATCTGGTGTCCACAATACAAGCCTTGCTTAGTGTGGCACTAGATGGCACTGTATGTAATGTCCAGCGATATTATTATTATAAATTAAAAGAAACGAAACTCGTCCTGTGCGAGGCCAATAGGCTGCATCTCAGCTAGGGTGCTGCAGCCATTATTAAGACTGAATGAACAATTTCATTTTCATACATTTATTAAATCAAAAAGGGTTTGGGGTTTGAAACAAGATTGCATGTAGCGGAGATGAGAATGTCGAGGTGCATGTGTGGTGTGACCAGAATGGATGAGGTTGGGAACTAGTAAATTAGAGGACGTTCAAAAGTGGCACCAGTAACAGAAAAGTGGAAGAGAAACGGCTGTCTTGGTGTGGACTTGTGATGAGGA
The DNA here is from genome assembly GCA_916618015.1 of Xestia c-nigrum. Taxonomy (NCBI): domain Eukaryota; kingdom Metazoa; phylum Arthropoda; class Insecta; order Lepidoptera; family Noctuidae; genus Xestia; species Xestia c-nigrum. The sequence continues at coordinate 20,132,911 of OU745265.1, forward strand.
CAAACCGAAGGTAAATAAAATAATGATGAATATAAACCTTAATGGACTCATCCATTAAGGTTTATATTCATCATTATTTTATTTACCTTCGGGTAGGAGAGGTAGATCAAAGAAACGATGGATGGATTGTGTGAGGAATGATATGAAAGAAAAAGGAGTAAATAATAGCGTAACATTCTCCTTTGTTGACAAAGGAGAATGTTACGCTATTATTTGCTCCTTTTGTGGAATGCGTGAATGAAAATGGAAGAAAAAAAACGAGTTGCGCCTACCCCAAGTAACATTGGAATAAGGTTGGAAGATGAAGATGATTATTTTTTTTTAGAATACTTACTAAAAATGTGATAGATTTTGGGTGCTAGTTAAGCGACTTCTTGGAGTATTTAGTTGGCGTTGTAAAAATACGAAATAGTTTATCTGAAACATTCTTAAAAAAATTGTAAGTATAAGTTAATAAAGAGTTGCCTACACGTGAAAGTTATAACACCCCGTCGTTTTTGCGTCGGGGGTTAAAAACAAACATTGATGATAACAATTCCCGAAAACAGCCTAGCACCACAAATTAATTAGCCAGTATTCTCATAACACGAAGGTTCAACTGTCCCAGCAGACAACTTAATCAGTGTTACGTCATAAGCGCTTAGGGTGAAGCCTGACTGTCTCTCTAATTGGCACGGACAAATGAGGCTTCTAGTTTTAGTGTCAGAATGTCTGTTGTGAAATTGTTGTGTGTGATTTGTCTCTGATGTTAGTGTATTGTTTAAACTTTCTTGTCTATTATAGAACTAGATTTTTCTTTGCAGATGGTTTCAGTAAGCAAGCCACTAGGTTTTGTTACAGAAATCTAACCAATCTTTTGAGTTATTTTTGCAAAACCGAGCATAGAGGAACTCGTAGCTAATTAAAAACATCCGCTAGGTTCGGTCTTCAGGTTAAACCACGCTTCCTGCCGGGGCTGCGGGACTGTTCGATAGAGATACCGCAGCCCCGAAACGTAAAGGGCGAAGAAGGAACATGGATGGTTTTTAGTCAGTAAAAGTCTGACACTCCCTCCCGCTCCGCCCAGAGTGGGAGGAGTCATTTGATGAATTCCCATAAAAAAAAGATAAAGGTTAAACCACGCTTGCTTAGGTTGGGCCGTGGATGGGTGACCACCCATTACACACGCCGACCTCAACATAGTTGGAAAAAAGCTAAGCTGATGATGATAACTGGTCTTTACTGATAGGTATACATTGTTCTTGTCAGTTTTTCTGACGATTTAACACAGAGTATAACATTTTCCTTTTCGTTTATCGTTATGTTTAAAAATCGCTTCAGCTCAAGCTAAAGGCGCCTGTTATAAGATGTTGAGTCTAGATAGTGAATTATTGTTGTTTCGAGCTGCAAGCGGCTAACAGCTTGCGTGTCTATCGTTAAATAGAAGCACTTTAGTAGCTTGTTTCCTTTCGTTTCCGAAAAGTTAATCAGCTAGCCATTTTGTTAAGCTACCTTGTTTTATTTTTAGAGCGTTTTCAGTATTTTATTTTCCTATTTTCATCTTTTCTTTTCTTTTCTTTCTTTCTTTTTCTTTTTTCTATAAGTCCTGAGGTGTTAGTCACAGCAATTTTGTACAGAGACTGTTGGCAACACATCATTTAAATTTGGAGATTAACTTAATTAAGAACAGCTACACAAAATGATGTGAAATTATAAGAAAAAAAAAGTACTGGTAATCAAATTGAAGGTTATAAAAAAGCGATCGTACGTAAAAAGTTTTGCTAGTTTGTGTTAGTTGCATGAACCCATAAATTTTCAACCATTATTTTTTTTATACAGTATAAGTACCTTTTTGAATAACTCTGGATATCCTGGAGTATTAAAAATTGTCCCACGTGGCAAATTTCACTCAACCAGTTGGGCAAAAAAGGGTAAAAAAGTAAGTTAATATTTTTTTTTGCAAAATGCTCACGCAGCTTTGCATACAAATTATACGGGAAGTGCTAAAACGAATGATAATTTATAAAGTGACAGATGCATGTTTACCGTTTGCCATTTTGTATTGCTGGAGTTGGAAAAATGGTCTAACCAACACCTTTACGCTGCCAACACTCCCACGTAAAAATAATTTTACATTGACATTAAAAATATTATTACTCAGTGCTTGCTTAACATTTATATCAGAATGGTTGTTGCTTGTCATGATTTGCGTGACATCAGGTGCGTAAGTGGCGTTGAAGTTGCTTCTATATAAACCCATAATATGTACTGTAAAGTGATGGCCTGAAGCACAGGTTTAAATAAACCTAGATCAGGCAGGTCGCTATCTAACATTTGAATTCGAAATTTTCGTTACTTGCAACTTTTAAATATTATATTGTAGTTATAATTTTACTTACTAGCACTAATTATATGATTGTTTAAGAAATAACACTACTGCACGTATATGTACACTTTTGTAATATCTACTTTTTAAATAAATTATTCTTATTCTTAATTATTCTTATACGGCATAGCCTAGCTAGACAAAAGACAGGATACCTAAAGTTTGAAACAATTATGGTAAGAGATCAAGGGGGCTAAATCGGCTACTTTAGCCAATTTAAATCAATATAATCGTTATGTTTTTAAAATTATCATAAAAGAAAATTCATAATATTAACTGTTTGTGAGCATTTAAAAATGTTAACGCAATTAATATTATTATCCTATTACGATTCTGCCAAAGCAATCATTTTAGATCCCCGGGTGCTCCTTGAAGTCCTAAGAACGGGATCCTGCCGTTTTGCCGAAAAGATTTTGGCAAAATTTCATTGCCCAAACAAATTTTAACAACCTTTTTTATACCATTGCAATATTTCGAATGATTTTAATACGCATATTTTTATTTGGTCAAATTTTAACTTGTCAAAAAATAATCAAGTATAATGTCATTATGGCATTTGGTCTTTAATCAAATGATTTATTACAGCTAACAATCTTCAGACAATAAACATTTGGTGAAATGATTTGTTAATCCAAAAATATTTAGGCAAAACGACTTGCATTCATAGAAAAAACGATATTGTTTTTAGTTTGTTTCCCGAATTTCAACTATTTAGATTAGGTTAATGTCGTCTTTAAACAAAATGGGTAGGTTAGGTTAGATTAGAACTGTGACCTCCTATGAAAAACGACTAGCGATTGTTTTTTAGTAGGTTACCCGGAACTGAACTATTTAGATTAGGATAATAACTTATTTTAAAAATTGGTTGGGTTAGGTTAAAACTGTGACCTCCCACTAGATTAGGTTAATTTCGTCTTTAAACGAAATGGGTAGGTTAGGTTAGGTTAAAACTGTGACCAGGAACGACCACATTATATAGAAAAAAAAATGGAAAACTGACGATACAAAATATTTGGCTTATTTGATTTTGCGTAAAAACTATTATTCCAGCTGAAATATTTGACTCAAAAAAAAATTTAAAAGCACTAGTAGGTAAACAAGTTATCTCAAACATTAGGTTTAGGATTTTTTTCAAAGTAATAATTTGGCAAAAGATTATACGAAAAATTTTTTTGGAAGTGAAAATTTGACAATTTTTTTCGGTCAAACAACTACTAATAACACAGCATTAACCTACGGTAGCCTACTTGAAAAGCTCTGAATCGATCCCGCTATACAAATATAATCTGGCAAAATGGGGTATTATGCGTTGCTCCAACACTGAGTGCGATTGCGGCACTTTGGATCAAACTATGCCCCCCCATCTGCTGAGTGTCCCAGGTGTTTGTATACCTACACACTTGATAACCTGAATCTCTGGTGCTGTGTGTTTGTGTAACTTGGAAATGACGTCGATACGAGAGGAAGGAGATGGCATAATATAAACAACAGGATCAAAAAGCGTTATGCCTGGGCCTGAAAAACCGGTTTATTCAAAATTAGTTTCAATTAGTTGCCTAATTAGACTTTTAGTTACTTTGAAATCATAATAGTGTTATAAAACTTAAGAAGACGGGTATTTATCGCGAATTTACCTTTAATTTATTCCCGACGTTTCGGCCGGATTGCACCAGCCGTGGTCGCGGGGAGACTGAAGTACTGGAGGTACCGCGACAGCAAAGTGAAGGTGTTTATTCAACTACCCTCACTCATCTTCATAAATGTTGATTATAATAGAATAATAGTGTTAACAAACAGTGACGTCACAGCGTGCTATTGCATGTAATGTATGAGTGAAAATCGCGTTTTAACATCTCTTAAACAGTATGTGAATGGATTGGTGTGCATCTACCATGTTATTTTATGTGGGTATATACGTAGGATATAGTTAGTTTAGTTACCGTTATAACTGCAGCTTCATAAACATTTCCCCTTAAAGAAAGAAAGAAAGAACAAGCACACTACATACGTATTAGCCCGCACAGGACAAAACACATCAAAATTATCAGTACTTAAAACTTAATAATAAAAATTAAACAGATAAAAAAAAAATATTTGAAAAAAAAGAAACGTGTTCCTTTAGATGTTATCTCATATTGATGTTGTTCTTAACAAATACACAGTATTTACCTCCTTTCTACCCATGTCAATTTCTGACAATCCATCAATCATTGTCTTTGGGTCTTGTTCTTTTTTGTTAAAGACATAGCCATTCTTTTCTTAATATGAGTTGTAAACAGACTCTTTACGAAGCCGCCAACCAAGCATTCTGTAAATCAAACTAAGTATACGAAAATAGTAAATATTAATAGGTTATAACTAGGAAATGACTTTATTTTTTGTGGTAAAAAATCACGTTTTGCGGTAGGACTGATTTGAACGTTGTGCTGATGAATTCATTGAATAGGTCAGAAAGACGGCGAGGTATTTAAAAAAAAAGTTTTAAAGTTAAGAACTCGTATTTAAGAAAAATCTTGTAAAATATAGTGTGTAAAACACCTCTTCACGAAAAGCACTTGTTCTCCCCATCATAGCGATATTTTTTTGTTCTATACCATACCTGGAACCTTCTAGTTACGGAGATATGGGCGGTCAAAGTTACAACTTTTTGACAAGTTTTTTTTTTAAATACAAGTTTTTTTGTAATATTTTAACACCTCCACGAGCCCCGTTCTATTCAATCCATCCATCAGCACAGTGTTTTAAATTGCGTTACATTGAGTTCTACCACAAAACATGATTTATAACCTCAAAAAAAAAGTTGTTTCCCAGCTATAATTAATGCGTAAAGTTACTTACTTTGATGTACAGAAAGAAAAATCCGCAATGACCGGGAGATCAAGTGCCTTTTGGCTTCACTATGGGTACCTTAACACCCGTAGCACCCATTATACGTATTATACTTTCACATTCAGAATCACGAAGGTGGGTCTGAAGTGGTGCAGGAAAAGAGTACCTGGAAGGATATGGGAGAGGCCTTTCCCCAGCAGTAGGACATTTAAGGCTACTAAAGTTGCGAGAATCGACCCACTACCACAAACAAGGTAATTGTCGAAGACCATGCGAGTCGGTAATTTTTCTCATCCACTAGAAAGTACTTAGGACTCTTATTAACTTTCCCCATCATTTCTTTCCTACTCGAGCCATAAATAGTATTTTCATGGGTTGTAATAACACGGACGTACATCATAAATCTGTAGGGGATGACAGTAGGGGGACCAAGTTAAATGTCCCGGAAGAATTAGGGACGGGGACACTTCTGTCACTATGGCAAAGAGTAAAATATACGCGTAGAAGCGAAATAATAAAAAAAACTGCTTTCATGGTTATGTCGATACTGTCGATTTACTTTACACCTGGCATTCTCCTGACCACTAACCTTCCTCTAACAGCGCTTGTCTGGGCTTATAACAGGTTTGCCGTCATTCTTAAATGTCGATTTATCTTGCATTTGTGTGCACTTGTGGCATGTGCCAAATGAATGTATTTTCATTCTTCTATCAGCTGCTGCTCCACTGGCTACTAACCTTCTTCTATCAACGCTTCTCTGGGCTTATACAGGACTGCCGTAATGCCTATGTCGATTAATCTTGCATCTGTGTGCATTAGTGGCATGTTCAAAATATATTTTTTTCTTCTTTCCCTCTTTTACTTGCTGCTCCTCTGGCCACTAGCCGTCTTCTACCAACGATCGAATTTGGAACACTAAGGCCACAAAGAGTTGAATGCATTTAGAGTCAGACGCAGGGAATTTAAACTAACTATCCATTTTTAACAATTTGTTAGAGTTGACAGTGACAGAGATGTTAAATTAGGAGCGAGGGTATAGCTTCTATAGACGTCAATGCTCTAGGTGAATAGTGAAAGTATCTATAAGGTATATCAAATATCTGGTCTCCACCACATAAGCCTTTACTAGATGACGGTGTGTGTAATGTCCAGTGTTTTTTTTACAAGACTTCCCTGCAATAAGAGTTTCATGTATTATTTGTATGTTTCTATATTGCACTATTAATTTTAAACGCCTAAACCGAATGTTAATGTATAAGGTATTGTTAGAATCTTAGCCTTATCTCGAGCAACATGGGCAAATCACGATTGCGACCAAAAATGAAAAACTGAAACCAATATTTTTATTGTGATCTGGGGACAGTCCTGTGAAATATTGCTTTGTAAGTCCCCCGATTTCGATGAAACTGTTGGTTTTTAGTTTTCCAAGTTAATATCGGAACGAGGAAAAAATTGGTTCAATGATTGATGTTCTGATTTCTTGGGATAGCTTTTTTTTTAATTTGATAAGTTTGACCTCCATTCTGAGGTTTGACTGAATTGAAGTTTGAAATAGCTTACTGAGTTTTAAGAATCGGTTACGAATAACTCAGTCTCTTAACTTTACAAAGACCTTTAATTAATTATTTCACTTATGACAACACACAAAACAGACATGACAGCAGTATCAAAAAAATGCAAATCTAATTAGTACATCAATTAGATTATTCTAAAATAATGGACACGTCTTTTTTGTTTTTTTAAATCAATGAATATTGGAAAAGATATCAAACTCGTATAATATCAAACATCGAAACTCGGGAGTGAGGGCTCGTGACGTCATAACTCGCTAAATCTATACCTAGGCGTGACGTAATGAGAATTTTAAAACCATCGTATCTTTGTCAAATTTGGTTTATACAATAAAATAAAAAATACTGGTAAAATATTTGTTGATTATCTAACTGACGGACTAATTTTTATTTTCTTGTCGTCTCCCCTATTTGGCTACAAACCGTTTGGTCTAGAATAATGCAATTGAGTTCTTTTTACGTCGAAATGAACAACAAGGATGATTTTTAGGGTTCCGTACCTCAAAAGGTAAAAACGGAACCCTTATAGGATCACTTTGTTGTCCGTCTGTCTGTCTGTCAAGACCTTTTTTCTCAAGAACGCGTGGAGGTATCAAGCTGAAATTCATATCAAATACTCAAGTCTATGGTCTCTTGGAGCTGTGAAAAAATCAAACTTCTAAGTCAACGCGATCAAAAGATACTCCCGTTTATGCCGCAAATTTTCGACACTCGCAAGGGAATCAAAACCTACAGGGTACTTCCCGTGAACTCAGAATCTTGAAATTTGGTACGAAGCAACGTCTTATAACACAGATAAAGGAAAAATTGCGAAAAGCATAAATTTTTAGTTACATCATATAATAAAAATATTTTTAATAATTTTAAACTTATTACCCCTTTACTCATGAACGCGTAGTGGTATTATATTGAAATTCTTAACAAATACTCAAGTCTATAATATCTTTAAGCTGTAACAAAATCAAACTTCTACGTCAACGCAATCAAAAGATACAGCAATTAAAGCCGCATATTTTGAAACTCGCAACTACTCGCAAGGGAATCAAAACCTAAAGGATACTTCCAGACGACCTGGAATCTTGAAATTTGGCATGAAGCAACGTTATAAAGTACACATATAGGAAAAATTCCGAAAATCTTAAATTTTTAGTTACATCACATAGTATATTAACTTTTACTTATATACCTACAGGTTTGTACGGAACCCTCGGTGCGCGAGTCTGACTCGCACTTGGCCGGTTTTTTTTGTAAATGAAACCCCTTCAGGGAGTGAGTTCATCGTCGATGGAAAATCCAATCAAGCATGCAACGCCTAATGAACTAAGTGAAAACGACCCGTTTGGCGTAGTGGTAGTGAGGTTGCCTTAGGTTTTTAGGATCCTGGGTTCGAATCCCGGTAGGAGTAAATGTTTGTGTGATGAGCATGGACATTTGTTTCCGAGTCATGGATGTTTATATGTATAACTAGCTGATCCACGCAACTTCGTCTGCGTCAAAAGTACTACCTACTACTACCTACCTACTACTACCTACCTACTATTACCTACCTACTACTACCTACCCACTATTACCTACCTACTACTACCTACCTACCATTTTTCCTGAATTTTCTTGCTATAAACCTCACGGAGCCCGAGACCTTTCCAACGAATGCAAAACCGTGGAAATCGGTTCGTGCGTTCTGGAGTTATAGCGTCAGGAAGGAAAACCCGTCTTTTTTTGTATAGTAAGAATAAGTATGTATTTACAAACAAAAAGTATATAATAATATGAATATCAACTGTCTGGTGACCATGACACAAGCCTTGCTTAGTGTGGCTCTAGATGGCGCTGTGTGCTAGTATCCAGCGATATATTATTCACTAAGTGAAAACTAAGTAATCTATATCTCGTACTGGTTGTGCTCAGTTTACGTCTAAGTGGTGGTACGCTGTAGCGGATCGGCTACGAGTGCTGAAAAACGTTAGGTGACGGTCACGCGAGATCCATATTTTTTGTTCTCCCAAAAAGGGTTCAACGCACCTAAAGAAGTTTTTACTTCTAAAAACATTAGTGAAGTGCAAATTCTTAGTCCACACAGATCTTCTGTGTAAAGTTGCTGACAATGGTATACTAAAATAGAGCATCGCTAGTAAGAGTATACCCTTGAACAAAAAGGGTTTCTGCAACAAACTATCGTAGTTAACGCCTTTGGAATACATCGACGATTTCCGAAGGTTTTCTCGACCGGTTGAATGTTCGTGAATGAATATAAATAGAAAAGAAGGGATTATTGCTACATAAGGGACACAAAAACTTTGGGATATGATAAAGTTGGTTTGAGAGAAAACATCTTCATGATTTACGTATATCAAAGAGTAACAAATGACAAGGTATATAATTTGTATGCTATTTGGTTTTACGTGTACAATTATAGGCGATATTACTACACCAAAAATAATATGCTTGATGCTTGGTCTAAAAAAAAAGGGATCAGAAAGCAAATGTTTAAAATTGTCTATTTATTTAAAAAAAAACGGAAAGAATAGTTGTAAAAAGACTGTTCCGATGATGAACTTATAAAACAATTCCAATCAAAATTGCCAGAACCAATCAAAACCTTCAATCCCAAAAAATCTAACACAAGTAACCCAAGTACACATCTGTTCGAGACAGCTACCCGATCCGTTTCACGCATTGGTAGGCAGTACGAGTACACCTTTTTGTTCCTGTTGCAATGTCTCCTGCATACTTCGACCACCTCTGTGAAGTAACATGAAAGTGGACTGTGAATCAATGGTAAAGATGAAAGCTTTTTTCGAATTGAAAACTTCTATAATAAACAAAAATATCGCTGTACATTATGTTACGTAAATACGAACGCAACCTTAAAAATATGTATTGTCTGTGGTCGCCCTCTGCGCTCTCTTCCCTGCTCTCGTCGCCATGCTCAAGCACACTAAATATAGCTCGTCTAAAAATCAAGTGTTTTCGTCGTCTAAAATCGTCTAAAAACCAACAACCATAACACATTACACACAGCGCCATCCAGTGCCAGACTAAGCAAAGCTTGTATGATAATCAGACAGTTGATATACTACAAATATACTTTTTGTTTGTAAATACATACTTATTATACGTATAAACATCCATGACTCGAAAACAAAATATTCATGCTCCTACCGGGATTTGAACCTGGGACCCTGAGAACGTAAGGCAGCTTCACTACCGCTGCGCTATTCAGGTCGTCGTTCGGTCGTCTTTAGACGCGTTGAGCACTTTTTGAGTGCACAAAAGTTATAAAACTCGCGTAACCGTCACGTACGCTTTTAGTAGAAGCAGTGCAGTTTTTGACTGTATAAAAACTCATTTTTATCGAGAATTCCTGTAAAATTGATCTAATCGAGTCCTACTGAATCCTACGTACTTGTACTGCAGATCCGTGTTAATCACTTCGTTTGTTTTTGTTCAGAAATCTTCTTTATTTAATGAGATAAAGTTACGATTTCATTGAAAAGAGAATATTTAGAATATGCTCATCATGAATCAGTCTTACTAGATGCAGCTGAATACCTGTATTTTACATGGAGCGACTGCTATCTGACCTCCACAACCCAGTTAGTACTGGGTAATACGATACCCCTTGGTAAGACTGGTTGTCAGACTTTCAGCCCACGGACCACCTGTTACGAATGTCAACGATTTAGGTCCATGTTCACCGAGAAGATAACAGTCTGTTTATCTAAAAACAGCTGTCAATTTGACATGTTCCTATACAAAAATGTATTTTAAACAGCTGTTTTTAGATAATCGTCCGTCATGTTTTTGGTGAACATGGACCTTAGGTACTCGTAGATGATTTAGGATGTGAGAGAAACAGATACACGAAAGTAATTTTTATTTTACTTCGTTTTCTGCCTAACAAGTTTAAATTGTTATTTACATAGGTAGATGAACTGAAACTAATTTAATTTTTGGATAACTATCGTATAGTAACTACATTTATGTCCAGATGCTGTTTCAAACTTAGAATTTTAAACAAAAATTGTATAATAATTCGTCAATTCAGGGGACCGGCATTGTATCTCCTTAGCACGGGCTAAATATTAGCTTATTTAGGAGAGCAGTACTTTGCCCGTCTCACACTAAATATAGAGAAGAAGAAAGGAACAGAAAATAGTACAAAGGTGATGCTTATTTCTAAAGAAATCTCTTCCAGCATACCTGCGAAAGGAGATACTAAAAAAAGAGATGTAGACATAGTCTTTTTTATTGAACCTAAAAATTAAATAAATATAACATATTTTGTTAACTTTGCAATCTCTAAAATCAAAATTTTAAATAAAACTTTTTATTTCCTTTATTAATTAAAAAAAACTATAAAAAATAAACAAACTTTTTATTATTATTATAAAGTTACTTTATTTCGTCCTCTGCTTCATAAATAATATCTAGGTTGTCAACTATCTGATAATCTTGACCTATACTACAGAGTCCTGATTGTGTATGTTTATTACTCAGAACAAATAAAAAAGTTAAGTGGAACCCTGTGAACACAGAAGTGAGACAGGTTTCGTAAACATGTGTGCATTTATTGGGACTTGTTTAATTGTAGTTTAGTGTAAATGTGTGCGTGTGAGTGTGTATGTACGGAACCAGGCATAGTTTTGCGCAGGCCTCACTTTTTTGTTCGCAGCGCTGACTTTTTTATTTGGTCTGAGGTTTATTATTGAGGCTACATGGTAATGACTCCCCTGTACCCCTTCGGGCACAAACATCATAGCTACAAAAAATGAACTGTTATCCTTACAATATATTTTCCTTCCTCAAGAGACTCCAAACATGATTACCATGCATCATTGATTCACCTCTGCTCAAGATTTTTTACCTTGTCAGTATTCGTGATTACTGTATAAACATAGCACTAGGGCGGAAAAACTCCTTTTTTCAACGCGGATATTGGAGACGAATACGCTGAAATTCAAATGAGAGCACGTTTCACGTTATTTTAGACTGTTTGACGTGATCTCTGACGATCCTCTCTACATTCAATTTTAAACCTTATCCTACCGAAATAAAATTCTTTCCAGTTGTTTCGAAATATTTATTTCAGGAGCTAAATTATTTTAGGGTTGTAATTCACAATCTTTCTTGGCCGTGTACAGCGGATAAGTTTTGAATTTCGAATAAAAAAGTTTAGGCTTATGGCTGGGGAATATTTTTCTTGCCGGCCCAGCCAAAAAATATTCCCCAAGTTTTGAATATTTCTGTAGGGCGAATTTTTATTTTAGCCTGCTAAGCGATATTCTTTTTATAAATATTTTTGTTTCTTTATTACTACCGGGTAACGATTTGCGTTGTGATTTATAATACAGTGAGAACAATATTTTTAGGTTAGTTACATTTTTTCTGAGGATAAAACTTGAGGACGATACAGTTTGAGTTCGTTTCTTCATTTTCCTCACATACTATTTTTTTTTTTTTATGTAGATAAAAATCATCAAAATAAGTTAGAAAAAGGGCCGAGTTACTGGTTTTCAGGGCTCTTGAGAAAGGAACCTCCTAACAATATGCACCGGACGAGTATTAATATATTTAGTTCGTTACTTGTTTGTTTTTCTTGAGAATGATGATGATTACAATCATACCGTAAATTTTGTTGATTACGGTATGATTGTGACCATCATCATAATTTTGCCCTTATCCCAATTTATTTGTGGTCGGCGCAGCATGTCTTCTTCTTCCATACTCCTCTATTTTTCGTCATCTCATCAGACACTTCTTTTCTTACCATATCCTTCTTAACACAGTCCATCCATCGTTTCTTTGGTCTTCCTCTACTCAAATACTCTTCCACATTCATGTACATACACATAATTACTGGAAACAGTACATCCATAATCTCTGCAGAGCTTCACTTTACACAGGTCATTACTTAATGTTTTACGAATGCACTGAAAATTATTAAGTGGTGCTACGCCGTAGCGAATCGGCTACGAGTGCTACAAAGCGTTAGGTGACGGTCACACGAGGTGCATGATTTTTGTTCACCCAAAAAGTGGTCAACGCGCTTAAAGTAGTTTTCACTTCAAAAAAGAACCAAAACCATAAACCCATGGAATCAGAAATTTCACTGAAAGTGAAATTCACACACACACACACACACATTTTATTAATACCGTCGCGTAAGAGCAATACAAAAGATCAGTAATAAAAGTTTAAGGGTCATCTGATCGCCTATTTGTCGTTAACGGGTATTGATAGTAGAGTTTCAAGGGTCTCTTTATAGAGCGAGCCATTGTGTTAAATAATGGGTTTTGTGGTTTTCGATTTATAAGTCAAAATGAACAGTATTGGTTCTTCTAGGGGAAGATTAAGTGGACAAGAGAGGGCTCTCGGGTTTTTTTTATTGATTTTTTTGAGACAGGGGAAATTTGTGTCGATATAGTTTTTATTTCTGTTCGCGACGAACGTCACCAAAATAAGTGTAAATAGTTTCTTGCAACGATAGTGTAGAGTGTATACATGGGCAATAACAGTGACGAAATAAACAAGCGCGTCAGTGATTAGATTTAGTAAATAAACCGAACAGTAAGCGTTAAACTCATATCGACTCGAAAGTGGCATTTTATTTAGTTTAATTTAGTAATTATCGAGATCCAGGTAGCCTAGTGTTGCGACCTAGGCCTGGATAGTTCTCTAGTATCAACATAGCCCTTCAGGGAAGCCACTTGTCGAGGATATGACAGTCTAACGCGCCTATCTGTGTCCATAGCATGTAAATTTGGTCTAACATACCGACAGTTGAAGGAACGTTACAGGCTGGATAATATAGGCACATAAAAGTAAATAGTAGATCTTGATAGGCCATACAACACCCTTGTATATGGCACTCTATATACTTACATCATCAGCGCCAGTTTTCGTGTAAATTATCCTGAAAGATCCTTCAACCGTCCAAGTTTTGGAAAGTTCTGTACTAATCCATCCATATCCATATCCATACCTCCATACCATTATATAAATGTGAAAGTAACTCTGTTTGTCTGTCTGTCTGCTACCTTTTCACGACAAAACGGCTGATCGGATCGTAATTAAATTTGGCAAAGAGATGTATTTCAACCTAGGGAAGGACATAGGCTATATATTATCACGCTAATTACTTACGGGGGTGAGCAATATTGCATTTCGTCTATAGCTTTCAACTGTTTGACAACTGACAACTGTCATAAGATGCATTGTAATAGAATAACTATTTTAGACAAATTGTCACGAGAACAAATAGCCCGTCGGTGACGGCAACGGCCTTCCGAACAGTGAGTCGCAAGGTCAAGCCTCAGTACAGACATTAAATACTTTTTGATTTTGTGTAATGCTATAAAATTTCCGATAATAACTTTGGTTCGCACGTTCAAAAACCACCCGGTTTTCACTTTTTGTAACAAATTATTTTGTTTTTTTTAAAGCTTACATATTTCCAAATCATTGTTTTATGCACATTTTTTTTTTACACTTAAACGACAATTTGGGAATCATTTATTTCAAATAATAAATCTGTAAAAAAACGCTTAAACTGTTAAAGGATCACACACAGAACCCTTTTTCTACTATTTCTTAAATTTTCGTCTGTGTCTGTGTGTCTCAACGTAGCCCTTTTACCTGTAAATTATAAAACCAATGTGGTTTGATTTAATGCACAAATTATTGTGCATAACTTAGAGAAAGTTTTGATTTTTGTTTCTTTGCAATCGGTGCTCTCCATCAAAAGATATATGACTTTAAAGTTTTTAAGGAGAACTTATCATCATGATCTAAGGATACATGCAATGACATCTATGAAACCAAAATGGTACTAATGAATAAAAATCACAAGATAGAGGAGAAGAGAATAGTCAACATCACCCTGCTTTAAAAATCTATAACAAAGCCAGTAGAGTGTCTGTTCGACCGCTTTCCATGAAAATGTTTTAGCAGTTTAACTTCGTGCTCTATAAATGGCGTTGTTCATTTGACTCCATTTTCTGAATCACGGTGTTATTGGGAATGACTTCTCCCGTGTCAGATGTCTCAAGTTTGGTTTTTTGGAAGAAGTTCTCAATTCAACGCCTGTTTTTCTTTATGTAGATACCTATATTATGCCTGAGCAATACTCAAATAACCGGATGATGAAGTCGCACGAGACCGGTCAATGTGGCGACACTTGATAGGCCTATGTCCAGCAGTGGACGTCTTTCGGCTGAAATAATGATGAATGATGATAATTCAAATGGAGTAGGGTAGGACACCTAGCAAGGCGCGGTGATGTCAGGTGGAGTAAAGCTGTGACCAAGTGGCATTCTAGAAATCCAAACAGAAGTTTTGGTCGTCCAGCGGTGAGATAAGCAGACGATATTGTTGCCATTGCAGGAATATCCTGGATGAGACTGGCACAAGAGCGTGGAGCTTGGCACAAACAAAGAGAGGTCTGTACCCAGCAGTCGGTGAAGTCGGATTATGGATGATGATGATGATGATGACGCATAACTTTTTCCAGAGAAATCCGATTTTCATCCATTGTTGTCCCATTTTTTTATTGAAAATAGTAGTGTTCGAATTCATGTGCGTATTGTATAATCATCGCTTGCCGAAACATCGTGAGGAAACCTACATGCCTGAGAGATATTTGGCATGTTAAGCCAAGTCAGAGGCCCATGGGCAGCATAAAAACTCTTACACCAGGTTAGGCAACAACACGATAAGGAAGGAAAGATCGCTTGCTTCGGTGAAGAAAGACATCGTGAGAAAACCACAGCATGCCTGAGAGTTAATACTCGACGGCATGTAAAGCCAAAACAGAGGACCTTGGATGGCATAAAAACTCTGACAACAGGTTAGGCACTAACCACACGATAAAGAAGAAGATCGTTTTGGGGCTTATTTCATAAACCTTTTTGACAACTTTAGACCTGTCTGAAGTTTGACTGTGATCAGTTACAGCAGCTATATCGTGTGTCGGCTCATTTCATTCAAAGTCAAAGTCAAAGTCAAAATTATTTATTTGCAAAAAATGTGGTACAAAAGATGGTAAAATAAAATGTAGTGCAATGACACATTTCGCCATAAAATTGGCATGCAAACATTTAAGTAATTATAATTAGATGCTAATAATAAAAAATGTGAAACAAACCTTAAATTGTTCATGCACCCCGATATAAACTGTAGACCTAGCTAGAGTATGAGTATTATCGGAGGTCTGACGATGGAGACGAAAGGCAGTCACAAGAGGTCCGCAACACTTCAAATCTGCTCTATCGTGTTTAGGGCTCATTTCGTGCATCTTGATTAGAACTGTAAACCTAGCTGGAGCATGACTGTCATCGATGGTCTAACAATGGAGACTGAAGGTAGTAGCAAGAGATCCTCAACAGTTAACAGCAGCTAAATCGTCATTAGGCTCACTTAATGCACCTTGATGAGAACTTTAGAAATTGCTAGAATATGACTGTCATCGAAGGTCTCATGATGGAGGCTTGGAGACGAAAAGAATTTGCAATAGGTTTTCAAGAGTTTACAGCATCTACATCGTATTATGTTGACCTGCCTGAAGTATGACTACCATTGAAGGTCTGACTTTGGAGAAGTAAGGCAGATGCGAGAGGTCCGCAACAGTTTGAAGCAGCGTTAACGTGTCTCGGCTTATGTCATGCCACTTGATGAGAACTTTCGACCTAGCTGGAGTATGATATTGTCGAGTGTCCAAGGATAGAAACGTAAGGCTGTCGAGGGAAGAGTCCTTATTTGGAAAAACATAAGTTGAATATTTTGGCGTTTAATGTAAACCTTATTCTATATAAAAATCAATATAAAAATTCATTCTTATTCTTTATTGCACACAAAAAAAACAACAAATATACATATAACTTGCAATAATATAGCTTATGTACAAAGGCGAGCTGACTTCAATCTGTACTTATATTATAAAGCTGCAGAGTTTGTTTGTTAGGTTGGTTGAACGCGCTAATTTTAGGACCTGTTGGTTCGTCTTACGCAGACGAAGTTGCGCGGGTCAGCTAGTATATAATAAAGTATTCCAAAAAACAGGAAGCGATTCGCGGCTCTCGTTACAGTCAAGTACCTTAGTACGTTAGTAAAATTAGATTTCCTTAGAATTGTAGTCATTAGTACGGCAAATATTATATTATAATGTGAGTAAATCAAGAAGTAAAAAGTAGTGCGCGAAAGTCTTGAAGAAATATCGAATCGCTTCCTGAAAAGTTATGAAAGTTTAACAGTGTTCTCATTCCCGTTCAACCCTTCCCCCTGATAGGAAACAACTGAGGTGGTCTGAACCGACAGGTGTAGGACGTCAGCGCCGTCTTGGTTCGAAGATTATGTGTGTACAGTGATAGTAAAGGCAGATCGTCTGTTAGAGTATAGACAGAACGTCAGGTAGGCACGCATACATCCCCGCGTCTAGCGATCACGCCCGTCCGGCACAATTTCTGTGATTTAAACAAAATCGAAGGTACGATTGTCTTCGATATTGGAAATCGAGTTATGGAATTCAAATGGAGTAGGGCAGGACATTGTGGAGGATATTGTGGTCATGGCTGAGACCATGGAGGACCTCAGTACAATGCTCGATGACCTCAGTAGAGCCTCCAAAAGAGTGGGTCTAAAAATGAACATGGACAAGACGAAGGTCATGTTGAATGCCCATGTCACACCCATTCCTATCAAGATCGGAGACTCTACACTCGAAATTGTAGACGATTATGTATACCTAGGACAAACGGTCCAGTTAGGTAGGTCTAACTTCGAGAAAGAGGTCAATCGTCGAATCCGACTCGGCTGGGCAGCGTTCGGGAAGCTGCGCGGTATCTTCTCGTTCAACTTACCGCAGTGTCTCAAGACGAAAGATGACCAGTGTGTGTTGCCAGTGATTACATACGGGACCGGAACGTGGTCGCTCACAATCAAAAAAAAAAAACCAAACGGCTTAAAGTCACCCAAAGGGCAAGGGAGAGAATAACTCTTTACACGACCCAGGAATCAAACCCAGGATCTCATTCACAGAAATCGCTTGCGACCACTCGACCAACAAGACAAATGATAAAATCGATACCTAATTAAAATTGTGTCGAAAGATAATTTTACCTGGCAAACCTTTTCCTGACAAAACAATGAACTTAAAATTATCTGATTAAATTTAAAAAGCCGCTGTATACTACATATTGATGGATCAAAATTGATGAGTCTACTTCGTACCAATATCACGATCTACAACAAACTGCAATTACACCTTTAAATCCATCTACTTAGAACTTAAATCCACTTGTTACAAGATAGTTGTTTCGAACTTATTTAAAAAACATAGAGCGTAGCAGCTGGTCCCGGCTTTAAAGAACTTTAGTCAAAGAAGTGGGTCAGTATGGCGGGTACACTTGGTGGGGGTGACTAGTGTGGGTACCAAGTCCGTCTTACTAAAGTACTAGCTCTGCGCCCGCGATTTCGCACACGAAAATTGTGATGCTTCGGCTAATTTGCACGATATCAATCTATACTACCAAAATTATAAAGCAGAAGAGTTTGTTTGTTTGGTTGAACGCGCTTATATCAGGAACTACCGGCTCGAATTGAACATATTTTTTTGCATTGGATAGTCCATTTATAGAAGAAGGCTATATGACATCACGCTATGACCAATAGGAGCGGAGCAGCAATAAGAAATGTTGCAAGCGGGAAATTCATGTGAACGAAGTCGCGGGCAGAAGCTAGTATAATTTACGTCTTACGCAGACGAAGTTGCGCGGGTCAGCTAGTTTATCTATATTTATTTAATTTCAATAAAGATCTACGTGTTTTTCGTGTTAGTAAATAGACTAGCTGACCCGCGCAACTTCGTCTGCGTAAGACGAACCAACAGGTCCTAAAATTAGCGCGTTCAACCAACCTAACAAACAAACTCTGCAGCTTTATAATATAAGTACAGATTGAAGTCAGCTCGCCTTTGTACATAAGCTATATTATTGCAAGTTATATGTATATTTGTTGTTTTTTTTTGTGCAATAAAGAATAAGAATTTATTTTTATATTGATTTTTATATAGAATAAGGTTTACATTAAACGCCAAAATATTCAACTTATGTTTTTCCAAATAAGGACTCTTCCCTCGACAGCCTTACGTTTCTATCCTTGGACACTCGACAATATCATACTCCAGCTAGGTCGAAAGTTCTCATCAAGTGGCATGACATAAGCCGAGACACGTTAACGCTGCTTCAAACTGTTGCGGACCTCTCGCATCTGCCTTACTTCTCCAAAGTCAGACCTTCAGTCTTCACCTTCAGTCTGACTACCATTGTAGTCATACTCCAGGCAGGTCAACATAATACGATGTAGATGCTGTAAACTCTTGAAAACCTATTGCAAATTCTTTTCGTCTCCAAGCCTCCATCATGAGACCTTCGATGACAGTCATATTCTAGCAATTTCTAAAGTTCTCATCAAGGTGCATTAAGTGAGCCTAATGACGATTTAGCTGCTGTTAACTGTTGAGGATCTCTTGCTACTACCTTCAGTCTCCATTGTTAGACCATCGATGACAGTCATGCTCCAGCTAGGTTTACAGTTCTGATCAAGATGCACGAAATGAGCCCTAAACACGATAGAGCAGATTTGAAGTGTTGCGGACCTCTTGTGACTGCCTTTCGTCTCCATCGTCAGACCTCCGATAATACTCATACTCTAGCTAGGTCTAAAGTCTATATCGGGGTGCATGAAATGAGCCGACACACGATATAGCTGCTGTAACTGATCACAGTCAAACTTCAGACAGGTCTAAAGTTGTCAAAAAGGTTTATGAAATAAGCCCCAAAACGATCTTCTTCTTTATCGTGTGGTTAGTGCCTAACCTGTTGTCAGAGTTTTTATGCCATCCAAGGTCCTCTGTTTTGGCTTTACATGCCGTCGAGTATTAACTCTCAGGCATGCTGTGGTTTTCTCACGATGTCTTTCTTCACCGAAGCAAGCGATCTTTCCTTCCTTATCGTGTTGTTGCCTAACCTGGTGTAAGAGTTTTTATGCTGCCCATGGGCCTCTGACTTGGCTTAACATGCCAAATATCTTTCAGGCATGTAGGTTTCCTCACGATGTTTCGGCAAGCGATGATTATACAATACGCACATGAATTCGAACACAACTATTTTCAATAAAAAATGGGACAACAATGGATGAAAATCGGATTTCTCTGGAAAAAGTTATGCGTCATCATCATCATCATCATCCATAATCCGACTTCACCGACTGCTGGGTACAGACCTCTCTTTGTTTGTGCCAAGCTCCACGCTCTTGTGCCAGTCTCATCCAGGATATTCCCGCAATGGCAACAATATCGTCTGCTTATCTCACCGCTGGACGACCAAAACTTCTGTTTGGATTTCTAGAATGCCACTTGGTCACAGCTTTACTCCACCTGACATCACCGCGCCTTGATACGTGTCCTACCCTACTCCATTTGAATTATCATCATTCATCATTATTTCAGCCGAAAGACGTCCACTGCTGGACATAGGCCTATCAAGTGTCGCCACATTGACCGGTCTCGTGCGACTTCATCATCCGGTTATTTGAGTATTGCTCAGGCATAATATAGGTATCTACATAAAGAAAAACAGGCGTTGAATTGAGAACTTCTTCCAAATAACCAAACTTGAGACATCTGACACGGGAGAAGTCATTCCCAATAACACCGTGATTCAGAAAATGGAGTCAAATGAACAACGCCATTTATAGAGCACGAAGTTAAACTGCTAAAACATTTGCATGGAAAGCGGTCGAACAGACACTCTACTGGCTTTGTTAAAGATTTTTAAAGCAGGGTGATGTTGACTATTCTCTTCTCCTCTATCTTGTGATTTTTATTCATTAGTACCATTTTGGTTTCATAGATGTCATTGCATGTATCCTTAGATCATGATGATAAGTTCTCCTTAAAAACTTTAAAGTCATATATCTTTTGATGGAGAGCACCGATTGCAAAGAAACAAAAATCAAAACTTTCTCTAAGTTATGCACAATAATTTGTGCATTAAATCAAACCACATTGGTTTTATAATTTACAGGTAAAAGGGCTACGTTGAGACACACAGACACAGACGAAAATTTAAGAAATAGTAGAAAAAGGGTTCTGTATGTGATTCTTTAACAGTTTAAGCGTTTTTTTACAGATTTATTATTTGAAATAAATGATTCCCAAATTGTCGTTTAAGTGTTAAAAAAAAATTGTGCATAAAACAATGATTTGGAAATATGTAAGCTTTAAAAAAAACAAAATAATTTGTTACAAAAAGTGAAAACCGGGTGGTTTTTGAACGTGCGAACCAAAGTTATTATCGGAAATTTTATAGCATTACACAAAATCAAAAAGTATTTAATGTCTGTACTGAGGCTTGACCTTGCGACTCACTGTTCGGAAGGCCTTTGCCGTCACCGACGGGCTATTTGTTCTCGTGACAATTTGTCTAAAATAGTTATTCTATTACAATGCATCTTATGACAGTATTGTCAGTTGTCAAACAGTTGAAAGCTATAGACGAAATGCAATATTGCTCACCACCGTAAGTAATTAGCGTGATAATATATAGCCTATGTCCTTCCCTAGGTTGAAATACATCTCTTTGCCAAATTTCATTACGATCCGATCAGCCGTTTTGTCGTGAAAAGGTAGCAGACAGACAGACAAACAGAGTTACTTTCACATTTATATAATGGTATGGATGTCCTTCCCTAGGTTGAAATACATCTCTTTGCCAAATTTCATTACGATCCGATCAGCCGTTTTGTCGTGAAAAGGTAGCAGACAGACAGACAAACAGAGTTACTTTCACATTTATATAATGGTATGGATATGGATATGGATGGATATGGATAACACTATGTACAAACCATGTAACGTTTAAAATATAACTAGATATAAGTTCAGAATTGTAATAACACAGAAAAGTTGTAAATATTCAAATGAAAATATATAATAAAGTATTCCAAAAAACAGGAAGCGATTCGCGGCTCTCGTTACAGTCAAGTACCTTAGTACGTTAGTAAAATTAGATTTCCTTAGAATTGTAGTCATTAGTACGGCAAATATTATATTATAATGTGAGTAAATCAAGAAGTTAAAAGTAGTGCGCGAAAGTCTTGAAGAAATATCGAATCGCTTCCTGAAAAGTTATGAAAGTTTAACAGTGTTCTCATTCCCGTTCAACCCTTCCCCCTGATAGGAAACAACTGAGGTGGTCTGAACCGACAGGTGTAGGACGTCAGCGCCGTCTAGGTTCGAAGATTATGTGTGTACAGTGATAGTAAAGGCAGATCGTCTGTTAGAGTATAGACAGAACGTCAGGTAGGCACGCATACATCCCCGCGTCTAGCGATCACGCCCGTCCGGCACAATTTCTGTGATTTAAACAAAATCGAAGGTACGATTGTCTTCGATATTGGAAATCGAGTTATGGAATTCAAATGGAGTAGGGCAGGACATTGTGGAGGATATTGTGGTCATGGCTGAGACCATGGAGGACCTCAGTACAATGCTCGATGACCTCAGTAGAGCCTCCAAAAGAGTGGGTCTAAAAATGAACATGGACAAGACGAAGGTCATGTTGAATGCCCATGTCACACCCATTCCTATCAAGATCGGAGACTCTACACTCGAAATTGTAGACGATTATGTATACCTAGGACAAACGGTCCAGTTAGGTAGGTCTAACTTCGAGAAAGAGGTCAATCGTCGAATCCGACTCGGCTGGGCAGCGTTCGGGAAGCTGCGCGGTATCTTCTCGTTCAACTTACCGCAGTGTCTCAAGACGAAAGTCTATGACCAGTGTGTGTTGCCAGTGATTACATACGGGACCGGAACGTGGTCGCTCACAATAAAAAAAAAAAACCAAACGGCTTAAAGTCACCCAAAGGGCAAGGGAGAGAATAACTCTTTACACGACCCAGGAATCAAACCCAGGATCTCATTCACAGAAATCGCTTGCGACCATTCGACTAACAAGACAAATGATAAAATCGATACCTAATTAAAATTGTGTCGAAAGATAATTTTACCTGGCAAACCTTTTCCTGACAAAACAATGAACTTAAAATTATCTGATTAAATTTAAAAAGCCGCTACATATTGATGGATCAAAATTGATGAGTCTACTTCGTACCAATATCACGATCTACAACAAACTGCAATTACACCTTTAAATCCATCAACTTAGAACTTAAATCCACTTGTTACAAGATAGTTGTTTCGAACTTATTTAAAAAACATAGCGCGTGGCAGCTGGTCCCGGCTTTAAAGAACTTTAGTCAAAGAAGTGGGTCAGTATGGCGGGTAGACTTGGTCGGGGTGACTAGTGTGGGTACCAAGTCCGTCTTACTAAAGTACTAGCTCTGCGCCCGCGATTTCGCCATTTTTTCGAAAATTGTGATGCTTCGGCTAATTTGCACGAAATCAATCTATACTACCTGTTGCGACCTTTTTATATTATCTAATCATTTTTTGATCCGGCTCGAAGGACCAAAAAATGTAGGAAATATTGTGGACTGTATATTAAAGCTGCAATAAAATTACGAGTCACTGACACAACTGCTTTAATTTGACAAACGACAAATCTAGAAACGAGTAAAAAACATAGATAATATAAAAAGGTCGCAACATCAATATTATAGAGCAGAAGAGTTTGTTTTATTGAACGCGCTAATCTCAGGAACTACCGGCTCGAATTGAACAATTATTTTTGTGTTAGATAGTCCATTTATAGAGAAAGGCTATATAACATCACGCTATGACCAATAGGAGCAGAGCAGCAATAAGAAATGTTGCAAGCAGGAAATTCACGTGAATGAAGTCGCGGGCAGAAGTTAGTATAATTTATAGCGTTTGTAACTTGGTAAAGATGTAGCTTTCTAATGATGAAAGGTTTTTAAAATCGGTTGAGGAGTTCTTAAGTTTAATCGTAACAAACAAACAAACAAAAGAATTATCTTTCTTGCTATAAAATATCAGTTTAGATTACGTGCAGTGGCATTTTATTTTCAGACAGGGAGTACAATTTTACAAGACATTGTATATTTTAGTGGGCTCTTCTTAGTATAAAAAACATTATTTAGAAACTATACAGATCTTGAAAAAAAAAAAAAAATAGGTAAATGTGATTTTTATGCCAAATCGTCTGGAATGTAGAAACGTGTAACGGTAGATTAATATCTCAAGTGCAGGTTTAAAATAAACGCGGTTTTTCTTTACTCATCAAAACTTCTTCACGTGACAATATGAACTTCAAACATAAAGGGCCGGCGGAGCATGCATTTTTCATACAAACGTAATACCAAAATAATATGAAAATCAATCATATTCTTAATGTAGTGTGTATTTATTTCGATTGGATTACAGAATATTTATGTTCCCAAACACATATTTTGAATGGATACTGATTTAAACAAGAGTTATGAGAAAAATAATTTTTCTATAGAAATTTTAAATTCCTCATATCTCGCCTTTATATCATTGTCCTTTCAAAATATTTGTTTGGGAACATAGATATTCTGTAATCCAATCGAAATAAATACACACTAGGTACCTTGAGAATATGATTGATTTTCAAATTATTTTTGTATTACGTTTGTATGAAAAACGTATGCTCCGCAGGCCTCTATGTTAGGATCGGTTCCTAATTCAGTAGTACCTATTTTACTTACAGCAATCCCAATGAATCCTACACACCGCAGTACCTAAGGGATAATGAGTCCCTAACATTAGTTCTAACTTAACTAATACTACAGTAATATCTGTATATAAATACAACTGGCCTAAACAAACTTGCGTGGAAATAGAATGTGATGAAATAAAAAAAATATTAAGCAGAATATTTCCCTGAGGTGTACAGTAAAACGTGTAACATTATCGTTAGGGGCTGATGCTCTGTTTACAACGGGCCAATAGCAAGTTTACTGGCTTGAAAAGGTAAAAAAAAAATGACCGAATTTATATTTGCACTCACTTCATCGTGAAAACAGAAGTGAGAGAAGTTTGATGACATAGATTGTTTTTCGTATAGTCTGCTTTTATTTTCTTTACCGTGAATTTTTTTATCTTGGTCCGAGAAAACCGCATAGAGAAAAAAGTTGGAGGTTATGAGAGAATCCTTTGCCCAGTACTAGGACAAAATAGATTTAAAAATAACTGTCATTAGAAGACACGAAAAAATACAGTGTATCTTAAACTACAGGACACGAACCGGAAGGCTTTGCGTTGGAAGGCCTCCCACTAGATGAACCGATGACCTGATAAAGATTGCAGGAATCCGCTGGATGCGGTCGCACGGTCAAAGTGACGACACTTGGAGGATGCCTATGTCCAGCAGTGATAGTGAAATGATGATGATTATGATGACACTAACAGTGTGATGTGTTGGACGGCCGACTAGAGAGCAGCGGTGGCCCAGTGGTGGCGGCCCCGACTTATGAACAGTAAGTCGTGGTTTCGAACCCAGGCAGGCGCATTACTTTGTGTAATTTATTTCATCACCGCTGCGCTCAAAACGGTGAAGGAAATCATCGTGAGGAAACCGGCATGTCCTAGAACCAAAAATTCGAAGACATGTGACATCTACCAAACCGCACTGGGCCCGCGTGGTAGATTATAGCCCATTCCCTCTTATTGAGAGGAGGCCGTGTCCCAGCAGTGGGAACATTATAGGCTGATGATGATGATGTGTTGGATGGCTACAGAATTATTGAACAAGTTTTTGTAGGTCCGCGCCAGGAGAAAATATGCACTTACTAGCACTCATCGATCCAAACGTAGCACCGCAGATGGGTACAGAAACAGAGAACAGAATAACAAAGTGCCATAAAGCCCTGAACCGTCCAACTTCAAAACTAGTAACGAGGCGAGTTCAAATAATATTTTTTTATTTGGACAAAATATCGCTCCAATGGGTGGGCTTCTCGGATCATTATCGTTTGTGATAGGGATCTCTTTTTGAGAGAACTGCGGAAGTTTGGAGACGGAGAGAAACGCTTCGGGACCCGTTAGTGGAATTTTTAGTTTCGGTAGGTACGCATTACCATAACGGGTTTTAAGAGTCGTGATTGAATTGAAAAAGTCCGAATGATTGGTAGCTCAAACCCAAAACCTTGTGTGGCTACAAATATTTGCTCACTCGTGGTGAAACACAAATACTTTATTTATTAGTAAACCCTGTTAAGAATAGTGAAATCAAAAATATATGATCATCAGTACTAAACAAAAAGCTCTGCTTCTAAGCAATAATATGTTTAATTATTGAAGCCATAATAAAAAGTATCTGATAACCAGTCTTTCCACGGGGAAACGTATTACCAAGTACTAACTGAGCTGTGGAGGTCAGATAGGCAGTCACTCTGTGTAAAATACTGGTATTCAGCTGCAACCGATTAGACTGTAAGCCGACCCCAACATAGTTGGGAAAAGGCTAGGCAGAGTATCAGGACGTGGACTAGTCGTTTCACTTTCAAAGTGAGGGCTTGAGAGCATATTCACAAGAAGTTGGCAGATTCGTCTTAAAACTAAGTTGTTGTAGTTTTTTTGGTTTTCTCTCTTCATTTAGCTAATTTTGCTATATGTATGTATGTATTTATTCTTATATAGTTTAGTTATAAATCATTTCTAGTCTTTCTTTCAGTTATTGCACCCACTGTGTATTATCTCTGCATCACCCTAAGGTACTGATAGAAAATACCTAAGGCATTAAGTCCGCCTTAGGACGGTTTTAATTGTGCATAAAATTTATCGTGGCGGTGCCCCAGGTCCCGATTATGGGGGCGTATCTTTCCGTATGTTCAGTTGTCAATATTTCGAGAGTTTAAAATCTCGCTAGAGACAATGACAATTTACGGTGACATACATAAATAAATAAATAAATAATACCCCCATAGAATGATTTTATAATTTCGTACTCGGCGCGAAAGCAGTTGACAAAATGCGCCAAACCCAACGCAAAACTAGAAACCAATGTGTGTACTTAAATTTAGTTCATAAAATCTATTTTCGCTCACAAATCCCACCTGAATGACTGTGTGCATATTGTAAACGCTTATATTTCTATTTCAGTTTCAACGATCAGTAAACAGTACTACCAAATTGGCAATCTTATCAAACAACATTGACAATTCGCAATTCTATAACTGGAATTCATTTATTTGGATATTTTCAACATCAGCACTTTATTGTAAAACCAGTTTTTGATGGCACTGCAAAGTTTTCAATCGATACAGGGATTAAGGCAGAATTTTATCAATAAAACTGAAGGCGATCATTTCGAGTTTTTTATTTTATTTATCCTGTACAGTCACACTGCTGGACAAAGGCCTCCCCCAATTCCTTCCATGTGCTCTTTTCCTGTGCCGCCTCGGACCAACCCTCGCTATGCGCGTCCAAATCGTCTCGCCACCTTTTTCTGGGTCGACCTCGGCGGCGCTGTCCGTCTTCCGGCAACCATCGTGTTGAGACCTTTGCCCAGCGGTCATCGTCCATGCAGCTGAGGTGACCCGCCCAATCCCATTTTAGCCTAGCAGCTGTCATGCCAACGTCCACTATGCCCGTTTTGGCACGCAGCGTAGTGTTCCTAACCCTATCTTGTCTTTTGACACCCAAAATGCTGCGCTCCATTGCTCTTTGGCAAACTCCAAGGCAGAGCTTCTGAGACTCGGTGAGCGACCAGGTCTGAGCTTATTAATGATCGACATTGTGACAAAAATTCAAAAGAGTATACTTAGATAGGTTATGTGACGACGATGAGTGAAAGGTGACAAACAATTACACCTCGAGACTAGATGCCAACTTGCCCTCGGTTTCATGACTCCCTCGCACGCTCGGGAGTCAAACCACTCTGGTATATTACGGCTTCGTTTAGTCCCTCGATAAAAAATATACTATTACGAGGCAGATGTGAGTGTCAACGCTGGGAGGGGACGTCCTAGAAGGACATACACTGACCTTATTGGTGAGGTTCATCAGAGAGGTCAGGTCTGTAGTACTCACAACCGACGTGCGTGTATGATCAGATGTATGAACGTGGACAAGGCAAGAGGAGTATTGTGAGGATTTATTTTCTGTGCTTTCTACCTATCCCCATGGGAAAAATGTGCAAGTTTATGTATGTATGTGATCAACACAGATCTTGCACAATTATCATACTTTTAGCTTTACATGTTCCTGCGGGACTGTTCGAAAGAGATACCGCGGCCCCGGGAACTTAAAAGGCGAGGAAGGAACATGGGTGAGTTTTAGTCAGTAAAAGTCTGACACTCTCTTCCGCTCAACCAGCAGTGGGAGAAGTTATTTGATGATTTCCAATCCGAAAAAACAAACAAAACAGAAACTTTGGCTTTGCATCTTAGAAAACACCAGAATCATTAGTGTCGTTACCGTAAAATTGCTGTTGAGTTAGTGTCACAGATTCATCATCATAATCTAGCATCACCCTAAGGTAGACTGGTAGAAAATGCCTTAGGTATTAAGTCCGCCTTTGTACAGTTTTAATTTATTGTGCATAAAGTTTTAATAAATATTCTGCCTAGCCATTTTCCATCTATGTTGGGGCCAGCTACCAGTTTAACCAGTCGCAGATGAATACCAATATTTTACATTGAACGACCGCCTATCTGATCTCCACAACCCAGTTAGTACTGGGTAATACGATTAGACCCCTTGGTAAGACTGGTTGTCAGATTTTCGGGTCACTGAGTAACCGTAAAGACAATCAAAGATCTACAAATGACAGCCGTTACCAACGGCTTAACGTGATTGCCTATCTGAACTTTTGCGACTTTTGCAATTCTTTTGAGACGAGCGAACAAATTATGGATTTGATAGGTCGATTTTAACAATTGACATCTAATTTCCTACCACTATTCTTAGGTCCATGTTCACCAAAAACATGACGGACGATTATCTAAAAATAGCTGTTTAAAACACATTTTTGTATGGGAATATGTCACATTGACAGCTGTTTTAAGATAATCAGACTGTTATATTCTCGGTGAACATGGATCTTAAACCACTAACTAAATCAAAGGTAAAAGATAAAGAATAAAAGTTTATCCCAGCCCAGCTTTTAAACGTGAAATCCCTTCACTGGAAACACATGAATTATTAATAGGAGTCCTCAATACACTTAGACCGGCAATTGAATTAAATGCCTTCTTTTAAAATGGAAACGCTAAATGCGAATCGTATTTTATGCTAAAAGGAGTGAGTATTCTTGTGGGATTGGGAACCAGGAAATGAATTTAGTTGGTAGCTTTTCGGTTTGTTTTGATTGTGGTGAATTCTCTATGTATTGTCTTAAAATTTCATTCGCAGAACCTATTACTTTTTAAACACTGTTTTAGGCTTTCACGGTTTAAAACTAAACTTATATTGTCACTTACGGGATATCTTCCGTGATTATTTATTAGGTTGAGCTCCCGATATTTCGACGCTGTTGCAAGCGACATGATCGCGGGTTGACTAGAGTATGCGGGTGGATGGAAATTAAATTGTTACGAGCAGACAAATCTGTCTGTATCCTCTTTCTTTGTCTTTTGCTACGCGCACTATTGGAACTCGACACTAAGTCACGACAAAACGCACTCACAGTATCACCAAGTTTTTTGGAGTTTTTTGTATGATGCCGGCTGCTACTTTTGAGCATACTCAAAACTGGATTCCACGTACTCGACAATTTGAAGCCATCCTCTCGATTGAAATTTTTGTACTTCCTTATTTCAATTGTTTCTCTTGTCAGCCTTGGTAGGTAATGTTTGTCCTTAGACAAAATACGTGGCTTGTGAAATTCGATCCACAACGGAAGATATCCCGTAAGTGACAATATAAGTTCTGTTACTCTTTGTAACTATATCATTATAGTCTCGAAGGTTTATGGTGCATCTACACCACAGTTACTTTTTGAAGAACAACACTGTTTACCACGGCAATATTAGGCAACAAACTGTCCCTTCTGTGGCTACTTGATACTATTTGTTGAATGTTATCATCACATCCATACCGCGAGTAACTTAAATTAACAAAGTAAAACAAAAAGTTACTTTCAGCAACAAGCGAGTTGCATAGCATTTGTTCTATGTTACAGTGACATGCTCTAACAATGTTATCAATAGTTACATAAAGTTTGTAAAACATCTCTTAACGAAACCGGAAGGTACGTGGTTTCCCCATCATTGCATTTTTTTTGTTCTACACTATACCTACCTTCTAGTCTCGGAGATATTGGGGGTCAAAGTTCCAACTTTTTGACAAGTTTTTTTTAAATCACAGTTTTATTGTAAAAATTTTACGTTAAACACCACAATGTTTTAAGTGCGTTACATTACCGGCCGACAACTATCGATATTTTTGTTCGATTTCTAGGTCTTCCCAAATAGCCCCCAAAAACCAAATAGCCCCGGTTTACGCGGCACGCCCCGCGCTCCCGCGCAGATTGGCAGAAACTGCGCGCCCCCCGCCTTCCTGCGCATTTCCGCGTCGGCAGTGTGTTGTGATAGGTGTGATTTCTACATAAATTGAGATACTTGCACACAATGGTAAAATCTGCCATTCCGTGCTACGCGACGGGGCGCGGTGCAGTAGGTGGAGCGCCTTAGACAGTGTGACCATCAACTCTACATGTGATAAGAAAATCTTTTTTTTTATTCACTTGTAAATACCGCCGAGAAAAGGTGCGAAAATAGTTCACGAGTTCAAGAAACTCCATGGTTGCTCTTTTAAAATTATTTGGTTTTACAATGGTACTAAGTTACAGCGTTAGTATTATGGTATGGAAGGATGACGTAGGCCCGAAGTCAAGTTAAGTCGTTGCTTCACAAAATCGTAAAGCAAGATAAAAAGTTAATTTTCAACAACAAAAAAATCGCAATGATGGGGAGAACAAGTGCCTTTCGGCTCTGTTAAGAGGTGTTTTACAACCTATATACTCGATAAGGCTATAACACCCGCGGGTGCCGCAGGAAAACGTTAGGATTTTGTCATAATCTGAAATTAGTCAAATTCGCCATACGGCCCAAAACTTCGTGGGTATATGCAACAATATTATGTACGTATCCTATCAAATTTTGGAGAGAGTTTGAACAGGATTCCCTATATTAATCGGATAAGCCGGCTTAGTGTCAACCCGTAATACATAAACAAACAAAACTTTCCTTTCACACTAACGAAGTGTACAGAGTCCTGGGTACAACATATTCATTACGAAGTAAACATACGGATAATACAAGGTAGAAGGGAGTAACATTTATGATACTTCTACAATGGATTCGTAAATGATTCCGCTTTTAAAATGATTCTAGACCTAACAGCGTTGACATTTCAGCCCAAAAACGTTCACCGTTGGACACAGGCCTTCCACAGGTGTCGTCACGTCGACTAGTCCCATGCGACTCACATCTAGTGGATCCCCACAACCATCACCAGTTCGTCAGTCTACCTAGGAGGCCGACCGGCCGCATGGTAGTGGTGGGAGGCCTTGCAACTCAACGTCTTACGGAGTCTTAACTTCTTTGATACTCCAGAACTTACTTCATTATTTCACTTCTTTATTTTATCACACTTTTTTATTATATCACTTACATAAGTCTTCTTTAAGTCCTCTGCTGCGTCTTTAAGTCAATCTGTTTGCTATAAACTCAAAAACTAGTAACGGATTCGCATCCGGTTTTCAAAAATACAAAGAGTAATTAATGAGGAAGATTTTGGTATTTTATATGTAATTTCCGTTAACCAAAGTTTGTTATGCTGTGCTTGGGACAGACACAATGTAGATTGTGGAGGACCTTCTTTTTTGTTTTTTTTTTAGGATGGGAAATCATCAAATGACTTCTCCCACTCTGGGCGGAGCGGGAGGGAGTGTCAGACTCTTACTGACTAAAATCCATCGATGTTTCTTCCTCGCCCTTTATGTTCTGGGGCCGCGGTATCTCTTTCGAACAAGCCCGCAACCCCGGCAGGCTTCGGCCGTTGCGGGCCCCTCCCCATTGTGGAGGCATGCAATGCCTGTGATACAGCTTGGGAGCCTGTATCCAGCAGTGGACATTGATTCGCTGAGTTCATCAATGAAGGATGTCATCAAACCATACCGAAACAAGCCTTGCTGATTTATTGAACGCATTTTTGAATCCAACCATCAAAAACCTCTAACATATCCCCTTCTTATTAGTTATTAAGTAAGATGACAAGAAAAATATAATATAAACCTACACTTCAAATGCGAGGGAACTTGGGACTCGTATCATCATCATCATTTATGAGCCCGGATCACCCACTGCTGGGCTGCTGACACTCCTCCCGCTCCCCAGAGAGGGAGAAGTCATTTGATGAGGAGTCATAGGATCCTGAAAACGCTCATATAAATCAAAGATATAACTAGGTATCTACTACACAAAATAGATACTAAGATCTAGAACGTAAGTTTACGTATCGCCAGGTGTAAGTAATACGATGCCAAGTTCTCTGCTTCGACCTCACTAAGTTAAAGAAAGCCACACAATTAGGCGGGAGGGTTAAGGCGAATGCGTTACATTCCTTCTTCTACTGGCTTTTCTTTTCCCTGTTAATCTAGATCTATTCAATTTTGTAGTGAATCGGTTTCTTTTAGGCAAGCGGGTTCGACCCTAGGCCGTGTCATCGTTTCATATCTGGCGAGTGTAATACGGTTCTTTTTTTATTAGATAAAACCGGTTTTATTTTTTGCAAAAACAAAAACACCTTTTAGTAGTTCAAATGTGCTTACCCCTTCACAGCGTGCGGCGTATGTTATGAACTGGTGTAAAAAATAGACATACATAAGATTTCAGCAATACCAGTCCATTTGCTATCATTTATTGAGGAGTTCCGGTACCTATCTCCGAAGCTCTTCATCAGATCTTCACCAAATTGAAATGGGACTACTCCGTTATAGTACTCTTCCAAAAACTACTCAAATCGCCTCGAGTATACTTATAAAATTTGAAGAGTTCTCTCTGTTTGTCCAGGATCCCGTCATCAGATCCTGACTTGATTAGTATGGGACCACCTCAGAAAAGTATCCATTCAAACAAAAAAAAAAATCTGTACAGCCATCTTCGGGTAATCGGGGAACATAAATTAAAAAAGAAAAAAAAACCTTTTTGAAGTCGGTTAAAAAGAGGTTTATTAATAGATCACCCACATTTTGACGATTATGTTTAAGGGAATGCAAGGGGCGGGACTATTGCTGTCAACCGGGCGCAATTTTCAATCACTGTGAAGAACTCAAATACACAACTTATAGGAAAGCAACATTGGCATTTCAAAAACACATTTGCTACGAGATTCTTATTTTGTTATTCAATATACTATATCAGGGCAAATGCAAATGTTTTGCTTTATAATTATTTTATCTTGGTTTTTGTCATAATAATGAATTTATAATGTAATTATTAACATAGTATAGCAGGGGAACTGCAAATGTATTTTTTTTGTAAATTAATCTATTTTGTTTACTTTATAATGATTTTCTAATGTAATTATGATTTATATTGTACCTGTTTTTTTTAATTATATGATTGAGTGTAAATTTTCGATACAATTGTTAGCGATGACTAGTTAAGAAATTAATTTTAGAAATAATAGGTTACAATTGTATAATTTGATAATGATATTTAGATAAATCGTTGATTTATGAGTAATTATTTACAGTCAGTCGGTTAAGTCAAATGATTTAAATTAGTTAGCAGATCTGTATGAATTAATTGTATATTAATAATGATTTAATTAATGTTATATTTTATTATAACTTATTTAAAAGTCAATTTGTTCAATGTAATATTATTATTCTTGGAATTTATTTAAAATGCAAGTACTGCGTGTGAGCAACACTTCCGGTAGAAAAAAAGATGGCGCTTAGTCTCGAGCGCTCGGGCACGGTAGATAAATAGCGGTCTCAACGCTCGGGCGGGGTCAAAGAAAAAGGTAAATTCGCGAGGAGCAGGAGCGCCCGCTTCCTGCTGCACCCAGTGCTCTCATCCCGCCTCCCGCTGCGGGCCAAGCTGGGCGTGTACAAAACATACATTCGTCCGCTGCTCACCTACGCCGCCCCAGCCTGGCTCGCCCTCACGAGCGAGAGGGCTAGGAAAGAAATGGAAAAACAACAGAACATCACTCTTAGAAAAATCGTCGCAGCCCCTCGCTACGTGAGGAACAGCGTCATCCAGCGGGACCTCAACATCGAGAGCCTGGAGGACTTCTGCGGCCGCCTCGCGTCCAACATGTTCGCGCGAGCCGACGCCTCTGCCTGGCCCCACATCAAAGAGATAGCGCCATGGCACACTCGGCCGCCCGACGCGGGGCGCCCCCCGCGACGTCTACCGCGTGACCTTGTGACGGACACAAGTGACGCCACCACCGGACCTGACCCCTGAGTATGTCGTTTTATCTATGTATTATTACAACGACATACTCATCAAAACGACTCCACACTCATAACACACACCTGGTGAAACGTCGTGTTCTAAGTTAATATAGACACGACGTCCACCCCCCACCTCATACCCGCACGACACTTCATGCGATTAAACTCACACGATACGTAGCGGCGCGGGCGCACTACGTACTCGTTATCATGGGCGGTGTTACTATAACACAATACCGTCCACACATACATACATGGCCCCTTAGCCTGGAGCGCATCGGCTAGCTTCGATAACGCTGTGGGCGGGGGCCCCTCGCCTGGTAGGGGGCAGCCCCAGCCGCCTCTGGCTGGTTATCACCCGCTAGGCTTCTCCCGGGGCACCGGGAGTTCCACCTGGCGGTGACAGACCGCCGAGGCGGCGTGAAGATACGGCTAACACCGTGGCGCCCTCTACACACACTAAATGACACTAATTCACAGGCGAGCGGCATAGCGCGCTCGCCACCGGCCGTGGCCTACATTTGGCCAACCCGAGGACAGCGCCCGTATGTCTACGGGCGCAACAGGATCCCGCGGGACCAAGGGCACTGCCCATAACCCGCCCGCCGCACCCCCTTACGGGGGTGCAGCGATCGCTCGCGGGCGGGGTCAGTTTGTTCCGAATGCTTGGAAGTGTTGGTCGCATCCGAGCTACCTTAACCACGTGGTTATAAGCTGTGAATCTAAAAGTGTGTGAAAGTGATAAATTATTAATCCAAGTGTTGAGTCTATATTGTAAATTGATATTGATATTGTTATGAAAGTCAAATATTATACTGGTGATCGAAAGTACAGCGGGAGTTTTATTACATATCCGAAGTGGTAAGTACACGCCCAATTATTATCATGTTCAATGTGTAATCAAAAATGAGTAATGTAATGAAATATATATTTTTTTGAAAAAATATAAAGAGGGTAGTTTAAAAAAAAATATATTCATCGCTTTGTTACCATTGGGTTTCGGGGTTGCATAGGGGGGTGAAAATTTGGTTATTTTTGTGCTACGACGCACCGTTTACGAGATACCCTCAATCGTATTATTTTTTATTTTTGATCGAATAGTATTGACGCTTATATTTCTGAGTTCAAGACAATGCCACTCTGCAATGATGAGCCTCGACACCTGCGGACGCCTGCTCCACGGAGTCAATCGCGTCGCGTTGATGTGGCATCGAGAGGAAGTACTGCTATGGAAAGCCGCCGTAGCAGCGATCGCCAACGAGGTCGCAGCCAGCAGCGCAACCGCCAGCGAAGTAGCAACCGCCATCGAGGCCGCAGCCGCCAGCGCAGCAGCAGCCGGCATCGAGGTCGCAGCTGGCAGCGCAGCAGCAGCCAGGAGCGAGGCCGCAGCCATCCCAGCATTCAGCAGCGAAGCCGCAGCCGCCTTCGCAGCCGAGGCTGCTCTCGAGAACAAAGCCTGAGGAGTGTCCTGCACCAGGAGAAGGAACTGGAACGAGAGCGTGAGCGTTTGCGCAAACTGGATAGCAAGGTACGTAAGGCTCGTAGCTTATTAACATCTAATCAACGACGTCATTGTGATGGTCGTTCTCGCCTGTCATCTCTCCGGCGAGATCGTTCGCCATCACAAAGTGACTGTCAAAAGAGGACTCGCGGTGATATAGCTGATACACCCGATACATCACAACCGATAGGCCCCACTAGCTTAGAATTTTCTGCTAAGGACTTGATGAATATGTTAAGCACAATTAAAGATTTGACGTCTCAACCACCAACGACGGCTGGGTCTTCATTAAAACGCAGCGATCACAACAATATTTTGCCGGAATTTAATCCATCATTAAAAAACCAACGAGTAGACATATGGTTAAAAAAGGTGAATGAATGCTCATCTGTTTATGGCTGGGACGACAAAACTATTGTGCACTTTGCAATGCAGAAACTGCAAGGGTTGGCCAAAACTTGGTATGAGAGCCTGAACACAATTTTGTTTACTTGGCCAGAATGGCAGGAGAAATTGTTAAGTGCATTCCCTTTCGAGCAAAACTATGGCCAATCCTTGGAGGATATGCTTAAGAGGAAAAGCAAATACAATGAACCCATTGAAGTATACTTCTATGAGAAGTTAGGCCTTTTAAATCAATGTGACATAACTGGTAAACGAGCCACTGAGTGCATTATACACGGCATTACTGATAAAACTACTAAATCTAGTGCCCTCGCGTTACGTTGTGATCATCCCGATCAATTGTTGAAATTCTTGATGAGCAATAAGGAAAGTCCAGTATTCTCTGAACAGCGAGCTAATGATCCTAGACAAAAATCAGGCCCCGATTCTGTTGCCACCACTGGTAGTTACAGACCGAACAATAACAGCCTATTTTGCTTTAACTGTAAAGAAAAAGGACACCCATACCTAAAATGTCCTAAGCCCTTGATAAATTGCTCTAAATGTAAAAGAGTAGGTCATACTGCGGAGGGTTGTATTTCTAGATCAGAGGTAGGCAACAAAAACAAATTTGACCATCAATAAGACCATGTTTACATCGGCTGCGCAACCGAACTCTTAGTTTTATAAGAAGGTCGTGGTCATCGATTTAACAATAGACGCATTTGTAGTTTTCGGTTGCGAAGTCTCGCTTTTGAGGGAATATCTGCTTCCGGAGTTGGGCCTTAGCCACGACAGTGTTGAAACTATGTTGAAAGGTTTCGGCAACAATTTAGTGCGGTCCAGTGGTAAACTAGACGTTAACCTTTATGTAGACGGCATTTGTGCTAGGGTCCGTTGCTGCGTCGTTGATGACGGATTTTTGGAGGTGCCTATGTTAATTGGTCAATCTTATACTGAACAGGTTCACATTGTTGCGTATAAAAGTGCCACTGAACTTAAGTTTCTTGACATTTATAATGAGATCCCATTTTCGCAAGAAGATGATATTGGTAGTGATAGCAATACAGTACGTGTCAGAACATCGAACAATGTGAACCTGAGCGGAAAGGCAACGGTTAGTGTCTGTCAAACCTGCTCGTAACGGCTACGTGTTGTTGGACAGCGGGACAGAAAGTAGACCTAATGAACAGTGTGTAGTGACAGGTGGCGTAAATCTAGTCAAGGATGGTGCTATCAACATCTGCATTCCTCTGGTATCTCGATCAAGTATCTTACATCTTACAGAAGGGTGCCACGATAGCGCGGGCTTCATTGTCAGAGTTGTTAGTCGAATCATTTCTCCATCTTTGGGAATATCCAAAGAGCCTTCCGAAACTCTTGATTTTAGACAGGTTTGCGTAGGGTCATCTGTCAATAATACTGATAAGGATAGGCTGATCTGCATATTGCAACAATAGAGCATTGTTTTGCATCGTCTCTCAAGGATTTAGGTTG
This sequence comes from Xestia c-nigrum, assembly GCA_916618015.1. Classification (NCBI taxonomy): domain Eukaryota; kingdom Metazoa; phylum Arthropoda; class Insecta; order Lepidoptera; family Noctuidae; genus Xestia; species Xestia c-nigrum. The sequence continues at coordinate 20,170,474 of OU745265.1, forward strand.
AACGAGCGTCTGCGAGGTGAGAATTGAAGTTAACAATGACACTCCTATCGTATATGGTCCGTCCCGGCTATCTCCTAACGAACGGATTAAAATGGCGATATGGTCGATGATATGTTGGAGGCTGGCGTAATCAGGGAATCGGTATCGGAATACGCAAGTCCTATTATCCTTGTGCGCAAGAAGGATGTAACTTGGTCTTGGGGAAAAAGAGCAGGAAGAAGCTTTTAGTACTTTGCAGCAGAGGTTAGTTGAGAGGCCAGTGTTAGCAATATATGACCCTTCGGCTTGGGCTGAGACTGAATTGCACACTGATGCAAGTAGGATTGGTATGGGTGGCATTCTGTTGCAACGTTCCTCTAGTGGTGAACCATTTCGTCCTGTGGCCTTTTACAGTCGTCAGACATCTCCGGAAGAAAGAAACTTCCACTCCTGCCAGCTGAAAACTCTTGCCGTAATTTGTTCCCTGAAGAAATTTCTGGTCTATTTGTTAGGACAAGACTTCAAAGTCGTTTCAGACTGTAGCGCGTTGCGTACAGCTTTTAGTAAGTGGGTTTTGATCCCTCGCATCGCTAGGTGGTGGTGCAAGAATTTAACTGTTCTATAGAATATCGACCAGGAGCTAAGATGCTGCATGTAGACGCACTGACCAGAAATCCGGTTTCAAATGACGAGAATGTTCAAGTGGATCAACATCTAATGATTACGACAGTAACCAAAGACGATTAGTTGCACACGTTACAGTTGAGGGATTTTGAACTAAATGGGATATCTCTTACTTAGCTCTAAATTTAGAACCAGAGAGTCTGAAATACATAAAATATAATTATGTGGTAAAGGATAACGGGCTATATAAGTGTCTTGAGGGTGAACTAGTAAAAATTACGAAAACTGCAGTTTCTAATGACGGCCAAAGTAAGAAACTCCTACCGTCGTATATTGGTCCTTATGGCGTAGTTTCTGTATTGAGAAATGATCGTTATGAGTTAGTTGCAATTCCCGGGCTAAGCGGTAGTAAAAATAAACGTAAGACAACCGTAGCTGCTAATCGAATGCGTCCATGGGTTCATGTAGCTGCCTTAGAACTTAATGAAAGTAATTCTGATGATGAAAATCTTGCGAATAGCGATCATGAAGAATGTTACGTCAATCTGATAGGCGATGACTGATTTGATGGGAGAATAATAGCTTTAATTGTTTTATTGTGATGTAGTAAACTAATTTACCTTGATTATTTAATTATTTATATTTAATGAGGAGTCACTTTAATTTATTAAATGAAATCTGTAAAATCTAATGGTACCCGCCTTGTTCCTATGAATAGGATTTAATGTGATATGTATGTACAAATGTTACTTTGTGGATTATGCAGAAGTGGTAGTAACTTGAGCTGTTTAATGGTTTTGGAGACATCGTCGTGAGAATGGAAGGGTTCACGAATGCGATGCCTTCAAAAAAGTTAAATAAAAGGCTGTACGTGAGAATGGAAGGGTTCACGTACAGCTAAAGGGGTGGATTGGTTGCCAATCGGACATGAGAATGGAAGGGTTCATGTTTCGTTGCCAAACGATTCATCTTCCTGTTGATACTGCGAGAATGGAAGGGTTCGCAGGGTCTCAGGTGTAGTGTAGCTCGTAAGAATGGATGGGTTTACGAGCTACTGAAATTGAGTAATTATTGAACCATGGGATTGGTTAATTATTGTTGAATCATATGATTGGTTAATTATTAAACCATGGGATTGGTTGATTATTGAACCATGGGATTGGTTAATTATTGAACCATGGGATTGGTTAATTATTATTGAATCATATGATTGGTTAATTATTGAACCATGGGATTGGTTAATTATTGAACCATGGGATTGGTTGATTATTGAACCATGGGATTGGTCGATTATTGAACCATGGGATTGGTCGATTATTGAACCATGGGATTGGTCGATTATTGAACCATGGGATTGGTTTTAGTGTTCACTTGATACGTGTATGGGGACATACACCTCGTCAGGATGGACGAGTGTTAGCGATGACTAGTTAAGAAATTAATTTTAGAAATAATAGGTTACAATTGTATAATTTGATAATGATATTTAGATAAATCGTTGATTTATGAGTAATTATTTACAGTCAGTCGGTTAAGTCAAATGATTTAAATTAATTAGCAGATCTGTATGAATTAATTGTATATTAATAATGATTTAATTAATGTTATATTTTATTATAACTTATTTAAAAGTCAATTTGTTCAATGTAATATTATTATTCTTGGAATTTATTTAAAATGCAAGTACTGCGTGTGAGCAACACTTCCGGTAGAAAAAAAGATGGCGCTTAGTCTCGAGCGCTCGGGCACGGTAGATAAATAGCGGTCTCAACGCTCGGGCGGGGTCAGTTTGTTCCGAATGCTTGGAAGTGTTGGTCGCATCCGAGCTACCTTAACCACGTGGTTATAAGCTGTGAATCTAAAAGTGTGTGAAAGTGATAAATTATTAATCCAAGTGTTGAGTCTATATTGTAAATTGATATTGATATTGTTATGAAAGTCAAATATTATACTGGTGATCGAAAGTACAGCGGGAGTTTTATTACACAATGTAAAAATTGTTACTGAAATAAATGAAATGACAAAAAAATGTAGCACTGTGGCAGCTACGCCGTAGCAAGGGCCATTCCGTAGCAAGTCGCGTAGGGCAAATAGTGGGTTGCCTTTACAATGAATTTCTAGAATTACAATATTTGTCTACCATTATATACTAGCTGACCCTCACAACTTCATCTGCATCATGTAATATAGAAAAATCTTACGGAAGGAATAAATTTTCCTCGTTTATACGACATTTTTCATTTATGCTCCGCTTCTGTTGGTCGTAGCGTGATGATATATAAGCCTATAACCTTCCTCAATAAATAGACAATCAAATAGAAAAACAAAAATTCAACTCCAATCAGTAGTTCCTGAGATTAGCGCATTCAAGCGAACAAACAAAAAAACTCTTCAGCATATTTCCTTCGTCATTTTCATGAAAATTCAACCACTTGTTGGGTAGACAAATAAAATCACGTACAATTTTCTGCTCTCAGCTCATGTTTTAATGAAAAGCTCCTAAAACCGTATCTCCAACATAAACTAAACGTTCTACACGCCCTAATAAGCTCCTAAAGCTGTACACTAAACATAAAACTAATAACATTACTTACCACGACGCAGAGAAAATCAACAAGCCTCCCCCTTAACACAGACTCGCGAACTTAATTACTTAGAAGAAACCTTCTAGCACTTGAGGGCACAATATATACATATACAAGTACCTATATATGTACATACATACATATATCTCTTGTTATTTAATGTATGGCCCTGCGGCAGCGACTAGGGTTGGCACTTCCAAACAATATAAATTAAACGGCGGTCCCTAGATGGTTAATGGGCTGGTTATCGCAACCTCGGTTTAATTCCCCGTATCACACGTAGATATTGGGGAAGTTTTGGTAGAATCTTTCAGCTTTTGAAACGTTTGCAAGTTTATCTTTTAGATAAGGGAAAAAACGCGAACAAGTATATATTGTGTTCTACATTATGTTGACGACCTGAATGGCGTAGTGGTAGTAAGGCTGCCTTACGATCTTAGGGTCCCGATTTCGAATCCCAATGTTTGTGTGATGAGAATGGACATTTGTTTCCGAGTCATGGATGTTTATATGTATAATAAGTATGTATTTACAAACAAAAAAAACTTTTTTGCAAAAAATAAAACCGACTTCAAAAAAAACAAAAAAGTGAAAAATAACTTTAGCTTCTGAAGTCGGTGACCTTTGTTTGATTGCTTTAGTTATTTTGTCACCGACTTCAGAAGCTAAAGTTATTTTTCACTTTTTTGTTTTTTTTTGAAGTCGGTTTTATTTTTTGCAAAAAAGTTTTTATTTTTCACTTTTTAGTGGTTCACAGGTGCTTGATACATGGAAAGTGCATACCGTTACAATTACAACAAGCCCAAACACGACTATGGTACATTGTCTCATTATGGAGTTCCGTGACTCTTGGCTTCATCATCAGATCTGATGGTAGAATGGTTCTTATCAAACGCAAATGCTTCACTTGTTGTAGAAAATACCAAAATCGCAACACGTTTTCAGATAAAATTTGAAGAGTTCCCTCGATTTCGCCAAGATTCCATCATCAGATCCCAATTTGGTGGCTATGGGACCAACTTGGAAGTATACCCTTTCAAACAAAAAAAGAATTTTTCAAATCGGTTCAGGCGTCTTCGAGTAATCGGTGAACATACATAAAAAAAAAAAAAAAAACATACAGTCGAATAGAGAACCTCCTCCTTTTTGGAAGTCGGTTAAAAAGTATATATGTAGTAAATCAACTAACTGGTGTCCACGGTACAAGCCTTGCTTAGTGTGGCACTAGATGGCGCTGTGTGTTAATGTCCAGCGATATTTGTTCTAAGTACTGCGAAGCTGACATCAGCGGCGACCGACAGCCGTGTTTTGATCTCGCTGACGTCACGACTGACCGTACTCTACCGACCCTCAGCGCGACAAGAATTCAGGCCTTAGATACGTCTATTATTATACTAACTCGTCATCGTCATCTGCAGCTGAATACCAGTATTTCACATACAGGGTGTAAATTACCTCATCACACAGCCGTTAACCAAGCATTCTGTACATCAAACTAAGTAACTTTACGCAAAAATTATTGCTGGGAAACGACTTTTTTTTTGAGGCTATAAATCATGTTTTGTGGTAGAACTCAATGTAACGCACTTAAAACATTGTGCTGATGGATGGATTAAATAGTATGGGGGTCGTGGAGGTGTTAAAAGTCAAAATATTACAAAAAAAAAATCGTATAAAAAAAACTTGTCAACAAGTTGTTACTTTGACCCCTATATATCTCCGTAACTAGAGGTTCCCAGGTCTGGTGTAAAATAAAAAAATGATCGCAATGATGGGCAAAACAAGTGCCTTTCGGCTTCGTGAAGAAGTGTTTTACACCTTTTAGAACAGACGTCAATCTAACTTCAACAACTCAGTTAGTTTCGATCGCTGAGCGTGATATTAATCATGATCTATCATGATGAATCTCATTTGTAACCTGCTGCTGGCTATACAATCAGCCTATCTATTGAGCACACTTCAAGATTTATCAAGATTCTGCGTTGCATTTCAGTATGTCATAATATCATCTGCCTAGCCTTTATTGGGGTCGGCTACCAGTCTAACTGGATGCAGCTGAATACCAGTATTTTACATGGAGCGATTGCCTTTCTGACCTCCACAACCCAGTTAGTACTGAGTAATACGATGCCCCTTGTAAGACTGGTTGTCAGACTTTTTGCTGGCTACCTGAAGCAGCTGTCAAAGATCGACAAATGACAGCCGGGACTAACAGCTTAACGTGCTTTCTGAGGCACGGGGGAAATTAGATATGTAAGGGTGGTCATCCATTCACAGTCCAACCTGGGCAAGCATGGCATAACCTTAAGATCGACCCGAGCGACTTTTAATAATTAGCCACGAACTCCTCTGCTCTTCTCCTCATTTCAGTAAGTATCTCAGTTATTTGTGTTACAGAAACCTCCCAATATTTGTTTGTACGAATGTACGTGTCGTGTATCTGACATGTGCTCATTACACTCTTTCAGACTTGGCTGTCGCCACTTGTTGATCGATATAAATATTGGGTATCTTAAAAGCAACAGCTGACCGTGCTTTCCGAGGCACGGAGGAAAGTAGGTATGTTACTATGTCAGCATTATTGAGGGGCTTGCCAGGGCAGAATCTTGCCGGGGTTGCGGGACTGTTCGAAAGAGATACCGTGGCCCCGGAACATAAAGGGCGAGGAAGGAACATGGATGGGTTTTAGTCAGTAAAAGTCTGACACTCCCTCCCGCTCCACCCAGTGTGAGAGAAGTCATTTGATGATTTTCCATCCTAAAAAAGACTTGTATAATTTCACGAACAACCCACACGATCAAAAGCGCTAAATACAAACAAAATATCACATTTCAAAATCTTACGATTTCTAAGAAAACTGGTCCATGACAAGTATTTCCACAAAATACAAATCTCCAGAACGATAATCGTATTCCGTTGGAACTAAAACATTGTGCATCTGAAAAATGAGTTTCAATGCCGCTGTGAGAAAGTTTTTAAAAACTTTCGTCGCAAACTCTTGTTGATATTTGTCGGTGACAGTACGCGGCGCAGATTCTGACGGAGTGTGTAGACGAATGCTTTGTGCTATTGAACAACCTGTGTGGCAGACTGTATATGCGAGTAGAAAAGTGTTACAAGATGATTTTGACAGTAAAATTAAAATGAATTATCCTATCTTCTCCTGTCTTGTGGGGCCGGGGGTAGCATCATCTTCCATAATGCTCTATTACTCGTTATCTCGTTAGACACCTCTTTGGTTTTCCTCTCGTCTTATCAGAACAGCTAAACGAGATTACATTTTTGACCACCTTAAATGATCTGATAATAAATAATCCACGAAAACTGGTCAATGTAAGTAAGGTTTGACGCAAAAATTTATTTAAAATATATCATTGATACAAAAGACAAATAAGAAGTTACGCACTATTGATATTGAATTTGCAATCAGACAGTCAGAAAGTTGAATCAAGTGTCCCGTTCCACGAAACTCAATTATTTCTGCAAGAAGCAATAAAGTTGTCAAAAAAAAGCAAATAAAACGAACCATCGAAGGTACAAAAATAATTTCATTAAAGTAAACAAATCATTTGTTCATTGTTATTAACCCGTATTCCCCGCCATCATTGTTTGCTCTCCCTTGAACAATTACTTCTGTCTCCCAATTTTAGATCCTTGGCAAAATTCCAAATATTTACCTTTCTTTTACCACCTGGCCACACACGGGAGAGAACAATTGCCTTTCGGCTTCGTTAAGAGGTTTTTACACCCTTTGAGCTAGATTCAGAACTTGGGTATGAGTCTGGCGCTTCTTCTTCTTCTTCTCAAATCTGTGACTCAGATTTTGTACGACTAGTACGTTGCAACTTGGACAGCTCTATCATTTGCGTTATTTAAGTCCTAGAGGGTGCAATGAGTTTTGCATGACGGACAGAAGAGAAGTGTGGCATATCCCGTGTTAGGGCTTCACACTCGTTTGGCGCTATCACTAGTATAGACTATAGGAATTGATAGTACTTTCTAAAATATGCAGACATCAGGGTACGCAGGGCACGATATGTGTTCTATTGTTAGGAAATACTTAAAGTTTATCACGAGTCAGTGTTGCAACCGTTCTCACGGGAAGGAAACAAGTAAAACTCGCGCATGTCTCACTTGAAGGAAGGCGTATCACGTGAGGTCGTGAACGAAGCATAATCCATTTAAAGTCGGCTGAACGCGGAACAAAAACGGCTTTTGTTTCACGGCTAATTTATCTTATGATTCGATTGTAAATTTTCCAAGGCAGCTGAGAAATATTGGACGAAAGGTTGATTTGACATTTCAATTGATGTTTGACGGTGTATAATTTAGATAAATACTCTTTGTGTTTGTGCTGATAATAATTGAAGTTTAAAAGTAAAAGAACTTTGATTAAATTAGGCAGTGTTCTGGTGTTTTTTTCATTATTCTTATAGAGTTTAGAGCATTGAAATACTCAAATATGTTAAATGCTTTTGTTACCTTCGCGACTTACCAGTTTACTGATTTTGCTGAAATTCTACGGGAAGGCCATGATCCTAGGTTGGGATATAGTACCATTTAATTCCCAATAAAACGTTTTCTTGGAATAATTTGCGACCTCGAGGCGAAAGAAGCCGCGAACTAAAGCTAGTTTGAATATAAAAACAAACACATTGAAAAAAAACATACATATTTAAAAACATTTGCACACGACGATACATTTAAAAGTTGACAAAAGTAAACACTCGTGTCGTCACATACCCAAGAGTTAGTATGTGAATGGTTATTCGCGTCGCATTGTGAGCCCAAGACTATTTCTGCACTCGTCTCCACTCCACAAAAGAATACCGAGGCACACACAAACACCGTGCAAGCTTTCGCTATGAGATTTCTAAAGTTTGTAGAACACTTTGCGTTTTAGTTGGAATACGTTGACAGTTAAACAATTGAGATGCGAAATGTTGCTTTTGAAATACTGTTTTTATTTTATTGGTAGTTGTCTGTGAGCTGGTTTGGTGTTTAGTTTATTTGTTTTGGTTCGCAAGCCTAGAGGAGCAAAGTCCATGTTCACCGAAAAGATAACAGTCTGATTATCTAAAAACTGCTGTCGTTGTGACATGTTCCCATATAAAAATGTGTTTTAAACAGCTGTTTTAGATAATCAGAGCATCATCTAGCAGGTGGGCCTATCTAAAACTTTAAGATAAAGGCTACTCAACCCCAGGCCTGCAAGCAACTATTTCAACCAACCCTATGTCCCTAAACCTATATACCTTATGTCTGCCAACGCATTTAAATTGTCCTGCCAAAAGTAGTTAGTTGCATAGCGCAACTCTGGTTTTCGTTTTTAAAACTGTGTACCCATACTGTTAGATGGCGCTGTTAGTTTTAGTTCAACCAAATATATACCAAACGAATGTCTAAGGATTCGAAATTGTGAACTATTCGTCACAAGGCAACCGCTGTCACCGCTAGGCTATCTACTTCACTAGCAAGTAGTCTAAAATACTTAGGTGTTCTCATTGTGAAAGTTGAAAAGTTGGTGTACATAAACACTCAGATGGCAGCACTATCTATGAAAATTTTGTTTGGAATTCCAATGCCAATGTATGGAAGTTTCACCCCCCCAGGGCCTCGATTCTGCTATTACAATAGTGTCAGAGTAGTCGATCATTGATTTCATAATGATCAAGTTCAGTCAAATTTTGACAAGTTTGTTAATTCTAGTATCATAACGGCACCATTATGAGTTTTCAATGATCAACCACTTACAATCCATTGAAAGAAATGTCATAGAATGATAATCTCGTACATGAAATCTGACATGAATAAATGTTTGCATTTAGTAGTAGATTTCGAAAACCCTTAGGATTTATAATAATGACAATACGACAATGCAATTAAAACACAACTTTATTACGAGACCATTAACCGACCATTGTGAATTTAGCAGATTACGAACTTTAAGCAAAATGACAATGGGATGAGAATAGAATCGTGTTGGAGTGACGAATTTATTAAAATAGCAGAATTAGGCCCCTGGTTAGTTGACCATAGTCTTTTGAACACGCATTTTAGGATCAAAAAATTCAAACAACCTGTTTTTGAAAAGAGAAGTGATTGCTTTTTATGTTCCGACTCTCATTAATTCAATATCAAACAAACAATGAGCAAATAACTGAATGTTTTTAAGCTAAGTTTGTAAGAATGATATGGCAAGAAAAGAAGAGTTAAATTAGTTGACGATAAATAGAGAAGTATGGAAGTAGAAGACATGATGTGTCGACCAGCCGGCGTAGCATGGCGTTCTATCTCTACTCTACCAAGACTCGACAAAGCTCTTTTCCATACAACTTGACATGTCTTGAGTCTTGGACATCTGTCATTTATCTGTCATTTTGTCGATTGTCAGTATGGAAAAGAGCTTTGTCGAGTCTTGGTAGACTAGAGATAGAACGCCATGCTACGCCGGCAGAAATAAATTGGGAAAAGGACAAGAGAATGATGAAGAAGATTCTGTAGGGACGGTCGAACAAGCTATTTAATTTACAGTTTAACCTACAAATTATATTGTAAAATGTAAACCAAAAAGCTTGTTCAACCATACCTACTGCAACTATAAGCAAGTTTTATTTACAGCCGGTGATAAATGATAAATGATCTTTATTTTGTAAGTAGGTTTTCACAAACACTTTTACACGTCAATTTTTTTAAACTCGTTGGGGCCGGTGTTTCGTACCTGCCTACTCTGAGAAGAAACAGCCGAAACAAACTCAGAGGTCATAGTCTCTTTTGAAGTCCAGACATAATCTTGCTCAATTCACATGAGGATCATGTAGATATTAGTGTCTGAGATGGTCTTTTGAAGAAAGAACATACAGATTTGAGTAAACCTGTCCAGTCAGTGCAAGCATTTGTCAGTTATCGTGTAGCTTGACTTATAACACAAGGTGCGCGGTGCAATAAAAGTTCGTCAGCCTTGCTTTAGTGTATAGTTATCCAGTTTAGGTCAAGCTAGTACAGATTTACTGGAGAACAGGTCCCGTGAGTCAATGCTGACAGAAAGTATTGTATAGAGTGACTGGTATTGTATAAAGAAAACAAAACTTATATTGTCACTTACGGGATATCTTCCGTGATTATTTATTAAGTTGAGCTCCCGATATTTCGACGCTGTTGCAAGCGCCATGATCGCGGGTTGACTGGAGTATGCGGGTGGACGGAAATTAAATAATCACGGAAGATATCCCGTAAGTGACAATATAAGTTTAGTTTTATACCGTGAAAGACTAAAACCGTGTTTAAAGAAAACAAAATCTACTGTTCGGTACATTTTGACCAGTTAGGTGAACATAAATGTACTGTACCACTGATTTTTTTTGACGATTTCAGGTTTGGTCCCTTAGTTCAGTTTTCACCGAAAAGATAACGGTCTGATTATCTAAAAACAGCTGTCACTGTGACATGTTCCCATACAAAAAAGTGTGTTCGCGCCGACACCACCGCGACGAGAATATCGCCTGCGCCGCGCTTCGCGTCACTAGTCGCACACCCCGCGCCTGCCTCACACCCCGCAACGCGTCTGCGTCGAGCGAGCCGCGCCCTCGCCCTTCTTGCTCCGCGACCGCCAACCGCAACACACGCGCTCCGCGCTCCCCACCGCGCGCTAAACGATCCACGTTATTGTTCATTAAGTCTTCATTAAACTAATCATTGTACAAAGTAATTAAAGAAATAATACCTAGTTCAACTGTTAAATGACTTTTACTTCAAACTACTTTACATACGTGTAAGTCGTGAAGGAACCCGCGCTTACATAATGGCGACCGTGTAATCTACGTCTGCAATCGTCGGACTCCGTGCTTCCTCGAGCTTCCTGCACCTTCCACCGTGTGCATTTTGGGCCGGCGTGTCTGCGAGCAACAAGCCTCGACCATCGTGCGTGTCGAGAAAAACAAGCTACCTACTTTGCGAGTGCGGCCTACCAGGGCGTGGTCGGCCGTGATCAACCAGCTAAGTTTCCTTCTTCCATTTCCTATTACCCATACCCCCTTTTCGTTGTAGTCGTCAGCCTGCGTCATTGCGGGAAAACTACAGCAGTAACAGGAAAAGCTTATTGCATGCATGCGCATGGTGCGCATGGAGCCATTCTCATTGTTTTCATTAACAATTAACCTATAGGTAAAGGAACCTATTCACTAAACGCTATTCTTTCGCAATTCAATCTCTATTTCGTTGTAGGCTATCTTCCATACCCCGCTCTATATTGAGCAACTACAACGTAATCTGTGCTACAACTACCTATATACTTGTGCGTAATTTTGTGTATAGGTAATTATCATCGTGTTGCCCACGCTATCCCCCCGCATGTGTTGGGTGTGCTAGCCAGCTTTTGTGCAACACAGCTACTTTACTCGTGCCTTGTGCGTGGTTTTGTTACGACCCTCCCGTTCTCTATTGCACTATCTCTGGCTTTTGCACGTTTATGTACTCCGCCTTGGGCCGACCGTTTCAGCGCAAGAGGTGCCCGTGCCCATCCTTGTGGCCAGAGCCCGTCATCGCGACATCGCTTCGAGCAATCGTCGCGCCCCCGCCCCCGCCACGCCGCACGCAGTCCCCCAAACCCGGGCGCCGCGCCCGCGCGTGGTCGCTTCGCTTCGCTGACGCCGAGGGAGTGCCGGTAACTACCGATAGCCTGACGAGGAGGAACGTAAGATCTTTCCATTTATTTTTACTAGTGATTCAGTGCTGTCTTTATCAAGGTAGTTAAATTGAATAATTATTTAATTTATCACCATGGATATCAAAACTCTTAAAGCTAAACGTGCCAGCGTCCGTGGAAGGCTAACTAAATTCGAAAATTATTTAAACCAGATCAAGACAGTACCCACATCTGATTACAAAGAATCGCAAGTAAATGAGCTTAAATTAAAAATAGAGATGATCAAAGACTTATTCAAAAACTTTGTTGTGCTGCAAGATCAAATCGATGAGCTTTCCATAGATACTATATCCATAGAAATTGATGAGCGGGACGCTACGGACTCTAAATTTATAGAATTAATCACTGAGGCAGAAACAATTCTGCGGCAATGCCCGAGTGAATCTCAACAACATCCATCCCATCATCATTCTCAGAGCGAGCATTATAACAGCGTGAATTTTAAATTACCTAAAATAGAAATAGCAAAGTTTGATGGAACTTATTCTAAATGGTTAGACTTTAGAGATACTTTTAAATCACTAATTCATGAAAACTCACGATTACTGCCTATATACAAATTCCATTATCTCAATTCTTACTTAACCGGCGAAGCAGTCAACATTTTAAGTAACCTGGCGGTCTCAGACAAAAATTACACAGTTGCTTGGGACCTGCTGTGTCAGAGGTACAATAACAAGAGACATTTGATCACTCAACACATAGATTTAATTTTATTTGAACTACAACCCACTCATCGTGATTCTGAAAGTTCTCTTAGAGCGTTGGTTTATAGTGTCAACAAAAATCTCAGAGCCCTGTCAAGTTTAGGTCAGTCCACGGATGAATGGGACCCATTGATAGTACAAATTATGTACCACAAACTGGATTTTACTACCAAACGAGCATGGGATGAACATAGGAATCCTGATGATGACACTATGCCTAAACTTAGTGAATTCATAAAATTCATGCAAAATCGTGCTAACATTATAGAGTCTAGTAGTAAGAAACACAACTTTAGCAATAAGCAGGAGCGCGCCTGCAAATCCTTTGCATGTGTACAAGCTAATTCAAATAATGACAAACCTAGCGGAGACTCAACTTGGGTCTGCAACTATTGCAGTGGAGATCACAGTATCTACAAATGTCCTACATTTTTATCAAAAACTCCAGAACAACGAACAGCTGAAATTTGCCGCCTGAGGTTGTGTCCTAATTGCCTTAAAAAAGGACATGTTGCCAAGGATTGTCCTCAAGGTCCATGTCGAAAATGTAACAGAAAGCATAATTCATTGCTTCACATAACTTCTCAGCCTGCTACCAGCGTCGCTGTGCAGCCTGCCATGGCTGAAGCCACTGACGCTCCTGAAGCAACCATTGAAGTTCCAGTCAACCTCTCATCTCAGGTACAACGAAATAATCTCGTATTACTATCTACAGCCATTATTGATGTGGCAAATCCAAGCAGCAACGTTTGCCTGAAGGTACGTTGCCTTCTCGATTCCGGCAGTGCGGCCACCTTTATAACTAGAGAGTTAAAAGAGAAGTTGGGCCTACCTTCCATGCCAACAAATACTATAAGGATAACCGGTATGGGAAATACTAACTGTGGACAGATTACAGACAGAAGCGTCGTCCGCATACATTCTCGCCATACAGACTACCATTCAACACTAGCATGCCCAGTACTACCTGAGCTAACAGCAAACATTCCGAGTTCAACAATTGATTTAAGCCATTTCAAGATTCCGCCTAAAACTCCACTAGCTGATCCTTCCTTCAACACTTCAGGCCCAATAGACATGCTGATTGGTGCAGATTTATTCTGGCAAATTGTGGGAAGAGAGCAACAATCACTTGGAGCCAATTCACCAACTTTAATAAGTTCCCAGTTGGGCTGGCTAATTTCAGGCCCTATAGCTTTACCTTCAGACTGTGTACCAAATAACATTCATTGCAATTTTTCAACAAATGATAACAATCTAAACAACAATATTGAGCAACAACTTGCCCGATTTTGGGAGCTGGAAGAGCTACCAAAAAGGCCTCTCCTGAGTGATAGTGAGAAGATGTGTGAGCAGCACTATCAGACCCACACTGCCCGCCTAGAAAATGGACGTTTCTGTGTGAAGCTTCCCCTCAAAGACTCTACTGATGTACTCGGTGACTCCTACCATAGAGCAAAACAAAGATTATTTTCTTTAGAGCGAAAATTCTGCAAAAATCCGAATCTTAAGCAAGCCTATTGTGAATTTATAGCAGAATACTTGTCGCTGGGCCACGCCACTCCGCTGGAGATGCCTCCGCCAACACGCCAGCGCCACTACTTGTGCCACCACGCTGTGCTGCGCGAGCAGAGCGAATCCACCAAGCTACGCGTCGTTTTCGACGGCTCCGCCGCGACATCTACTGGCGTTTCGATAAACGACATCCAAATGGTCGGCCCCAAGGTACAAGACTCACTATTTTCGATTCTGCTGCGATTTCGCCTATACAAGTACGTCTTAGCTGGGGATATCGATAAATTCTTTCGTCAAGTCGATGTCCACGAAGAAGACAGAGACCTACAGCTCATTCTTTGGCGTGAAGAAGATAATCTCCCCATAAGGACACTTAGGCTCAACACTGTCACCTATGGCTTCTCCAGTGCAAGCTATTTGAGCACTAAATGCTTGTGGCAACTTGGCGAAGACTGCGACGACAATAAGATCAAGGAAACAATTCAGAAGGATTTTTATTGCGACGATCTACTAACAGGAGCTGATACCAAAGAAGAACTACTACACATACTGAATGCAGTCACCGCTAAGTTGAAATCCGGCTGCTTCAATCTCCGAAAGTTCAGGTCAAATGCCCCGGACATCTTTCCCATCTCCAGTGTCGACCTGCAGAGTAAGTTAAGCTTGAGTGACGCATCCAGTGCTCTCGGCTTGGGCTGGAGCCCGCTATCAGACTCTCTTCAATTCACCATTGAAGCTCCAAGCCCGGAAACTACAGAAAAAATAACGAAAAGAAAAATCCTATCATCGTCTTTCAGCATTTTTGATCCTCTCGGATTGCTTTCACCGTCCACTGTCCAGCCGAAGATGCTTATGCAACAGCTGTGGCGGCGAGGATTGGAATGGGATGAGCCAGTCCCAGATGAGCTACGAAAGGAATGGCAGAAAATGAGTTCTAGCCTTCCGTCTCTGAATGACATGGCAATACCAAGAAGAGTTATATGTAAGAATCCACAAGAAATTCAATTACACTCATTCTGCGATGCATCCATACATGCTTATGGAGCATGCATATACCTACGATCAACTGATGACGAAGGTAACATAGAAGTCCATTTACTATGTGCCAAATCAAGAGTTGCGCCGACTAAACCACCCCTTACCATACCAAAGTTGGAGCTACTTGGAGCTCTACTTGCTGCGAATCTCACGAAGATGGTTTTAGACTCCCTGCGGTACCCCATCTTCACGTGCATACACTGGTGTGACTCCAGTGTCGTTCTTGCATGGCTCAACAGCACGCCCAGCAAACTGAAGAGTTTCGTTGCTAACAAGGTCGTAGAAATCTGTGAGAATACAAACCTTTCTTCATGGCGTCACGTGCCCACTGCTGCCAACCCAGCTGACCACATCTCCCGCGGAGTCCCTGCGGAGAAGCTGCGCACTCTACAAGACTGGTGGTCGGGCCCGTCCTTCCTCAGCATGGATAAGAATAACTGGCCATCACAAGAAAAACCAAGTAAAACCAACTTACCTGAGATGAAGGTCCTACTCGTGACGACCGCAAGTAACTCACCAGTTATACAATTTGAAGATTTCTCTGCCCTCAACAGAATCAAGAGAACATTTGCATACGTACTAAGGTACATTAAATGTCTGAAATATAAAAATATTATAAGTGGTCCTCTATCAGTTCAAGAGATGAAAACTTCATTAACATTATTAGTCAAAGAAGCTCAAAAACGATCATTCCCTGAAGAGTACAATAAACTAATAAAAGGTGAATCCATACTTAAAGGTAAAATATCAGCTCTTAGCCCATTTCTCGACAAGGAAGGTGTAATGAGAGTAGGCGGTAGGCTCGATCGTTCCAGCTATAACCACGACAAAAAACATCCTATAATCTTAGACTCGAAACATCACATGACCATTTTAATCTTTCGGCAGGAACACAGCCGCCTATTGCACGCAGGTCCACAGCAACTGCTGTATTCCGTCAGAGAGTCCTTCTGGCCGATCAATGGCAGGCAGCTCTCCCGCAGCACCGTGCGCTCTTGCGTCGTGTGCCGCCGTCACAAAGGGCAAACTCTTACACCTATGATGGGCAATCTGCCTCCCGAGCGAGTCACGCCCGCACCACCCTTCCAGTCTATCGGGATGGATTTCGCAGGGCCTTTTCACATACTCAACAAAAAAGGTCGTGGTGCTCGCGTATCCAAATGCTATTTATGTCTCTTCATCTGCTTTAGGTTCAAGTGTGTGCACTTGGAAGCCGTCAGTGACCTCTCTAAAGACGCATTTATTTCTTGCTTAAAACGCTTTATCTAATGAAAAGGAAAACATCTCAAGACTGCTTCACGTGTACGCCATCTCCACACTGGCAACTCGGCGTCCACATCACTGCTCTGCAGCATACAACGCTGCACTGCCACTCACTTCTTGCATAATGAGCACACGTCGCTGCACCTGTAATTCTGCATCAGCGCCAAGGGCGCAACATCATCAGCTACGACGACGACGGAAGCCCTCGTCACCAAAGTCTCATCGTCCAGGCTCCCTGCTGGACATCACCGGCCCCGGAGTATGTTCGCGCCGACACCACCGCGACGAGAATATCGCCTGCGCCGCGCTTCGCGTCACTAGTCGCACACCCCGCGCCTGCCTCACACCCCGCAACGCGTCTGCGTCGAGCGAGCCGCGCCCTCGCCCTTCTTGCTCCGCGACCGCCAACCGCAACACACGCGCTCCGCGCTCCCCACCGCGCGCTAAACGATCCACGTTATTGTTCATTAAGTCTTCATTAAACTAATCATTGTACAAAGTAATTAAAGAAATAATACCTAGTTCAACTGTTAAATGACTTTTACTTCAAACTACTTTACATACGTGTAAGTCGTGAAGGAACCCGCGCTTACAAAGTGTTTTAAACAGTTGTTTTTAGATTATCACACCGTCATCTTTTTGGTGAACATGGACCTTAGTAAAAGTTGTTTTGTTATCAGGAGTACAATCACGTGTTAAGGTATCGCTCACTAATTCCAGTCAACCTATGTAGCGTTACCTTGCCACGTTCCGCCCTCACTTTTAGTCAATGTTCTGAAACTGTTTGAGGTTTGCAATGGCTGCATGAGTCTTTCAACTTCTTCAATTTAACGGAACTGACAACATGTCAACTATACACCTCTTCCAAGCTTTGCTATGTAATGTTAAGTTTCTGTTGAAATAGTAAATACAAGTTTTTCAACACTGAAATATATACTAAGATACTGTTTTAATCAGGTAAAATAATTCTACGTCAAAGTGAGACGCTTGTCCACTCTCCAGGTAGGAAAATACTCGTAAACTAAAATATTTCATTACATTTCAGTTGCAAAAGGGAATGCAGTGAAGTGAAGTATCCATCTAATTAGAAAAGAGCTCTGGAGAGGATCAACCCAGACCATCCGTTTCCGATCTACGAATATGTATCTCAACCAATCGCATAAAATTATTAATATTTTAGAAGTCAGAAAAAAACGATTTCATTCTCAGAAGATCCGTTAGCCAGATCCATGATGGATCTTGTGAGATTTGATTCTGATTTCAAGATTTTATTATAGATCTACCAAGTTTTTTTTTTTTCATAAGAACCAGACCCTTAGTGGATCTATCTATCTATCTATTACATTGAGAAATATTTGGCACATAAAATTATATACCCCTAAAGGTACTAGGTTGGCATGAGTTCAAGGTGGTATGTATTTTAAAAATCGGTATAATAGTATTAATACAGTAATGTCATTTAAATGACCGATTCATGATAGCCTAGACTTTTTTGTGAGGATACTACTACCCATAATTGAGTGTTTGTCTTAAAGAAGAAGATAATGCTAAAAATCTAAGAAAGAAATAACAAAATAATTATCATCTTTCGATTTTTGTCTTAGATTGGCATTCCATTGGCCGGATCCATGATGGATCTAGTCCATCATGGATCAGTGTAATGGATCTTTTGAGAATGATCGAAAAAAAAGCGCTACCAAGTTGAAGTATTGATCGAATTCCAGGTAGGTTGTTTAAAATAAAAATGGTTTAGGTTGTTTTTTTTTGTAATTCGTCATTAATTTTTAAGCTGTATAACTGAACAGTGACTGGCATTATGCGGCACGATTGGCGCAGTGGTTCAGCGATTCCACAGCACAGAACAAATATTCATACGGTCTACAGGTAGTTGTTCGTGTCTGGCTATTAGTATACAGGGTGTAAACCACCGCATCACAAAGCCTAAAACCAAGCATTCTGTACATCAGACTAAGTAACTTTAAGCAAAAAATATTGCTGGTTTTTTGAGGTTATAAATCATGTTTTGTGGTAGAACTCAATGTAACGCACTTAAAACATTGTGCTGATGGATATATTGAATATGAATAGTACGGCGATCGTGGAGGTGTTAAGAATCAACAACTTACAAAAAAAACATGTAGGTATTTAAAAAATCAACTTGTCAAAAAGTTGTAACTTTGACCCCCCATATCTCCGTAACTAGAAGGTTCTCAGGTATGGTGTAGAACAAAATAATGATCGCAATGATGGAAAAGATAAGTGCCTTTTGGCTTTATGAAGAGATGTTTCACAACTACGTGATGTACTTTTACATGTGCTGTAACATATTGCTTGTCGCTAAATTTTGTGATTCTAGTTCAACGGGAACTACCGTATGGTTTTCGACTCAAAACTTATAGGGTACTTCCGGTTGACCTAGAGTTGTCAATTTTGGTTGAAAGAAAGCTCTTTCAGTACAGACACGGCGTTGCTCCGCCCACGCGGGGCAGACTTCCACCATGTGGTCCACCATGTCCTCCGGTCGATCCTCGCAGTGGAAACACCCGGGCGTTTCCTACCGCCCGATTCGGTGCAGGTACCTCCCAAAACATCCGTGTCCGGTGACCTGCGTCAGGCGGAAAGTGAGGACGCCGTGGCGCCTCTCCAGCCACTCCTCAAAGAGTGGACTTACCGCCACTATCGTGGCGTGCCCTACTTAGCAACACCCTGGCCCCTGTTACTTGGACACAATAGCTATGATTCATAACAAAAAAACATATTTCTTTTAGTCTGTCAGTTTAATTATTGTAAAATGGTTTCCTATTTTTTATCAAATTAATAAAAATTTACAAAGTAACAACGCCAAAGATGTTTGTGACGTCACTTTCCAGTAAAAATGTATTTAAATGTGACGTCACACGAGTTATTTTTTTAGTTTACGTGAAAAAAGAAAACAATATTACGTGTTCTATATTTTTTAAAGAATCTATCTGACGGGCTTTTTAGATTTTTTGTCATCTAGTCTATTAGCAAAATGGTGGTGTACTATGGATACATAGGTAAACCCTACGAGAATTGGAGCGTCATATTTTGTATGTCTTTACATTTTTTTATGGTACGGAAAAATAAACATAACACAGGCATAGCTACTGATCCAAAGCACCTCTAACAACGTCTACACCAGGAACAAATTACCACAACGTACAAAATAACAAATTGTCGGAATATAACCTCGTAAGAATTTATTTTTACTTGGCATAAACCTCAGGATTTCCGTCGACTTAATTTATTTAACTTGAGCAATGAAACGGAAAATTAGGTACACGTACCATACATACACGGTTTTGCACCAAATCAACCGAATTGTAACGTGATACAAAATATATAGGAAAAGATTTCCTTAATATATTTGTACTGAGTTTTATTAAGGGTGTAAATAGACTCGGCATGAAGCCGTTAATCAAGCACTATGTACATGCAACTAAGGTCTATGTTCACCGAAAAGATAACTGTCTGATTATCTAAAAACAGCTGTCACTGTGACATGTTTCCGTACAAAAATGTGTCTTAAACAGCTGTTTTAGATAATCTTTTTTGGTGAAGTTCATGGACCTAAGTAGGTAACTTAAGGAAAAAAAAAATTGGGGTGAACATCTCGTTTTACGGTAAATCTCCGTAACGTACTCAAAATATTGTGAAAAAGCTGGAACTTAGAGCCCCAATATCCAACCATAGCAATATCTAGAATTTTAGACCATACCATCATTGATGGCGTGAGCAAGTGCCTTTCGGTTTCGGCGTGAGACTTTTTACACCCTTTATAAATCTTATATACATACTCCTATACGTATTTTGGAACAGGTACCCTTAGATACTTGTAAAGAGAAGGCTCGACTTGCAAATTGAAAGGTACGGTGAGAACGTGTAAATTACATTACAAAGTCCTCAAAGATTTTCAAAGTGTGTTACATAACTTAGTAGATTTACTTAAGTTTAGCCTCTTCAGCTTATCTGTCAGTTAACTTTAGAGATATCTGAATTGGTACAAATACATGCTGTTAGCTTTATCTAGCTTAGTCTATACTAATATTATAAAGCTGAAGAGTTTGTTTGTTTGTTTGGTTGAACGCGCTAATCTCAGGAACTACCGGCTCGAATTGATTTTTTTTTGTCTTGGATAGTCCATTTATCGAGGAAGGCTTTAGGTTATATAACATTACGCTACGATTATTAGGAGTGGAGCAGGAATGAAAAATGTTGCAAAAACGGGGTTTTTCTTTTTCCTTTCGTTTTTCTCTCTTATGTGACGCAGACGAAGTTGCGTGGGTCGGCTAGTTTTATAATAATATTCGAATAGTGCGGGGGGGTACGGGGTTCGTGGAGGTATTTCAAGTAAAAATCTTGCAATAACAAACTTGTATTTAAAAAAAAGTTGTAACTTTGATACCCACTTTGAAACTCTGTAACTAGAAGGTTCATGATGATCAATACATATGACCATATGATCGCAATGACGGGGAGAAAAAGTGCCTTTCGGCTTCGTTAAGAGGTGTTTTACACCCCAATTTTTTAAATTAAATTTTTACGAATACTAGGACCGATTTAATTATTAGATGGTTGACGTCTACTAATATTTTTAGGGTTCTGTATCCAAAAGGGTCACCAGCGGGACCCTATTACCAAGCCTCCGCTGTCCCAGATAAACAGTTGACATTTTCAGAAAATTTTAACTTTTGTTACCGCTTTAACAACAAATAATAAATCTATACTTATATTAGGTATCTATACTTAATATTATAAAGCAGAAGAGTTTGTTTGTTTGTTTGAACGCGCTAATCTCAGGAACTACTGGTTCGAATTGAAAAAATATTTTTGTGTTGGATATTCCATTTATTGAGAAAGGCTTTAGGCTATATAACATCACGCTACAATTATTAGGAGCGGAGCAGGAACGAAAAATGTTGCAAAAACGGGGATTTTTTTTCCTTTTGTTTTTCTTTCCTATGTGACGCAGACGAAGTTGCGCGGGTCAGCTAGTTATTTATAATATTAAAAAGCAGAAGAGTTTGTTTGTTTGTTTGGTTGAACGCGCTAATCTCAGGAAGTACTGGTTCGAATTGAAAAATTATTTTTGTGTTGGATAGTCCATTTATCAAGGAAGGCTTTAGGCTATATAACATCAAGCTACAATCATAAGGAGCGGAGCAGGAATGAAAAATGTTGCAAAAAAGGGGATTTTTGTGTTTTTCTCTCTTATGTGACGCAGACGAAGTTGCGCGGGCCAGCTAGTAAAATATACGAGGGTACGGTGAGGAGTTCGTGGCTAAATAATAACATCAAATCTTTAGGTTAAGCCGTGCTTGAAAAGGTTGGTCTGTGAATGGTTTACCGCCCTTACATACCCAGTTGCCTTGACTTCCGTGTCTCTGATAGCACGTTGAGCAGTTGGTCCCGGCTGTCATTTGTCCATTTTTGGCTGTCGTTACAGGTAGTCAGTGGCCCAAAACGTCTGACAACCAGTCTTACCAAGTGGTATCGTATTATCTAGTATTAACTGGGTTGTGAAGGTCAGAAAGGCAGTCACTCCATGCAAAATACTGGTATTCAGCTTCATGCGGTTAGACTGGAAGCCGACCCCAACATAGTTGGGAAGAGGCGGCGAAGCTCGACTCGCACTTGGCTTGGTCTGTTGTACCAACTGCCTCGTTGGTCTGGTCATCATCATCATCAACATCATTTCAGCCGAAAGACGTCCACTGCTGGACATAGACCTCCCAAAGTGTCGCCACATTGACCGGTCACGTGCGACTCGCATCCAACGGGTTCCCGCAACCTTCACCAGGCTATCGGTCCACCTAGTGGGATGTCTAACAAAGCTTCATCTTCCGGTTCGCGGTCGCCACTCCAGAACTTTTCGCCCCATCGGTCATCCGTTCTGCGAGCAATGTGCCCTGCCCACTGCCAATTAAGTTTGGCAATTCTTCGGGCTACGTCGGTGACCTTGGTTCTCGCTTGGTTGGTCTGATAGTCGCAAAGAAACTGCTGAGCATATGGCTCTGTGTTCGACCTCCAAAGCGAGCAAAGTGTTATTTAATGTTTCGAGTGGGAATTGCCCGGAGTTTGTACAAGTTGGACCGATGATCGGTTGATGGGGCATCTTTTGTCCAGCATTCCATGTCTTTCGACCGAAACTATAGTGTTGATTCTGAGGGAGAATACGTGACAGCGATGACAATACCTATTTCTATGGCACCATCTGTTTTATAACTGAACAAAGGTTTTATTTTATTCAGCTAGGTATCTAATTCGTCGCTGTTCTGAATGGCTGTAGTCTGTAGAGCATTCTAGAACATAATTATTTTGAATGCCTTCCTAGCGACGCCATTGTAAGCTAATTGAATGAAAACAACTCATACTAGTTTAAGAGCAATTATAAACCACTAAGGTTTGTACTTAATGCTACTTGTAATTCTACATCGTAGTACAAAACAAAACCATGGTAAACAATAAAAACATCATTAATATTCAAATTACATACTTAGTGTTCGAAATTTGATAACTTCATCTGTATACACTTATACAGTTCACATTGAGCATTCAATGTGTTGTAGGTAGTATTAAACGTACGTTTCTAACAACACTTATTGGACAAACAAAGTTCTAGTACGAGTAGTACTTACTGTAAAAAGGCCAACTCAATATTTTTCTCGCTGGAAGTTACATGATACTTATAAGTTGTCGTCAAAGTTTTGATTGAACGTGATTAAAAGTATTTTTTTAGATACTACTTTGAAATCGTGAAGATGCAAAACCTACAGACACACAAGTGAAGAAATGATTTGTTAAATCAAAAATGGACGATGTAATCCTCCATGTAACATGTATTCAGCTGCATCCGGTTAGACTGGAACCCAACCTCAATATAAAGGGTGTTAAACACCTCTTCACGAAGCCGAAAAGCACTTGTTCTCCTCATCATTGCGATAATTTTTTTGTTGTACACCATACCTGGGAGCCTTTTGGTTACGGAGATATGAGGGGTGAAAGTTAGAACTTTTTTTTTTTTAATACAAGTTTTTTTTGTAAGATTTTGACTTTTAACACCTCCACGATCCCCGTACTATTCAATCCATCGATCAGCACAATGTTTTAAGTGCGTTACATTGAGTTCTACCACAAAACATGATTTATAAAATCAAAAAAAAAAGTTGTTTCCCAGCAATTTTTTTGCGTAAAGTTACTTAGTTTGATGTACAGATTGCTTGGTTAACGGTTTTGTGATGAGGTGGTTTACACCCTGTATAGTTGGGAAAAGGCTAGGCAACTAAATGGGGTCAGCTTTTAGTGTAACCAGTTAAAGTAATATTAGTTTTTTACATGGAGCGACTGCCTATTCAACCTCCACAACCCAGTTAGAAAAACCCCGCCAAAATCAAAAATCTAAATCAAAACATTTTATTTCACATAGGCCTAGATGGGCACTTATAAAACGTCGAAAAAGGAGCACGGTTTGCGTTGGTCGATTCCATGGAGAAGAACCGGCAAGAAACTCCATGGTTACTCTTTTCAAAGCATTTGGTATTACAATATTATTATGTTACATTACAGCATTAGTACTAAAGTTTGGGAGGACAACGTAGTCCCGACAAGAGGTCGTTGCTTGCTATACAAAAAATGTAAAACAAAAGGAATATTTAACAAAAGCCCCCCCCCCCATATATTTGGGAAAAGGCTAGGCTGATTCTGAACATACTTGTATCTTAAGTCTCATAGTAAAACTGCTATTATACTGATAAATGATTGAAAGCCATACTCGTAAAAGTCTTTTATTGTAAGTACCAGTTAAGATTGCAATAGTGTCCTTACCCTGATATCTCTTCTTAAATCCTCTTCCTTAAATCTCGAACCAAAAAAAAAGAACCGCATTTATCGTTTTTCATTGGGAAAAATGTCATAATAGATGACGATTCAAGACTTAAACAGGCTTTATTTTAATCGACTTCAAAAAGGAGATGGTTCTCAATTCGTCGGAACCTTTTTTTATGTATGTTCCCCGATTACTCGCAGATGGACTGGACTGATTTAATTTTTTTTTTTTTTTGTATTATTTGAAAGGGTATACTTTCCAGGTAGTCCCATAATCATCAAATCGGGATCTGATGATGTGATCCCGGAGAAATAGAGAGAACTCTTCAAATTCTATTGGCACACTTGATGCGATTTGGGAAATTTTTGGAAGAGTACTTTCTTAAAGTGGTCCCATTTCAATTTGGTGAAGATCTGATGAAGGACTTCGGAGATAGGGAACGGAACTCCTCAATAAATTATAGCAAATGGACTGGGATTGCTGAAATCTCATATCTATCAATTGTTAACACCAGTTCATAACATAACATCACGCCAGTAAGCTGTGAATTGATTTGCAAACGTGATCTTCTAAAAAGTGAAAAATACAAATTGTTTTGCAAAAAAAATAAAACCGACTTCAAGAAACACAAAAATGTGAAAAATAACTTTAGCTTCAGAAGTCGGTGACAAAAAAACTAAGTAAATCAATTAAACAAAGGTCACCGACTTCTGAAGCTAAAGTTATTTTTCACTTTTTTGTGTTTTTTTTTTGTATTTCAAAGTTCAAAACTTTAATAAATGTGGGTCAATGACGTTTATTGCGATTTCAACTGACACTCAGTATACTATTTTCTTTTAATTCACAGTGTTTAACAAAGGCAAAACAAATATAAAACACACAAACTTGTACAAAACAACTCATATATGAATTTAAATAATTCAAATGTGTACGTATCGTGGTTCTAATTTATGTTCATAACACGAGCTGCCGTCACCGCTTTCAGGACATTACATACGTCACATTTTTTATTTTATGAATATGTAGAACTTCTTGGGGACGTTCTCATTTTGCAGTTGAACATATGTTTTGACATATATTTCATTGTTGTTTTATGCAACGCTTAGGTTTTTAATAAGTTTTAACTAAAGTAAAACCCACCCATTCCTATCAAGATCGGAGACTCTACACTCGAAATTGTAGACGATTATGTATACCTAGGACAAACGGTCCAGTTAGGTAGGTCTAACTTCGAGAAAGAGGTCAATCGTCGAATCCGACTCGGCTGGGCAGCGTTCGGGAGGCTGCGCGGTATCTTCTCGTCCAACTTACCGCAGTGTCTCAAGACGAAAGTATATGACCAGTGTGTGTTACCAGTGATTACATACGGGACCGAAACGTGGTCGCTCACAATGGGCCTTATCAAAAGGCTTAAAGTCACCCAAAGGGCAATGGAGAGGGCTATGCTCGGAGTTTCCTTGCGTGATCGAATCAGAAATGAAGACATCCGCAAGAGAACCAAGGTCACCGACGTAGCCCGAAGAATTGCTAAACTTAAGTGGCAGTGGGCAGGGCACATTAGTAGGGTATTATTGGGGGTTCTGCATCACTTGCTCTCGCTTCTCGCTCGAGCGCGTTATGCAGAACGCCCCAATAACACATATGTATTTTTATCCACTACGGTTTTAAACTGATGAGCGAATGTTGCTGCCGGTTCGTTGTAATTTCCTCCACAGCAGTTCACATGTCTTTTTATCCACTACGGTTTTTAAACTGATGAGCGAATGTTGTTAGGTATTGGTCTACAATACAGTTCTAGATTGAATATTCTGAATTCAATAGAGTAACGGTTTTAGACACTTATTAATAAAATTCAAGCACATTCGTTCGCATTCTGTAAAAAGTACTACAGCACCATCTATGACACGTCGTATGAACTAAAAACATTAAATCCTACATCGCGCAAGCAAAGTTTTCAGCGTCTTAAGACTATAAAAGAACCGTCTGTTCGTCATAAAAAATGTGTTTAAGATCGCGACACAGATGCGCGATGTCTGTTTGCTTAGATTGTATTCGCAACAGAAACAGGAGCAAAGTAGACAACGAATACTATGATACAGACAAAGTAGTTACGATTTAAGATTTCAATTTGTATTTTTTTTTTCCCACTACTGGCACAAAGGTCTCCTCTCACAGAGAACAGTGGTAATGAAATAATTTACTCAAAGTAAAGCGCTAGCCTAGGTTCGAACCCAGGACCTACAAATTGTAAGTCGCAGCCGTTACAACTGGACCACCACTGCTCTCCTCTCATAATCTCAAATATGGGTTTTAGAAAAAGTTCAAAGGGTGAATAATCATGACGTCGTATTGATGATAGTGGTCATTGTTTTAGAGGAGTATCGTTGAGACTCGTTAGCTCAGTTTGGTAAGAGCGCCCCGATTACGTTCGGAGAAATGGAGGTCGGAGGTTCAAATCCTTCACGAGTCTCTTTTTTTTTTATTCTTTTTTTGTTTTTTATAGATGTATCATTTTAACGAATAGTTTTATATTTTTGTTTCTTTATATATACTTGAATATACATCTTGACTTGTCAACATAATGTTTTCCTTTCACAGCATTTAAATAAAAGCAATCCGGAAAGTTTTGAACATGCTGCAGCCAAGGATCATCGTAAATCTCCCAATCTTCTATAACACCTCCACATGAGAAACAAGCTGCTTTATCATTTACACCATTTCCACAATAAAAAAATCCAGCGTCAGCCATTTCCATCACTAATCTTCTCCTCGAATCAATAGTTGCCCAATAATGATTAAATGAAAGTTCACGCATTTTATACGTGTTATACATGTCATAGCGCGGACTGTATTTGTTTTGAGACATGTTCTGTTTACTCGCTCTCTACTTCTTGCTGCAAATAATTCTAAAAGCATAATGGGGCTGTATAGTTGTTGCTAGCAACTTATAAAGATTAACATTTAGGAGTTTGGGAGGGATAGGAAACTGTAATCGTAAAAATTAAACAAGAAAATATTTATATCAAAATTTTATTATCTATACACCATTTATTTAAACATAAAACATTTTTTAAAGCACATATTGAATCATGATAAATACAACTATACAAATCATGACAATCTTCATATATTTTGTACAAGCTTATCAAACTAGGGCAATCTTTATCTTCTAAATTATTTACATTATTATTATTTGAAATTTCTTTCAACCATAATACTTTTTCTCTACCTTTGGTGTAAACACATTTATCTTTTAAAATACCTTCAACCAAGTTCAGATAATTTACGAAAGGCACAAATCCTTCACCCCAGTATATCTTCCTATTACGTTCAATCCAACCAACTTGTCGTTTTTCTGGCTCCGACAAACCGCGATATGGAAACGGTGGTGTAATTAAAAACACCTGAATTTTATTATTACATAGTATAGCAATTTCTTTAATGATAAAATAATTTGATTCTGTTTTGAAACCTTGAACATCTACAATGGCGGTCATGATAACCTACGCACTATGTTACTCAAAGGTTTGTATTCCACAAGTCGGTCGTTAATAATTAAACAATATCCAGTTGTGTTATCTGGTATTGGTGCTGAACATTCAATCTCCAAACGCACATCTACGGGACCTGTTTTCAAACTATCGTTTTGCCTTGAACAGTCTATGATAAATAGAGGAGCCTTCTCCTTGAAACCGATTAAGTCAAGCAAGGGGTCTGCAGGACAGTTGTAATACGACTGACGAAATTTCACATACATTTCATATAATATACTGTATTTGTTCTCGGAAAAATTTAAGCATAAAGGCTCGTAAGGATAATATTGTGAATTCAAAAACAAAGTTACGTTAGTAACCCCACAGTGATCGAAAAGAGAACTGTCTTTGATTTTACTATTTTTTCTACTGGTTTGCAAGCAAAAAATTACATACCGAGGTTTCTCTAATTGTGAGGCAGTCTTAACAGACCAGCAATGTTTTGTAGTTTTAGGGAGCAAAGGATACTCGTATAAATCCCAATTTCTAAAGGCTATCTGAATAGGTTTATCTCTTTCTAAATGTTTAAGAAGCGTCAGTCGTTCCCGATCTGATACTTTTATATGTGGCACCCGCCATTGCACTTTTTGCATATCTATTTGAAAATGTGTAACATCGTCAGTTACTATAACACTGTTTAAGTTGGAGTTACTTCTATTCAGAATAAGTTCATGTTTACAATTTATTACAATTTTATTGTAATCCTCAGCAAATCCTAAAATCTTATTAAGAGGAACAATAGCACTGAAATAACCGTCGCTTTTAAATCCATCCATGTTCCAACCCCACAAGGCAGCGACTTTATTTTCTCCATCATTCATTGAAACGTATGACTTTATTGTTGATGTTATTCCAGAATTTTTAATGCGATCTATTTCTATACCATTTATTTCGTATCTGATATCTTGAAACAAAAACATAACAGGGTTGTTACTGAACGTAATAGCTTTCTTAATAGGATTTCCATCTTTACCGAAGAACTTTGCTTGCCCTTCGACGTAAATTGAGCTGGCTGATGGTAACACATATACGTCTTGCTGGTGTATGGGAATTCTGATTTCATCGTTTTCTCTAAAACTGTTGTTGTAGGGATTGTACGAATGGACTTCATTACTTTCGATCGAAGTATCGAAGTGTGGTAATTCAGTAATCTGTAGCATATTCATACTTTTATACCTAGGGCTTTAAGAAAATCTTTATTTGCTTTAGTTAATTTTATAACTTTTTTCTTACGTCTTTGCACCTTAATGGTTGTACAAGAAATAGGACGCTTTTTGGTAACTACATGGGTTTTATAATATGATATCATTTTATTTTTCTTATATGAAGGCGTAGTTCAATATTTTTATGTTCTTCTCTAAAGTTAATACAGAACCCAAATTGATCAACTATCTTAATAGATATTGATGTAATAGTGTTTTTGTTCACTGGAAAGTAAATAGGGTTTCGCGGTATTTCTATGATTTGCTGACCTGTAGCAGTATTAGATACAAATTCATGAATTATATGAGTTGGTAACCCGTTAGAGTATGAACCGTGTACAAGATCACATTCGATTCTGATCACAGGAATAATGTTGTTATTAATACGTGCATTTGGTATTGAATTTAATACTGAAAAGTATAACAAACCACACTCAAATTGACCAGATAAATATAGAGGTGGTTGAAAAAATGTATCTAATTCTGATTTATTTCCAGAGATGGTTACCGTTATGGACATGCTTGTAGACTGAACACTTTTAGAAGATCCTGTTCAATTTATTCCTAAACTACACCAAAAATTCCTTAAAAAATGTAAACATAGGTGTCCACAATTGTAAGGGTGGTCGCGTTGTATATTATCATAATTATAGTGTACTTTAGCACCTAAGTATCTTATCAACTCCTTTGGTGGTTTAAGATTTCCATAACTATCAAAATATTCAATATAATCATTGTATTTTGCATAGGCTACCCAATGAGAACCTGGATTTTTAGAACTATCTAAATTTACAACTCCGCACTCTTTTTTAAAAGGTTGTTTAGGGAGCTCATCTCTCATAAATACACCTCGAAAATAAGGAATATTATTTCCATACTTCAAAATGTCAAAGTTAGTTAAGGCTCGTTTGGGTAGCCGATATTTTAGTTTTTTTCTTTTGATATAAAAATTCCAAGGCCATGTTTATGCGGTTTAAGGTGTAAACCTTTTCCAATGCAAAGAGCTTCCATTTTTTCATTGTGTCTCTTCGATTCAGCCAATTGCTTTTTAGCTATCTTGAATTCATTTATAGTTTTGGCAATACCAGCTGCACCGCCTGCTAACGCTCCCACCGCTGATAATCCAGCAAAAATAGGAATCAAAGGTAATACACCACCGCTTTTCGGTATAGGAATAAACCGAGGAAGTTTAATAGATGAATCGTCAGCTAATTCTCTGGCTGCCGCCATAGCTAATTCTATCGCCACTTTATTGCATCTTGGCTTTAATTTTTTAAAGCGTCTTTTCGTTTTACTAATAATATTTTTAAACTTATTTTTTAACCCTTTTCCCGATGTAATTTTCCGAGAGCGCTTTTTGCTGCTTTTTTTTTGGCCAGAGCCGGTTTTAATTTTTGCAGACATTGTCTTGCTTACTAAACGTGACATGATTTTTTCGCATACACTCGCATCCGAGGCGACTGCTCGCTCTTTTGCCCTTTTTAACAAAATCAAATCAGCTTTGTGACGATCCTTTAACTTTGACGATTTGTGATAGGCAATATCGTGTTCTTTGCAATATTCGTCTAATTTATTAATTCCTTTATCTCTATTTGCAAGCCTTTTAATTAATTTTGTACCAGGTCCACAATAATTGTATCCGGGTAAGTGTAATTCAAATGGTAAATTGTTTATTAACCAATTGAGAAGACTGCTCTCTCCAATACACATCATAAGACTAAGGAATCTGAATCGAGCGCTAAAATAAATACGTACACGCTTCATCAATGATCAACTTTTGAGTTCATTTTATTTTTTTTGTTTATAATACTATATTCGATTTATCAATCCAGCTGTTTTCAGTAGAAGACAAACCTAACCATTTTACTAAAACTCTGTTTCCTTTTCTTCTAAGAACTTTCTCGACTAGATATACATTGCAATGTTTTGTCTTTTGAAGCTCTTGCACATAAAATGCTCCTAAAATAGGCTGACCTCTGATTGTATCTTCAATTAAGTAGGTGATAGGAGTTGTATTTTGTATTTTTCGAATTTTAAATATTTCTGATGACCAGTTAGGGGTATATCCTTTTTCAAATGTTCCTTTGTACTTACTGATACGCACATAATCACCTACTTTAAACTTGCTTCTATTACTATAATTTTTTACCAACCTTAAGTATCTTTCTAATATTCGTTTTTTATTAATGTTATCCACGTTAGCGGGGATTTCATCAATTGTCCGATGGTAAGTGTGATTGTATTTGTGAATAACATCATTAAGGGTATTATTTACCCAATTGTAGTTTCCTTTTAAACTAAATTCCTTATAAAGTTTAGACTTCAATGTTCTGATAAATCGTTCAACTATCGAAGCCTTTTTTGTTGAGAAGGTTGAATAGTGGTTAATTTGATAAGACTTCATAAGCTTTTGGAATTTATTATTATAAAACTCTGCTCCATTATCTGTTTGCAGATTTTTAGGAACACGCCCATTAGCTAGGACAATTTTGAAACAGTTACACACATCATCTTTGGTTTTAGTTTTTAGAGGAAAGGCCCAAGCGTACTTTGAAAATGTATCAATAACAGCAAGAATAAATCTACAATTTTTATTTTCTTTTGAAATTGATTGCATATCAATTAAATCTGCTTGCCACAGGTCGTCTATGTCTTTCATAATAACATGTCTTCGGGGAAAGTTTACCCTTGCATTTTTATGAATTTCGTTTACCACGTCGGCTTTGCTCATGTTCAGAATTCAGTTAATTTGTCTTGAATTCATGTATAATACTGAATGTAGAGCATATTATTACGACTATTTATTCTTTAATTATTCCAGCTTCTTTTAATTCTTCAATTATCGATAAAATTTCATTATCATGGTTTGTATTGCCAGCATCTCTTGAAGCTACTAATAGTTTCAATCTCTCGACTAATTCGTTAGGATCATCCCAATATACCAGGTCGGTGTTGTTTTTGTATTTTTTTAGCGTTGGTAAGTTTCCACCAAGTTTAGCGTGAGAAAGTTTATCATCGTATAACGATTCAGAAAATAGGGGTTTAATTATTTTACAATATTTTATACCTTTGTCACCTTTTATTTGACCTTTCGAATTAAAATCTCTTTTATGCGCATTTGTATAATGTAACATATCCTTATAGACAAGTTTATCTTCGCTCGATATTAACTTTAAATCAGGTTTTCTTCGAAGTAAAAGTTCTTTTAGCCCCGCCGTTAAATTGTAAGCTTTGTCGCCGATTTTAATTAAAATGATAGTATCGTTATTCAAACTATCAATTTTAGAAAATGATACCGGCGAATTACCCATCAATAAAGTTTTGTTTTCACTTCTAATTCCAAATGGTATACTAACACCGTCATAAATACCAAAGATATCATCACCCTCTAATGACATTTCTGAATGATCTATTGATTCCTTTTTAGCATTTTCTTCAACGAATTGGATAGAATTTAGATTTGCATCGTAATAGTCATCGATCTTTGTAGATGAACTTGTATTATTTTTATCGGACTCGATTTCTTCAGAGCTATTTAGAGTTGTATTTTCAATTTTATTCATTTTATCTGCAAATCTATTAGAATCAACTAGAGTTTTGAGAGGATCTGTGACAGGTTTTAACATTTTATCAAGTGACAAGTTTATTGTATGTTCCTGATTTTTCATTTGTTTTATTTTATTCTTTATGGAGTCGACAGACTTCACTAATTCTATTTTAATATTTTTTTCCATCTTTTAATAAAAATATCAGCTGTATTCAGCTATGAAAGAAGTAATACTGACGGCATTTATGTGTGTAATTCATATTTAAGTAAAACCTTCATTCAAAGTTTAAAAAAATATCAAAATTCTGCCTATACCTTCCATTGTTTAATGGCGACTCTTTGTTAATAAGTAGAAAATTATAAGGGTTACTCCAAACAGTTTTACAAATGTCTTTAAACTGATTCCATAGTAGATCAGAATTTACATGTTCGTCATAGATATGCTTTAAGTTCACATCATCTTGTTTAAATATTATAAGAAAATTAGCGTTATCACGCAGCAACTGTTTCGGAATTTTTGAGTAGGTTTGCGATAAGTAAAAGCAGTCAATTTGCTTATGTCTTCCCATAGAGAAATAATTACGAATGTTTATTTGCTTTTCACACACAACATCATCAAAAATAAATACAGAATTTGTTAAAGCTTCATTCGGAGCTATAACATCTTTGTCGTCATTAAACTCATTGAACTTTATCTGAGGTACTCTTCTTAATACTTCCCTTAAAAAACGATATTTTGGCTGGAAAGTAGTTTTCGAGTAAAGATAGAGATTTTTAAATTTAAGTCCATTTTCATGCAGCAGTAAACTGATAATAACATTTGTTTTACCACAGTTCGAGGGTCCGCATATTATGCAGCGAATCGTATTAGGCAATAAAACGCTGTGTCTGATCTGACAACTAGACTCATTAAAATTTATATTTTTCACATTCAGGGATATGGGTTGCTTGATCAACTTCATCTTGCCTACTACTTCCAAAAACTACTATCCTTCTAAATATATATATATTTAATATATATTGAGGCATAATAAGATTTATCAGTGGTAGATCGGGACCAGCCAAACAGCCAGATTGGCTCCTAGTCTACCACTATCGTTAACTGTATAGTTCAGATCCTTTTATAGACGCCAGCAAGTGAAACAAGAGGTGATAGGTACGCCTAAAATCAGATAGTAAATTGATTAAAATATTTTTTTTGAGTAGATTTGCAATAAGTAAATTTAATTATTACATAACATTTATGCATATTGTATACTTTATCTTGAGCTATCCTAAACGTTCCTGCAGTGACAAGTCTAAACTTGTCACCGCAGGAGACTAAAGATAGGTATGTATAAAAATGAACTAGGTAATGACTCGTGTTACACATCGCGCATTTAATAAATTTTTGTATGTTTAACTAGCACTTCACCCACGACTTCAGCCGAAACAAGCGCATAGTTCAGTTTACTACTATTGTTCCAATAAGTAGGACCTATACAACTGAATTACAATTTAATTATATTTTCAATGTAAGTAGGTATTCTTATAATTTTGACGATACTTAGTGATTAGAATTTATGTATTAACCTTTCTTTTTCCTTTTTACAGAATTATGTCTGCCTCCCCATCGTACAGTCCTGTGGAGAATGTTTTTTTTGCGGTGTGCATCCATTTTAATTTATCGTTATTTAAAGCATCTTTAATTTACTGTATGTTATAATAATTTTATTTTATTACAGGAAACGAATAATCTTTGTTCAGACGACACCTACGCTCTTGGAAATCCATTTCTTTATGCGCAAGACAGGGAAACTTTTTACACCACTGAAGCAGAACTAGTACATCAGGAGTATTTAAATAAAAAAAAGGAAGAGGAGAAAGTGGAAACTAAAGACATTAAAAGAAAGAAATGTAATATCAATAGGAAGACCATAAGAAAGTCTCATACACTGCCTTCATCTTACGTCATTCGGAAAGAGACAGGAAAACCTCATCATTTAATAAAAATACAAATATATGATCTAACCAGATGTGTTAAAGACACTAAACAAAATTGTGAAATTGACAATGATGTTGTTGATAGCGCCGACGTAAGCATCCAGTACCTTGTGAATGATGATTATGATGATATTTTAGATGAAACTGAGCATCTAGTCGGTAAAATAGTGAAAAAAATTAGTAATAAGCAGTAATTAATGTGTATTAAGAATAGTTTGTTTTGAAATTGTGAACATGGAAGTGTGTGTTTATTAGTTAAATACTTTTTAATATGTAATTATAATACTTAGAATATTGCATTAATTATTTTTTGTAAATATTTAAGTTAAAAATTGTAGTAATTTAAAATGATGCGGAAATGTTTAAAAAAAATAAAAAAACAAACTTAATAATATCAATATAGCTGTTTTATTACTTTTCCTTTTTGGCGTATAGGCACAGACGTTACCATATCAAGCTACTGCAATCTGTCAATTTTCTTTAATAGATTTTCAACTCTATTGCTAAAGCATTAGGTCCAAGGTTGATTGGGAAAATTTGACTGTTTTGGATAGCTTGATGTGGGGGGGCGTCTGGACCTTTTGACTGCGATTCGTAATGGGTAAGGGTAAAGTTAAACAAACATTATTTCTATAATTATATTTATTTATTATAATTTATTAGTACCTACAACAATTATTTATTTCACTTAAGTAAGTAGTAAATACAATAATTAGGTATATAATTATAAAGAACTACAAACTAGCAATTCAAGTTAGGAACATAAAATTATAACAAGATGCTCAAATATATGCGATAAATAGTATCCTTAAAAATCAATAATTTGTTTTTATTTAAAATATTGTTTTATAATGACCCCATGGTAAAGTTGTTATCTTATCATCCATTATTTGTCGTTTATCATCTCTGTTTGACAAAATTACTTTATTTATCTTTTGAGTAAATATTCTATGATGCTTAGACCTGATAATACACATATCATCTCTGAGTATTTCATTGTTCAGTAAAACCTTTTTATATTTTTCTATATTCAGTTTTTTGGTAATGCATTTCTTAACACCTTTAGCTTTCTTTAACGTGGAAATTTTCGAATCTATACAGTATAATTTTGCTCCTAAGCCTACAAATTCTGAAATAATTTCACCACCCATCTCATCTTTGAAGTAGCCAGGTTTTTTAGCATTTACCTGTGGTATATTAAATATACTATTTTTTTCAAAGTTGCTTGTATCAAAATATTTTAAATGTGCTTTTAAGTCTTCGTAAAAATCCTTTGTCTGTATTAAATATAACAGACTGTCAGTGTCTGTATAACAAAGCTTTAATTTATTTTCATATTTTTTTTTCATTACTGAATAGTGGAATTTATATAAGTGACATTTTGCAATTTCTAAAATACTGAATCCGACATAGATTGGACGATCTAAAACAATTTTTGTTTGATTCATTTGAATTGACGCGAGAGATTCTGAAATAACAGAAAAGTTATTGAAATTAGGCGCGCTAACATATTTTTCAGCCCCGTAAAACTTTTTAGTTCGATTAGAATTGTCTCTCCATATATTTACGAGCTTAACATCAACTTGTTTTCTTTTATTTTCTATGGTTTTTCCAAATATAGAATTATTTTGCTTTTTAAAAAAATCTCTTTCAAAATCAGAAATTGCATTTTGCCTCAGCCTAGTATTTAAGGAAATATATGATTCTAAGAAATTATTTTGGTTAAATGCTAATATTCGATATATTTTTAACAGTTGTAAACCATTATTTAAGCATTCCTTTAAATGAATATAGTGAATAACATATCTATGTTTATCGAAAAGACTAGCAATAAGTTTAGCATTTCGACTACAGAACGGGACAAATTTTTCAGGCGCAAATGGTAAATCGGCATGGCTATCATGTAAGTTGTCAGGGTAATGAAGATCTACTTCTAATATAAATCCAATATCAGAGTCAGATGATAGGCTCATAACATCAAAATTTAATATTTCATTCTCAAGGAGAAACCTAAATCCTCCTACTGGAAGCTTTTGCATCATAGCATATCCATATAAATTAACACAATCAAGGTAAATTAGAAAACTATCAGGTTCTTCACTATTATAGTCGGTAAGATATTCATTATTTGCCTTAGCATATCTGAGTGAACATTGAGCAAGTCCTCCTCTTATACCCTTTTCTATCATTTGATATATTTCTACGTCAGACACTAGTTCTAACTTGATTTTAGTATACAATAACATGGCATCCCAACTTAAGGATGGTGATGAAACGTAATAGCAAGGATCCAGACCATAGTTATTTAAACTCATTTTCCTAAATTTTTCAAAAACATCACATAGAAGTAAAACATCGCATTTAAGATACAAATCGGTATATTCACCCAAATTTTTTATACCAAAAGTTTTCCAAACATTTAAAGCATGCTTATAGTCTTCATCAGATATAGATACAGATGTAAGTTTGTTAAAAAATTTTGTTGGTTCTGGTAATTTATCCTCATCATATCGTGCCCAGGAATCTATGTAATCGTAACAATATATGCCTTTTCTTCGAACAATTTCAAATAAAGTATTATTGTTATAAAAAGATTTTAAATGTTTGAAATCTCCGGGGTTCATAGTCTTAACCAATTTGTCCATACTTGAGCTTAAAAAATTAAACGAGTCAATAAATTTCAATTGTATAACTTTTGTTGCATTGATGTTTATGAATTTAGTGAATGAAATATATTTCTCTTTAGTTCTCGGTATGAGATGAATTCGACCGTTTATCTTTGAAAGTTCATTTATAAATAAATGACTGTCATAACCGGACAAGTTATGAAACACTATTGGTATAAAAGTGCATTGCTTTGCATTTAAATTGCATGTGTCATGCGCAGGTCCTCTGTATTTTCCAGTAAAGTGATCATGGTCTTTAACAATATTATCATTACGCGAAAACGTATTTTTACAAATATGGCACTCAGTACTGTTAATAAAAGATATTTGCTCATCCTCAGTTAGTGGGATCATATTTTTACTCTCTAATAATACTTCAGATAATCGTTTTACATCATTAGTCAAAGATTTGACAAATTTCTTGGAACAATCAGGCCCTCGGTAAGATACAAAATCATTTAATTCGGGATTTGAATTACAACAAATATAGTATGCAAAACAGGTAGCCTCATGAACTTGAATATTTTCCACATATGTTGATTTATGTTTGTCAGAATATTCACGCAATAAACTTTCAAAATCACCATATATCACTATTGGTACTGTTTGAGTTCTTTCATAGTTTATGAAACTAATTTTAGTACCCCTCTCTGGTAATATGGTTTGTATTCTAGCACATTCGTGACAAGACAATTTCTCTTCAGTGTGAAAGTAAATAAAACATTCATCACATAAAAATATTTTACTTTTATGTTGAGTCAATTGGTTGTGCACAAGTTTTTCAAAGCTTTTAATTAAACAGAAATGACTCTTTCTATTGTTGGTAATGTAAAGCAAATTGGCATGGTATAAACGACGTGATGTTGTTTTATATAATGGGCCTGTAACTGCACCGTTATTATCTAAACCGTATATATTAATGCTGATATTAGAATTGTTTATTTCAAAGCGCTTAATGTCATTGAAACTGGGAGGAAAACTCATATCAGAAATATCAAATAAGTCGGAATAATGCGGATATGAAGAAGTTCTGTTTGGATTGGTCTTTGCCGGAAACATATCAGCTACAATACACCAAAGAAAACAATGCTGGTCTTCATTTTGTATGTTTAGGCATGATTTAGAATTGACAATACGTTTAGGCAATGGTAAATAAGAACCACCTCGCAAAGGATTATATTTTACGATGTTAATTTCTAAATGACTGATAGACTCAATTGTCCAGCCTGACTCGGACAGTTCAAATTCGGAACATTTACAAATAAGTTTATCACAAAATGATTTATATAGGGACAAAATATCAGTGTTTTGCAATACTATATTATACTTTGTGTTAAATGACTTTAAAGATTTTTCATAATTTTTTGGTAATATATACCAAACAAATAGTTCAAAATTAACTTTTATCGACTTATGTTTTTTCACCTGGTCGTTGATAAGGTAGCAAACCGTTTCAGAAATTTGCGTTAAAAATAATTCAAGTGAAATGTTAGCTATTCTAGGATTCACTCTATAACTAATAATCCGATTTCTAAAAGCCGTTGCTATTAAATAAACATTATCAAAACGTGTCTGTAATAAGCAATTCGATTTGTGTATATTAGTTTTTTTGTGTGTAGAATATTTCGGTACTGAAACGTTACAGACTTCACAGAAAAACATATTAAGATATTTATAATTACAAAAAACGACCTTAAAGTATCTAAATATTCCAGATTTCTGATATTAATTTCCTGTAAATTTATTATTAAATTCGATTTTAAAATGGATGAAATGTAAACGAATTATGACCGATATGTTGAATATTATTATTATTAAAATAGTATCGAGTATTATTAGTGTTGAATTTTCTCAGAATCGAGCATTCTTAGTATCGAGTATTCTTAGTATCGAGTTTTCTTAGTATCGAGTTTTCTTAGTATCGAGTATTCTTAGTATCGAGTTTTCTTAGTATTTCATATATTTAAGCTTCCTGTAAGTAAATCACAAGTTAATATAATGAAAATTATTTAATAAGGAAATGTAAACGAATTATGACCGATATGTCGAATATTATTATTATTAAAATAGTATCGAGTATTATCAGTGTTGAATTTTCTCAGAATCGAGTATTCTTAGTATCGAGTTTTTCTTAGTATTGAGTATTCTTAGTATCGAGTATTCATAGTATCGAGTTTTCTTAGTATCGAGTTTTCTTAGTATCGAGTTTTCTTAGTATCGAGTATTCTTAGTATCGAGTTTTCTTAGTATTTCATATATTTAAGCTTCCTGTAAGTAAATCACAAGTTAATATAATGAAAATAATATTTAATAAGTACCTACGAGTATATCATAATATTATTATGGATTACATTTGATATTAAGTAATATTTAAATGAAAGTAAAAAGAAGAGTATAAGAGTAAAATAGGTATCCCAATAATATTATTTTATTCCGTCAAATAACATTATTTGGATATAGAACAGGCTGCACATGCTTAAATTCTGCTTTCGCTGCAGATACAAGATTATTAATGGCCCTCCAAGTCGACGAATCGGAGTATACAGAGGCCTTATACGCGAGGAGCGCTTGCTTCCATCGGTCCTTTCCGAATTTTTCAGCGTCCTTATGGTTATAAATACGAAGCTCGATATAATAATCGCCGCCCCGTGTTAAGTCCTGCTGGTAGGAGTTTCCAGAAGCTGTTCTTCTGGACAGGGATGATCGCAGTGCAGCTGCCCTCACCGGTTCAAGATCTCCCTCTTCCTCCTGTAAACATTGTTATAAAATAATATTAGAAAAACATATTTGAGAGGAGGCAAGGAGAGCAGCAGTGGTCCCATGGTAACGGCTGCGACTTACAAGTTGTAGGTCATGGGGTTCGAACCCAGGCGCATGCGCTTTACTTTTTGTAAATTATTTCATTAAATAACATTAGATAAACATATTTGAGAGGAGAGGAGAGCGGCGGCGGCCCCGTGGTAATGGTCGCGACTTACAAGTTGCAGGTCGCTGTTTCGAACCCAGGCTGGTGCTTTACTTTGTGAAAATTATTTCATTGCCACTGCTCTTAAAACGATGAAGGAAAACATTGTGAGGAAACCGGCATGTCCTAGGACCAAACCCGTATGCGTGTCCGCGTGTGTGCGTGCGTATGCGCGTGCGTGTGTGTGTGTGTGTGTGTGTGTGTGTGTGTGTATACTTTTTTTAACTTACCGAGGAATCAGCCATGCGCATGCGCTTCAATTTTTTAGGTCCCTTTGGTGAAGTATTTGTTTCGGAATCCGAGTCACTACTAAATAACTCTTTTACAGGTGGAACAGCTACTTTCTTCGATTTGCCTTTAGCCACTTTGATTTTTGGCTTTGAAGATATATTTTTCTTTGGTTTAAACGATGTAGAGGGCTTGTTGGGATGCGACTCTACATCGGATTCAAATGGATTCACAAATGTCGACCTAAAATGAAAATAAATAGTAGGTAAGAAGTTATAAAATGAACGATTCCTAAAATGATAGACAAAGAAATAGAAGAACCTATAAAACAATTTTCTGTATCTAGAAATCGATCCTTGAATTATTATCAATGCTTATAAAATTTGATTAATAATAAATAATAATAAATATCGCTGGACATTAGCACACAGCGCCACCTAGTGCCACACTAAGCAAAGCTTGTGTCGTGGACACAATGTGATGTGATGTTAATGTTTCATGTTGTGCATTATTAGTAGCGTAGCAAGTAAAATAACTCCATAACATGTTTTTATTAGATCTGGAATCGATCCCAAAACTTTGCTTTCTACAGTGATG
Source organism: Xestia c-nigrum (assembly GCA_916618015.1). Classification (NCBI taxonomy): domain Eukaryota; kingdom Metazoa; phylum Arthropoda; class Insecta; order Lepidoptera; family Noctuidae; genus Xestia; species Xestia c-nigrum. The sequence continues at coordinate 20,211,456 of OU745265.1, forward strand.
CTAATGTCGACTGAGCTATAGAAAACGTTAATTGAATAAGTCGTTATTCGGGTCTAGAACGATGTCGATGACGAGTCGTCGTTAATACTTCATGTTTTGCAATAGTAGTAACGATTATTAAACCACTGTACGAGGAGAAGCAAGTAAAATAACTCAATAATGCATTTTAATTACATCTGGGGGGAATCGAAGCCAAAACTTTGTATTCGACAGTTACACTGATGTCGACGGGGCTACAGGGAACTTACGAAGTAAAAACAGTTAACACATTAAATTATATTATCTCGGAGTCGAACCGAAGATTTTACGTCACCGAGTTATTAGTAAGTAATAAAACCCGTAAATAAACAATATTTAAAATTGGGAATCGAGCCCTAGACTTAACTTTCGATTACTGCAATTTACCATCAAATTGTAAGGGTAGTACTTAAGTTGTAAAAAAAATATGTGATACATACATACTTGTTGCGGGCGATATCCTCGTAAATCTGCACACTAAAAATGAAGACTATGATGTGTTGCAAAACACCTCAAGCACCTATATTTATAGACCGAGATTATAAAGTCACGATCAGAGTATTACTTTTTATATTAATTATAATTTTCAAGCTAGGACGATGAAATTTATTTGTTTTAAATTAAGCTCTATAACCATCTCGCATAGGGCTTAGTTTTAATGATCGTATGTTAAAATCAGACACTTCAATATAAACATAGTCTTACCAGACCAATTTGGGAGCAATACTATCTCGACGACGCTCTGTCGCTGAAATTCGAGACGAAATTTTTATAAGGTAATGATATGTACTCGCAAGTAATACTAAATGCTCGAAGCAGCTTTATTTAAAATGGTTTGTAGTACCAACTTAATTAATTGCCGTTATAAATTGACTTTCATATTACGACAGCGATATTAATAAAAATTTAGAAACATTCATATTTGGAAATTTGAAAAGTAATCGTGAACAGAGAAAATAATAAATCTGGATAAATAAGGCGATTATTTTTCTATTTTTATACAAATTAACATTACTATGGCTGTTTTAATAGGTACTTAGGTACCAAAAAATAGTTTTCGTGCTTGTAACTAAATCACATTAGAACACTAATGAAAACCAATAAAATAACAGGAGAGCATAAAATTCAATCGCATTATTTCTACTGAAAGCATTATGAACTTTAATCACGCAAAAATTAGATCTATTTTAGAACAACTGGAACTATTGAAGTGCGAAAAAGGTCTTAGCTATAAGTTTTGGTTGCAACTGGAATTAGAAAATTCTTGTGTTACTTCGTTTGTACTTACTTCCAAAAACTTAATAAATTAAATATTAAGTTTGGTAACCATAGGACAAAGTGGTCCAATATTGTGTCACATCTTTAAAGACACATTTGGTGCATTGGTTAAGAGCGCTACATCACAATGTAAATATTAGGTTTAATAGATGCCTTAACGAATGCATCAAAGGTGTTTTTTGCGGGTTCGATTCCCGCACAGAACAATTGCATATTTTGTTCCAGTTTGGTTTTTATGATTTTTTACATTCTTTTATATTATAATCAATTACTCTATCTGCATAATACATTTAAGTAATAGATCTTGGGTCCAATCCTTTTTTTTGGATTTCTATCCGTATTCAAGGCACCGATAACATTAACTTGTACGGTTGCTAATGTTATGGAGTGCTATGCGCTACATGCATCGAGTGATGCGCAAAGCGGATGATGTCATTTCACACTATCTGCGGACCGCTGCTTGATAAACTGAATACGTGATACCTGAATACTTTGATATACTGAATACTCGATAAACTGTTTGCTTATGAATGTTGATTGATGATTTACAATTTATTGGATGCTATACGATTTCTTCAATGTTTTATTTGTCACGAGTCGGTAAAAATAATTGAAGCCTCTGTATCATGCAGTTCGAACAAAACGAGAACAAGACTGATATCAATACAATATTTAATCAACAGGTGTGTTGTAGACTGAGGACTCAGAATATTCAATCTAGAACTGTATTGTAGACCAATACCTAACAACATTCGCTCATCAGTTTAAAAACCGTAGTGGATAAAAAGACATGTGAACTGCTGTGGAGGAAATTACAACGAACCGGCAGCAACATTCGCTCATCAGTTTAAAACCGTAGTGAATAAAAATACATATGTGTTATTGGGGCGTTCTGCATAACGCGCTCGAGCGAGAAGCGAGAGCAAGTGATGCAGAACCCCCAATAATACCCTACTCACATTGCTCGCAGAACGGATGGCCGATGGGGCCGAAAAGTTCTGGAGTGGCGACCGCGAACCGGAAGACGATGCGTTGGAAGACCTCCCACCATGACCTGGTGAAGGTTGCGGGAATCCGGTGGATGCGAGTAGCAAGGGACCGCTCAGTGTGGCGACACTTGGGGGAGGCCTATGTCCAGCAGTGGACGTGTTTCGGCTGAGATGATGATGAACTAAAGTAATTAAAAACCCTTTGGATAAAAGCCTAACTAACCTAGCTAATCCGATTGAGTTACTATTTGCTGATTACTGTTCTAAACGATCACTATTTTTATTGATAGAGTTAGTTATTGTTTTTGTCATATTTGATAGACAATATTATTGATTTGATTGAATAATTTATTGGTTGCCGATGATAATATTGTTAACTAATGTTTATGTTAATGTTTACTTTTACTAATGATTAATGTTACTTGTATGGAATTAAATAAAGCTTAATTATTATTATTATTTATTAAAAAACCCCGTTCTCAATACATCGTGACGACAAATAATCATGTAGTTTTAACTGTCGTGGCTGTGTATTTAAAACTTTTTAGTGATTCACATGTGTTTACCCCTTCACATCACAGCGTACTGGTATGTTATGAACTGGTGTAAACAATACACAGACATGAGATTTCAGCAATCCCAGTTCATTTGCTACCATTTACTTAAGAGTTCCGTTGCCTATCCCCCAAGTTCTTCATCAGATCTTCACCTAATTGAAGCGTGACCACCTGCGAGATAGTACTCTTCCGAAAACTACCCAAATCGCTTCATATATGGCTATAAAATTTGAGTTTTCTCTATGTCTCCAGCATTCCATCATCAGATCCTGACTTGATGATTATGGGAGCACCTGTTTAGTAAACCCATTCAAACAAAATAAAAAGTATTCAAATCGGTCTGGCCATCTTCAAGTAATCGGGGAACATAGATAAAAAAAAACGTTTCGACGAATTGAGAACCTCCTCCTTTTGGAAGTCGGTTCAAAAGGAGGTGATCACATATAGAACGACACGATTACTATCTTCCACTACTTTTGCCAACCCCGACATATGCAAATTTAATAAATAAATAATATCGCTGAACATTAACACACAGCGCCACAAAGTGCCACACTAAGCAAAGCTTGTGTCGTGGACACCAAATAGTTGATATACTATACAGGGTGTAAATCACCTCATCACAAAGCCGTTAACCAAGCATTCTGTACATCAAACTAAGTAACTTTACGCAAAAATTATTGCTGGGAAACAACTTTTTTTTTTGAGGTTATAAATCATGTTTTGTGGTAGAACTCAATGTAACGCACCTAAAACATTGTCCTGGTGGATGGATTGAATAGTACGGGGGTCGTGGAGGTATGAAAAGTCAGAAACTTACAAAAAATACTTGTATTTAAAAAAAAAATTGTCAAAAAGTTGTAACTTTGACCCCCCATATCTTTGTAACTAGAAAGTTCCCGGGTATAGTGTAGAGCAAAAAAATAATTGCAATGATAGGGAGAACAAGTACCTTTCGGTTTCGTGAAGAGGTGTTTTACACCCTATATTATATACCTTTCTTGTTTGTAAATACATACGTATTCTATATATAAACATCCATAACCCGGAAACAAATGTCCATGCTCATCATACAAACATTTGCTCCTACCGGGATTCAAACCCAGGACTCATTGAAAACATACAATTTTATTAGTACTAAATATCTGCCCCAAGTCTCATTACTCATCGCCTTGTATCTAAATGAACAAAGTTACATCATTAGCTCATCCATCGCCCTGTGGGTGATGGTCAGTGTCCTACCCTACTCAACGCTCCTAATTATCATGTAAGATATACGTAAATCAACAAACCTTTATTTTGTTAGTTATATCCGTAATCAGTTCTAAACCGTTGGACCTGGCAATCATTTGTAAATGTCTGTAAGTCCGACAACCGAACCGAACGTTGACGACGCGAATGGCGTAGTGGTAGTGAGGCTGCCTTACGTTCATAGGGTCCTGGGTTCGAATCCCGGTAGGTGCAAATGTTTGTGTGATGAGCATGGACACTAGTTTCCGAGTCATGGATGTTTATATGTATAATAAGTAGATATGTATTTACAAACAAAAAAGTATACATTTAGTATATCAACTATCTGGTATCCACGACACAAGCCTTGCTTAGTGTGGCTTTAGATGGCGCTGTGTGTTAGTGTCCAGTGGTATTTATTTAACCAGTCTTACTAAGGAATATCGTATTGCCTAGTACTAAGTGGATATTTGAGGTCAGATAGGCAGTCGTCTCATGAAAAATACTGGTATTCAGCTGCATTCGGAGGTAGGAAAAGGCTAATCTAAGATGTACCTACGTAATTAGTCAGTACCGGTTTGATCAAACCGCTTTTTTAATGCGAATCGAAATAATTTTTACTCGAACAAAGTGCTCGCAAAATAATTACTGCTCAAAACCACATGCGTTAGCTGCTCTTCCAAGGTACAAGCTATCTTCTTCATTCCAATTTTCATTAAAATATGGTTCCACTCTTTGTTAACCACAGGGGCAAAAACCGAATGCAGTTGCTCTCTAAAATCTTACTCCTAGTCAAGTTCTAAAAGCACTGGATGTTTCAGAACCATTCAAGCCCCTCCCAAGGCCAACACCTTTCTTCAACTTGGGCCACATCGCTAGGCAAAATCGAGTCAGTTCTATATAATTTGATTGTGCCCCAGTTCGGACGTGAGCTGATTCTTAAGGTGTGAAACGGTTTGCCCTTTTAGTCAGTCAGGCCTACGTGAGCCTTGCAAATTGGAAGCGCACTTGCCAACCGAGAAAGCTAGTGAGTTTCTTTAGATTTTCGTGGACGAAGATAATTAAAGTGTCTAGTCTATGAGGTTGGTAACAATTTGATGACTGCTTGGAAGATGAAGGTTTAAGTTTGTATTTTTTTTTAAATAAAGTGTGTAATAGTATATTTTATAACGAGGGACTAAACGAAGCCATTATATACCCGAGGTGGTTTGACTCCCGAGCTTGCGAGGGAGGCAATGAAATCGCGAGTGTATTATATTGGCGTTTAGTCTCAAGGTGCAAACTGTACTTTTCACTTCGAGTGCGAGAAAAATAGTCATTTAAAACTGAACAAATTTACACTCGACAAAAATTCTGAACTGAGCGGTCAGTTTTTTCTTCTATCAGGTCAGTCACAGATTGACCATTGAAAACACAACACAAACTCTCAACATTTTCGCAATGAAGATGATCCACACTCCACAGATAATTACCTACATTACTGCAAAAGCAATGACTCTGTTGCTAAACAAAGGCATTGCTTTTTAAAATCAACGATGCACACAAACAACCATAATTTTTCTCGCGTTTAAGAGTTCATTTGTTTTTTTTTTATCAATAAACCGTTTTCTATTTGCATGCCAATTCGAAATTTAAATAAAACCTTTGTCAAGTTACTCTTTTGTGGCCATATTTCAGAGTAAAAGATCATTCCATTTTTAAATTACTTTTTACTCCCTAGGGAATAAACGGTCACTTTAATCCCGCTTCGTAGGGCTATAACGGCGTAATTTTAGAGCATGAGAAGTGAAAAACCTCTTAACGTAACTGAAAGGCATTGGTTCTCCCCGTCATTGCGATTTTTTTTTGTTCTACACCATACTTGGAAATCTTCGAGTTACGGTGATAGACGAACTGAACGATCAAAGTTCTAAATTTTTGACAATTTTTTTTATAAAATACAAGTTCAATAATTTAAGATTTTTAGTTAACACACCTCCCCATCCCCCGTACTATTCAAACATCTATCAGCACAATGAGTTGAGCGCGTTTCATTAAGTTCTAACACAAAACATGATTAAAAAAAAAAAAAAATATGTTAGCAATATTTGTTGCTACCCTTTTTAAGGCAGTGGGAATATTTTTCCCACCATATTTTTTAGCTCATTCATTAAATTACGTGTTTCTGGTTGGTATTCTATTGTTGTTAAAATGTTTTTTAAAAACTTATCAATCACTCATTAAATATTGAATTAAGATTAAAAAAAAACTGAATTTTATTTGATGCCAATAATATGCCTTTGTTTATTGGGCATGTTTTTTAGATTCCCAGACCGTTATGCCTGCTAAAGGTGTAAAGTTGCTTTTTGATGTACGTAATGCTTAGTTCACGACGTCGGCGTCGTGAAGAGACTGTTTATTGAACTGCAATAGATAATAACGATCACCTGATTACTTTTGATATTATAAATACTTTTTAAGGAGAATATTAATGACGAATTTTTAGTAGACGAATTTTTGAACGATCAATCATTACAATAATGCATATTATGAAGTACCTACTATGACTATTTATTAATTTGATTGTATTTAATGTTTCTTTTTGATTATTATTTTTATTCTTTTCATGTATTAATTAATTTAAAATTATTAATGATATAATGTAAAGACACCTAATGGGTAACTTAAAAATTTATATGTCTCAATTATGACAAAACATAGCGCACCACCTAATTATCTAAACACCTATGTTTCACAAATAAACGGATTGATTGATTGATTGATTGATCTGTTGGTCTTTTGGCAGTCGCTCTATGTAAAATACTGGTATTCAGCTGCATCCGGTTAGACTGTAAGCCGACCGCAACGTAGTTGGGAAAACGGCTAGGCAGATGATTATGGTGATTCTGTTGGTTTTTCTTAAGTTTCTTAAGTATCACTATAACACTGATGCGTATTAACACTTTTCCATATTATTATGATGCCCGTTTTCAGTAAAACTTAGTGATTACCTATAAAACATATTTTTTACTTGCCGACCGTCCATTCAACTCCAAGTGTTACCATTCCAACCGGGCAATAATATCAGACATTAAATTGGATGCCACTAAAGTATTGTCAGTAAAAATACGCATGATTCAATTGGAAAAGTAACAGCCTACTTGGCACGCAATAAAACAGGATAAAACAAAACGTTTTATTACATACTTCACATAAAAAGTTGTACAAATACAAATCCAAGATGGCGTCAATTTGGCAGTCACGTACATGTCTTATTTTACGTCAGTCTGCTTTATCTTCGCACGTTGAATTGCTTGAATAAGGCCCAAATGATCGAAATACATGTTTCGTAAGGTGCTGAATATAATATTGTTGTGTTATACTTTTATTCTTTTATGGTTATTGGCGATCGAATATTCTGGAGCCGTTCTATCTACGTGTGTTAAGGATGGTTGATTTAATGTTTTTTTGTTTTTCAGAATATTATTATTTTGAAAATAAAGACATTCTCAAGAGAACCAACTTAGCCTGAAGAATTATCTATCTACAAAATTCATTCATTGCTCGCAGAACGGATGGCCGATGGGGCCGAAAAATTTTACAGAGGCGACCGCGCTTGGAAGACGTTTCGTTAGAAGACCTCCCACTAGGTGGACCTTTACCTGGTGAAGGTTGCGGGAATACGCTGGATGCGGGTCGTACTGGACCGGTCAATGAGGCGACACTTGGGGGAGGCCTATGTCCAGCAGTAGACGTCTTTCGGCTGAAATGATGAAGATGATGACTTGCAAATGGTGTAAGCTAAATTCGCCAATAATGGACCCACTGTTACAAGACAGGCACCATATGTCACTCAGTCAGTTTTCAAGTTTCCCCACGATATTTTCCTTCATAATCCTGTGAAACCCGTCTATGTAAATTTTAGAGTAGATGCATTTGTAAGAAACCACATTCCCATAAATCAAGCATCAAATACCAAATTCTGGACTCGTACGCAATACGACCCGAAACTCAAAACAGGGGACTCAACAGTTTCTTTGGATTAATCGATTGCTTTTCCTCACTACCTCGCTCAAAATTCACCAATAAACATTACCTGGCATAGTTTCTACGGCAATTAATCAGACGAATGCTCATTGCAGGTATTATAAATCAAGGCATTTTTTCTTGTACCCACATTTTTTCTTATACCCACATTTTTTCTTATACCCACATTTTTTCTTATACCCACATTTTTTCTTATACCCACATTTTTTTTCTTATACCCACATTTTTTCTTATACCCACATTTTTTCTTATACCCACATTTTTTCTTATACCCACATTTTTCTTATACCCACATTTTTCTTATACCCACATTTTGCCACTTATGTTTAAGTCCATTGTCCCATGAGGGCGAGCTATTGCCTTCAACCGTGCACAAATACAGATTTCGTGGCTTCTTCTTAGAAATGTCTCAAAGAAATACCTTAAAAACAATTTGCCCGACCGAACCAAACCCAGGACCAGCTAAGCAGTCGCAACAACAACTTTTTATGCATAAATGTGAAATCTAACTGCATCTGTTTACATAAATCTGTGCCATACCAAATTCCCGCAGATACTTACGATCGATTCCATCTATATCTTTCGAGTATATGCACAATTGCAAATCACAAACGGAGCGTGGGGAATTGATATGAAGGATATGGAAATGTGCAAACAGCATATTGCGACGTGGATCGTTTCGCTGTACGTCGGCGGTGATTCTGTTTCGTATCGACTAGAATTTTGCAACTTCACAGCTGTAATTTTCAAAGGGCTAAGGCAGTTCTTTTAGTTAATCCACATTTTGCAAGTTATTTATAAGGTCTATGAAAGTTTGGTAAGCCTATTGCCGTCAATCGTGCACTCATCCCAACTCCCGGCTGCAATTGGGAATTCCCTAATGGAAGTACTTACCTGGGAGTTCAATCCAAAGCATAATGATTAGCTGTAAGCATTACGACCACTGAACCATCGCATTAATCTAAAATATTAGTTTCAAATATTTTTGATGCGAACATTTTTTATGCGCGTTAGGCACTTTTTAAGTAAAAAAACATGGAACTCGTGTGAACGTCACCTAACGCTTCGTAGCACTCGTAGCCGATCGTCTGTTACTTCTATTGGAAGTCCTCAAAGACTGTTTCTTTTAGCTACGTAGGACATAATTTACATTTGAAGTGTGAAACATGTTTTATTTTAAATAATAGAGCCAACCAATAAAATATTTAAACACTCATCAAAACCAAATCAGAAAATACAAATAAAAGCAATATACAACACAAAACTTCAAAGCATTCCCTAATACGCAAAGTTTCATCAATAAAGTAATTACGTTCCCTCGTAGATTTTTATTTTATTATAAGCTGAATCTTCCAACTTTCCTCGGACCAAGATGCAGGTGTTCTCCCAAGTTTAGCATTTCTGTTTAATCTTGTCCTGGCTATCGTCAGATGGTGTCTTCTTCTGACAAGGTTAAGTACCTCCGAGATTTAGTAGAGACTCCTAATTGGACAGTGGGGATTAATATTGGTTTTGATTTAGTTTTGGACTGAGTGTTAGTTTTGTTTTGACATTGGTAACGACTGTTTTGTTTTAATGTGAGTGTTATAATCTGCAGTGAGTACTGCAGTAATAAACTGGTTGTGTGACCGTGGGGCCAAGTACCGCTGATTTTTCGGAGTCATGTGCATATTATGAAACTTAAGAAGACGGGTATTTATCGCAAATTTACCTTTAATTTAATCTCGACGTTTCGACCGGATTGCACCAGCCGTGGTCGCGGGGAGACTGAAGTACTGGAGGTACCGCGACAGCAAAGTGAAGGCGTTTATTCAACTACCCTCACTCATCTTCATAAATGTTAATTAGGGCCGGTTCACACTAGGACAGCACACTACACTAACAGTGTTCGTATATTGAGGCGATTTCACTTGACAAGTACACTTAGTGATTACTGGATTCCAAGCTGAAGAGAGTTTGAGTTTGAGTTTGTTTGTTTCATGTGCATATTGTACATTTTCTCTTACTTTGGCGTAGAACAAACCTCGTGAAGAAATCAAACACGCCTGAGAGATATTTCTTTTAGACGGCCGCGGCATTTTAAGCCAAGTCAGAGGCATCATGTGCGGCATAAAACTCTGACACCAAGACAAGTCACTACCACACGGTAAAAGAAAGAATTTGGCTTTTATGAGGTGAAACAGCTTGACTTTTGCCGCTACTTTACCACAACATTAACATTAACAACAACAACAACAACAACAACAACAAAAACATTAACAACAACAACATTAATTAACATTATTAGTTTTTTTACACTAAATAGGATTGCATTTGGCTGCAACTCACCTTATATGAAGCGATATCTCACGCTTACCTTGAAGAAACCATTTCATTTGATCTTTGAAGAGATCCAGATTATAATGATCCGAAAGAGTTGCAGTTAGTCATACCTCTCTGTTGCATTGGGAGTCCTCCCACTAGGTAGGCGAATGACCTGGTGAAGGTTGCGGGAATTCGTTGGTCCGAGTCGCACGGGATCGGTCAATGTGGCAACTCTTAGGGTATACCTATGTCCAGCAGAGCATAATGAAACGTGTTAATAATCAAACTTCTTGACCTTAGTCAATGACTTTGCCTTCGCACGAAAATACTCCGAGCATGAAGAGACTTCAACGTAAGTAGCAAAACAACGTAATTCGGTTAACCGTAATTGTTAGCAACCTTAGTTAACATATTTTGTGCTGTAAATTAAGTACATAATTTTAAGATAACATCTAGCTTGAAGTCTTGTACGAGTAGATGCCGTCAAATAATAAAACACTTGATAACTGGTCGCTTCGTTGGGGACTATGTACTTGTGCTCGTATCAATCCAAATCTCGAGTACATCTATGCGAAAAAAACATACTTTTATCTATTACGTATTTGATAAACCCTAATCTCCTATCTCTTTAGATACGAAATTATCTCAAAATATAACAAACAGTTGGAAAGTATCCTAAAGCGTAAAGTGTTATTTAACAAGATTATCAGCACCTGTTTTGACATTATCTGTTTTTCCAAAATCAAGCTGTCACCGTGACTGCTGATAAAAAAGTTATCTTTGATGATCGTGTCACGGTTAAAATCGAATTTAGTCTTTTGTTGAATTTACAAAATATCTTAACAAGGGCAGTCAACAAATGTACAAGGAACACGGGTCAAGGGACTTTCAAATGGGTCTGTACCTACATGTTTCGTTTTCGTTTATTAACTTTGAATTCTAACAGTATTGAAATATTGTCGATTTTGGAATATAGTACTGTATGACCACTTTAAGTGTGCAGTTTAAGGTGGCACTGCTTGTCAAGAACAAATGCATCGATATGTCAAACTTTGTACATCTATCTTAGTTCTGTTTTATTCCCGCCTATCCTAAGAACTTGTTTTCTGTAATCTAATGAGTTTTAATCATTAGTACAGGCACAAATAATTCATTTCTGTCTGAAATTATCTTTTTATTTAAAATTGTTTTTGCTAAGCTAAGCTAAGCTGTGTTTTTTTCTGAAATAATTTAAAATTTAACGGGGCCAAGAGTTGTGTTGTTTAAGGCCTCGACAATTTCTAATAAGTTTCTTTTTTTAATTTCGGACACATAATTTCGTAGTAGCGTCAGGCTAGTTCTTTATTCAAATACTTAAATCAGAAAATAATAGTACATTATGGTACAAGTGTGTAATGTTGGTGATTACCGCTGAGGCGCTATTGAGACCCGAGCCGTTAGGCGAGGGTCTTAAGAGAGCCGAGGACGGTAATCATCAACACACACGTGTATCATACGACGTTTTTCAACACACTTGAGAATAAAATAATACTAAAATAGATATTTGACTTTGGAGTTTTCAGGTAGTAAACTTTCGATAACGTTAAGGGCTGCACATCTTATATCGGGCGGTGTACAAAATAAATCATTTTCTTCATAACTAGTACTTGTAGACATTTGAATTAATAAATAACTATATTATTTCAACAGTGAAAACGAGTTGTGAATTTTTTTTCGCAATGGCGGGAATAATTAATCCGTTTTCCTATGCGCGCGCATCTAACAATGGCGATCGGCCATAGACTAAATGAATGAGGTTTCTTTTTTTTGGCTTTTCGCGGATAGCGATTTATCCACGTACAAAATGGGGAATTCAAAGTTTTATTTAATACTTACAGAGAAAACAAAAGTTACATTTGAGTGAAAGTTTTATTTTTTAGAAACTTATAAGTTGAAATTATCTATGTAGATACGAAGTTGCATGAAATGAGCAAGCAATAGGTAGGTACATTAATTTATTTGTACTATTGAACGCGATCTTTTTTGTATCGAAACTTTTTTAAGAACAAAGCAATTCAACCAATAAAAAAAAAAAAAAACCCTATAACTCACTTGTGAATAATAGCAATGAAAAAGTCACAGTTTGATTACAGGTGTCATTATGTGCCTAATTGCGGTGAAATTAGAGGCACTTTATGAGCAAGTGTGTTGAAAAGGTTTTTTTTTCTGTGGCGTGTGTCAATCATTCATTTGGTAATAGATTATCAATATGTCTTGGTCCTCTTCTGTGGTACGGTAGTAGTGTCGTTCAGTGTCAAAGTGTGATTAGTAATCCAGTTAAAGGAATATCTTGTAGACTTATTAGCAAGTAAACCGAGCATTTTATTCAAATACTTGTGTTCAATGGCAAAACAGATGTACGCTTCCCCACACATCGAGGTCAAGAGCCGACACATACAACCATTGAAAAAAAAAACATTGTTTTCTTTCGGGGTTAGGCTAAGCGCTCATTAAAACAACAACGCGGGCGAACCGAAAAAGGTAGATGGCAAAAAAAATACTTAGTACGTCAGTTAGATTATCAAAAAATATTGAAAACGGTATTTTTGTTTTTTTTTTATGTAAACCAAAATTGATGAAGATACGACGCTTTTAAAAAATCTCAATACGTCACGCCTTGTAATATAAAGGGTGTAAAACACCTCTTCACGAAGCCGAAAGGCACGTCTTGTTCTCTCCATCATTTCGATCATTTTTTTGTTCTACACCATACCTGGGAACCTTCTAGTTACCGAGATATGGGGGGTCAAAGTTACAACTTTTTGACAAGCGTTTTTTTAAATACAAGTTTTCTTTGCAAGATTTTAACTTTTAACACCTTCACAACCCTCGTACTATTCAATACATCCATGAGCACAATGTTTTAAGGGACACATTGTTTTTTACTTTAAGAGCGATTATTTCCGAAATTATTGACATTATCAAAAAATTATTGTAGTAAACCCCTATTCATTTATAAATACCTTTCCAACAATATATCACATGTTACGGTTAAAATAAAAAAAAACCACTTCCCACTTTACATATACGGGGGCTACCCTAATAAAACATTTTTTTCCAATTTTTATTGTGATTGATACACATATTCATATCAAATTTCAGCTTTCTAGTGCTAACGGTCACAGAGAATAAGGTCGCGGATTACTTTGATGTTGGTTCTTCATTTGTGTCATAGATGGCGCTAAAGTACTTTTTGAACTATATATATAATTCGAATGTAATAACCAACACAGCCGGCCTAAGTGTCATGTATAACAACAGCTAGAAAAATACGCCTGCACGGCGCGCTACAACCGAGTGCGGTTTAATATGCGCTGGTCTTTAATCGGCACTAAATTATGTAGATACTCATTTAAATTAGACTCTTTAGAGCGGCAACATTTGGCAATGACTACACATATCTACATAAATAGGTGATTTTATCTTGTAACACTATTCGACATTTAGCCGTAACATAATGCTCTTTTATTGGACTAAAACAAATGGGAATATAACAATTTCAACAGTGATACTCGTAAAACGCTAACGTTTCTATCTAACCGGTTTGGCGAACTTCAAATTGATATTTACAATAAGTAACAGTTTTATTCAATTGTTTTAGACAAACACACACAATGAGGTAAGTTTTTAAAAATACAATTTTTTTGTGGTTCAAATCTTCATGATGGACTTGCATTATCACACTTAAAATTGTGAGCGGTAGCAAATTTTTTTTTTCATCCTCTTCCTCCAGTCTTCTTTATTTGATATCTGTAAGTTGTAAATTACTAGTAGTAACCCCTTGGCTAGCCATATTGACCGTTCAAACGATTCAATTTACTTACCATGTCGAAAACATCAAAAATTTGCAGATAAATTAAAAAAACTCTCTGCTTATATTGATTGAGCCTCATTGTTATTGGTATAATTGGTGGGATAGAAATTATAATAAATTAGGTATAAATTATAATGTATGTTATACAGTTGTACACTCTTTTGCATAGACTTATAATTATTAACAGACAACAGAATAATAAATGAGATTGTATGTTATCTAATCATCTACTATCTACTCCGAAGTCACTATTAAAATATTAAACAAACGTTGTCTGATAAAATTAATACGACAAATCTATTATTCAACTAATTGAAGTTCAACGCTCTTCTTTGACGCAGTGTTCTGGTGTCTTACAGACCTCTGTACCAGGTATTAACTGCAGTGCTTGCAGTATTACTAGTTACTTGTGAAGGAGATAATACAAAACCAAGCATGAGAAAATTACCGGAAGGGCTGAAGATCGGCGTTGCGACCGCAGCATTCCAAATTGAAGGTGGCTGGAATGCATCAGGTTGGTTGAAATTACTTAAGTCTTAAATTATTTTTTTTGAAGGCAAAGAAATAAATTAAGTTTCGTTTTCAATCTTTATTTACCAAAAAGTGTCGTTAAAGGCAGAAAAAGAAAGTTAAGAGCTGTTCTGTGGCATTCCCTAACAACTTTTGCAGCATCATCATGCACAGGCTGATTTCATCCACTTCTGTTTAAATGAGTTTGGCACAAGCAAAGGGAGGCCTTTTGCTTGTGCCAACCTCATCGAGGATATTTCCACAATGGCAACAATGTCATCTCGCCTCCTTGCCTGCCTTTTTCTTTTAGGATGGCAAATCATCAAATAACTTCTCCCACTTTGGGCGGAGCGGGAGTGTCAGAGTTTTACTGACTAAAACCCATCCATGTTCCTTCTTCGTCCTTTATATTCCGAGGCCACGGTATCTCTTTCGAACAGTCATGCAACCCCGACAGGGCGGCTAAACCTACCTTTTTCAGAAATTTTAGCAACCTTATCTGAAATCTTACTTGCCGACAGTTTCTACTCGCTCAGTAAATCTTTCACGGTTAATCTTTCTACAAAATTGAGTTTTTTTTTCAGATAAATCTCCAAGTATCTGGGATACGTACGGTCATACTCCAGGGCTGATCAAAGACGGTACAGATGGAAACGACACTTGCAAATCATACGAGTTTTATCAGCGGGACATAAAAATGCTCAAGTTCCTAGGCGTCGACTTCTACAGATTTTCCATTTCATGGCCAAGAATTCTGCCTAGTGGATTCGCAAATAAAATTAGCAAAGATGGTATTGGATATTACAGTACATTGGTTGACGAATTGTTGGCGAACGGTATCGAGCCAGTTGTGACGATGTATCATTGGGATTTGCCACAAAGTTTGCAAGATTTGGGAGGTTGGGCCAACCCTCTCATTGCTGGCTGGTTTGAAGACTATGCTCGTGTTTTGTATGACGCTTTGGGTGATCGAGTAAAAACCTGGATAACTTTGAATGAGCCGAAACAATTTTTGATATTTGGGTACGGACAGGCCAGGTTTGCTCCAAATATTGTTTCGGCGGGTATCGGCGACTACTTGGGTGTGAAAAATGCACTGTTAGCACATGCAAGGGCTTGGCATCTTTACGATAAAGAGTACAGGGAAAAGCAGAAAGGCAAGTTTATTTGACAAACATTTATTTTCAATTTATCATATTTTAATAAATTATAGTTTCATATTTTAAAATAACAATTACTTATTGTCGGTTTACAGGCATTTGCGGTATAACCATAGCGACAGATTTTCGTCAAGGCGCCAGCGATTCTCCCTCGGATATAGAAGCAGGGAACTTGGCAATGGATTTCGAAGTCGGCTTCTATAGTCACCCGATATTCTCGTCCACTGGAGGGTTCCCTGAGAGATTGGTGAAGCGTGTTGCTAAAAAGAGTGCTGAGCAGGGCTTCCCAAGAAGTCGATTGCCTGAGTTGTGTCCGGAAGAAATCGAGTTCATAAAAGGTGAGTACAATTTAATATTTAAAGTGCCTTTATGTCTTTGATATCAATATCAATACATTATCTATATCTATATCTTATCTTCTATACTATATAAAGCAGAAGAGTTTGTTTGTTTGTTTGGTTGAACGCGCTAATCCCAGGAACTACTGGTTCGAATTGAAAAAAATATTTTTGTGTTGGATAGTCCACTTATCGAGGAAGGTTTTAGGCTACATAACATCACGCTACGACCATTAGGAACGGAGCAGGAATGAAAAATGTTGCAAAAACGGGGGTCTTTTTCCTTTCGTTTATTTTCTCTTATGTGACGCAGACGAAGTTGCGTGGGTCAGCTAGTCATAGAATAAAGTTTTCCACTACATCTGTCTGTCTGTATGTTCCCTAAAAACGCAAAAACTACTGCACCGATTTTTATGATGTTTTTACCAATAAAGTGGTTTTCGAGAAAGGTTTTAATATATAATTTGTGCGTGGGCGAAAAACTAAAGTCAAACCGACCGATGAATTCAAGGTCATTCAAGGAATGTATAGTGGAAAACGTTTATTCCCATCTCCACTTGAAAGTACCTCAATGAACATCTCAATATTTTGTACTGTTGGATATTCCACTTTCGGTAAAAATACAACGGCGCGTTTTTATTTGGCAATCTTTTTGGCTTCATCCAGCCAATGATATGGTTAGGCTTTACACCTGTTGCAAATCGAATTCAACTGTTTTATTTACTTTTATTCCTGCCCAGTAGATCTATCATATGCTATTCGCCGTTTTACTCGAATTCAAAAAGGAGATATTTATTTGTAAGCCCATATTCACGGGCGAAGAGAAAAAGATGATATGGCTAGATAAGACTGGTGTCTGCTGAGATGACAAGGTTATAGAAGACAGCGTGAAAGAAGAAGACAGGCAGAAGAATGATGATGCCCATACTGACCTATCTCTAAAACTTGTAGGTACAAGTGATTTCTACGGGTTCAACCACTATTCTACCAAATTCTACACACCGGAGAAATACATGAAAGGAATATTCCCAGTGCCTTCGTATGAAGATGACATCGGAGCAGTAGGGGACTACGGAGGTCATGAACTAGCACCCATGATACATACTACGGTTAGTATTGTTAACCTTAAAAAATTTAAACCTTGAAAACTTTTTTAGCATTTTTTGGGTGAACTAAAATCATGGAACTGTCCCGTGACGTAACGATTTGTAGCACTCGTAGCCGATTCGCTACGGCGTAGCACCACTTAGGCGTGCGCGGGGGACAACCCGTAGCAGATATAGATTACTTGGTTTTCATTTCTATCGGCAGTCCTCAAAGACTGTCCCGCATGCTTTTTTTAATTTAATACATTTTTAATAAAATTTAATTTTACTACCTTTCAAGCTTCTTTTCTAACTACTTTGGGTTCTATTTCAAATGAGACTGAGGTTTTTGACCATTTTGTTTTTGTGTGTTTTGTCCTGGTGGGCTATTAAATCCTTCTTCTTTCTTTCTTTTTTCTATGTTCTACAATTCATCTCATATCTTTTCTCTTTCAGAAAATCCCCAACGGCATCCGAAAAGCTCTTAACTGGGTGAAGAAATCATACAACAATCCTAGAATCATGATCACAGAAAATGGATACGGTAATTATGGCGGGAACGATGACATTGACAGGATCGATTACTACAAAGCATATCTCGACGCCATTTTTGATGCTATTGAAGTAGATGGCTGCAATGTGGAAACTTACACCGCGTGGAGTCTTATGGATAACTTTGAATGGGATTCTGGAATAAAGTAAGTTATTAAATGTACCTAAACCATACCTAAAGAGTAGTGGCACAACTGCTTTCAAAATAGTGAACTCGTCAAAGATCATAAATGAGCCTTTTGACGTCACTTTCCAGTAAAAATGTACTCAAATGTGACGTCACACGAGCTTTCCACGCACGTATCGTCTTCATTTTTTGTTTACTTACGTGAAATAAAAATAAAATAAAATGTATTTATTTCGAGCAACATTAACTGATATGTGGAGTGCACACACATTATAAAGGATAATAACACACAAATAAAATAAAATAAAACAGAATGAAAAAGGCAACATCTAACCGGCCCTGCTGACGGCAACATGCCTATCACAGCAGTGCCGTATGTATGGGCAATCCATCCGGTCCGTGATTATCTCTAGAACAGCATTGGTGCTGTCCCGCACCCTACGCACCAGCGACGCACCCCGCTTGCGCATGGTACAGCGAACATACCTGAGGCGCTGCAGTAGCGAGGCAGCCCTAACACTGCTCTGAGCTAGCGCGTTGTTGAACAAGACGCGAAGGGCCCCGTATGATGCATGCGTGTACGTTTGCGTTGTCTGTGGGAGAGCCCACAGACAACGCGTGTAGAGGGACGTACAGTACGCCTTGAAGAGCGTTATCTTTACCTCCCTCGAAAAGCGCGCGCTCTGTCGTATCTACATGCTTTAGGTACTATTACAATTTTGCAATTGTGTCGTATCGGCCTCAAAGACCATGCATTGACTTTTAGCCACGGGGCTGAATGAGGCGTGTCTATAGGTACTGTCTCGACTTTCAATTAATCCTAGTTTTTTTTTTCAGGGCAAAATTCGGTCTTTTCGAAGTTGACTACGAGGATGAGAAGAGGACACGTACAGCGAGATTATCAGCGCTATGGTACAAAAAACTTATAGCCAATAGAACGTTAGACCTTGCTGATGAACCAATGTTTGAAGATTTTAAGTTTTAATATAAATATGATAATAATTAAAGGACTGACTTGTAACTACGAATAAATTGGTTTACTTTACAAAAAATTTCACAAATTCACATTGGTCATTTGCTTTTAATAGATCTCCTTTTACTCGACGGAACCAAAAGGAGGGTTATGGTTGTGACTTGTACGTATGTATGCCCGTTTCTTTGTTTCTCGTAACTCCTTAACGGATGAACTGATTTGGGTAAATTTTACGTCGTTACATTTTCCTAGTGGCTGGCGTGTTAGACACTAGAAAATGGCGGATTAAAAGCGCCATATTCTGGAGTTCCAATTTTGTTTTTGAAGTACCTTGACGGGGGTATCATAATGAAGGGTTCCAAAAAGTGATCATATTAACCCTATTTTTGGCTTTCGCCCGCAGTCGGATAAAAATTTACAACTTATACTATGTCTTTAAAATTCATTCGAAATCACAAATCTTAGGCGCGGGACAAACACGAGTGGCGTATGGCGTATGTCGAATGGCGTGGTGCGGGCGCATTCTAGTCTTTAAAGTTTTTTTGTTACGTATTTTCGTTGTCTTGTTCCCGCCCTGTGCATGCCACTGCTAACTGCGGGTGCGCGAATGGCGAGTAAGGGGCGCCCGCGCCGCGCCAGCGCCACGCCCGCGCTACGCCATCTCAGTTTGTGTCGCGCCACACCTCTTCTATACATTTCGTATGAAATATCAAAGAAGAGTCGCCACGCCACCACCTCGCCAGCACCGCGCCAACGCCATACGCCACTTATCACTACGCGCCTTACGAAACTTTACACGTTACACTAGAAAAAAAAACATACTAAAACTAGAACTATTCTTACTAACCCCTTCGTCTGTGAAGCCCGACTGCAAAAAGATGACGGTCTGATTATCTAAAAACTGCTGTTTAAAACACATTTTTGTATGAGAACATGTCACAGTGACAGTTGTTTTTATATAAACAGACCGTTATCTTTTCAGTGAACATAGACCTGAATAGGTCAGAGGCCAACTCTTGGAGGTTTAGCTCTTCTTCGCTAACAGATTAAGGTTTATTTTTTTTACCTCATATTTATATTAGCCTATACGTAAATGATACACGTGGACTTCTAGGAAGATACGATCACCCTCACATCATACGTAAGCCGGAAACACACTTACGTGGCGTGGCGTGGCGTGGCGCGCCAGAAGCATATCGGTTTCATACATTTAATATGGTTAGAGACATATTTGTATGTCGTGTCGTGTCGTGTCGTGACGCGTTCTGGCGTGGCGCTGACTGCTCACCACCGATTGCGCCAGAGCAGTGGTGAGTGTTATGGCGCGACACGCCACAACAGGCAAATGTGTTTCTACACCACGTGGCTCGTGGCGCGAGCTTGCCGAAGAAAATATTACGCACGTTTGAACGTTGCAAAGGTTCAATATGTGCTGTTCAGAACGTCACGACAGCAAGCGCCACGCCACGCCACGTAAGTGTGTTTCTGGCTTTATTCCACCCTTTCGCTTTCCAGTGTCAATGTACATCATTTCTTTAGTTCCTTCCCGCGTTAAATTTGGCAAATTGTGACCGAAAGTTCCCCTTATTACACTGAGCTCCTTTGTACCTCATCGGCTCCCTTACGAGGCATATTTTGCGTTTCAATCGACATAAAAAGAACGATCTTTTTGAGATTATCGTTGTTGTACTTTTTGGTGGATGTCCAAGGATTAAACTGACTTCGGTGAAGCCCAAAAGGTGGGTTATGAGTTTGACTTGTATGTATGTGTGTCCGTTTCTTTGTTAACTTGTAACTCCTTAACGGGTGAACTGATTTGGATAAGGTTATGTACGTCGTCGTTTTATATTCTCCTAGTGGCGTGAGTGACACTGGAAAATGGCAGTTTTTAGGCGCCATATTGTGGAGTTCGTAATTTATTTTTATTTCATGTCCATGACGGGGTATCAAAATGAATGAAACTCAAAAAAAAAAAAAAAACTCAAAACTCAAATCATTTATTTCAATTAGACCATTACGGCACTTTTGAATGTCAAAAATACAAAACTAAATCAAAGCTACAGTCACAGTCACAAGGCATAATAACTTGAGAAAGTACTGTAGTTGCCCATTCCCTAGCGTAGATCTCTATGGAGAAGAACGGGCAAGAAACTCCATGGACACTCTTTTCAATCAAACTATTGTTACAAAATCTTGGTTACATCATTCATGTTGTGATTATACATATATGTGAGAACGATGTAGAAAGACGTGCACATTAAGAGCGTCCAGAGAAAAGATTAAATCAACTTAAAAAATTAATAAATTAAAATTAACCGTGGCAGCTGAGAGTTGACCAGTCTCAATTGACAGCGCCCGTTCACGAACATGACGCATGTATCAGCATCATTCCACTCGACCATATTGAAGGGAATTAAATGACCCGAAATGGTTTCAAACATGATCATAATAACCCTACTTTTGGAAATCGAAACCAGGTCCTCAAGTATTATAATAGCACCTATTTTAATGAGCTACCTACGTTATTTTAACATACAAGTGCTTAAAAAAAAAAAAATGGATTTGTGTATAAGGGTAATACGTCAAAAAATAGGATGACTACGATGATCGCCAGTAGTAGAAGCTTAAAAAAAAAGTTACGCTGTCCGCAAATATCTTGTGAATGGAGCAGTTACAATGATGATAATACTAATGTTATAAGTACGTCAGCAATCAATGTGTTTGTGCCAGTAATCTGTACAAACATTAAACAATCATCGACCCCAATAGCACAGCGGTAGTGAGGCTGCCTTACGTTCTTAGAGTTCCGGGTTCGAATCCCGGTAGGAGCAAATGTTTATGTGATGAGCATAGACATTTGTTTCCGAGTCATGGATGTTTTTATGTATATTAAGTATGTATTTACAAACAAAAAGTATATATGTAGTATATCAACTGTCTGGTGACCACGACACAAGCATTGCTTAGTGTGGCACTAGACGGCGCTGTGTGTTATATCCAGCGATATTTATTGTTGTTGTTTGTTGTTATAATCTACGAGTATTTGTATGTGCTGCTCTTTTGTGTTGTGCTGTCCATTAGCGAATAAATGATTATTCTATTCTATTCTTCTATTCTATCATCTGCCTAGCCTTTTCCCAACTATGTTGGGGTTGACTTCCAGTCTAACCAGATGCAGCTGAATACCTGTATTTTACATGGAGCGACTGCCTATCTGACCTCCACAACCCAGTTAGTACTGGCTAAAACGATACCCCTTAGTAAGACTGGTTGTCAGACTTTTTGAGCCACTGATTTCTTGTAGCGACTGTCAAAGATCTACAAATGACAGCTGTAACCAACGGCTTAACGCGCTTTCCAAGGCACGGAGGAAACCTGGTATGTAATGGGTGGTCCACGGATCAAACTAAGCAAGTACATCATCATCATCATCATCATCATCATCAGCCTTTAATGTTCCCACTGCTGGGACACGGCCCCCTCTCAATGAGAGGGAATGGGCTATAATCTACCGCGCGGGCCCAGTGCGGATTGGTAGATGTCACATGTCTTCAAATTTTTGGTTCTAGGACAAGCCGGTTTCCTCACGATGTTTTCCTTCACCGTTTTGAGAGCAGCGGTGATGAAAATAACTTACACAAAGTAATGCGCCTACCTGGGTTCGAACCCACGACTTACTGTTCGTAAGTCGGGGCCGCCACCACTGGGCCACCGCTGCTCTCAGTCGGGGCCGCCACCACTGGGCCACCGCTGCTCTCAAGCAAGTACGGTTTAACCTAAAGATCGATACGACTAACTGTTATTATTTAGCCACGAGGTCCTCAATTTAAAAAACTATATAATCTTCTTCGTTGTGTCGGTGGAGGTTCTCAATTCGTCGGAACCTTCTTTTATGTATGTTCCCCTATTACTCGAAGATGGCTGGAGCGATTTGAATTATTCTTTTTTTGTTTGAAAGGGTATACTTTCCAGGTGGTCCCATAATCATCAAGTCGGGATCTGATGATGGAATCCTGGAGAAATTGATAGAAGTCTTCAAATTGAATGGGCACACTAAACTACTGGTACTTTCTTAAAGTGGTCCCATTTCAATTTGGTGAAGATCTGATGGAGAACTTCGGACATTGGCAACGGAACTCCTTAATTAATGATAGCAAATGGAATGGGATTGCTTAAATCTCATGTCTATCTATTGTTTACACCAGTTCATAACATAACATCAAGCCGCTACGCTGTGATGGGCACAAGTAAACCACTAAAAGTGAAAAATAAAATCTATTTTGCAATAAAAAAACCCACTTCAAAAAACACAAAAAAGTGAAAAATAACTTTAACATCTGAAGTCGGTGACAAAAAAACTAAGTAAACCAATCAAACAAAGGTCACGAACTTTTTGATTCGTTTTGGACCGGTACTCTGCCACCGACAGCGTTGGGGTTGGCCTCGGAGAGGTCACTGAGAGTGCAGGTGCAACCACACATAGTGCAGGACAGGCGTTGAGCCATAGTTTGCGTTGAGCCACCGCAGTCACATAAGGCTTCATCGGAATACCCCCACTAGACAAGATTGTGTCCCGGAGGGACTTATCTGCTACTTCGACATAGTGTGTCGGAGAGGCACATTTTTTTTGTTTCATTAGGCCTGTTGTTGTCTATACATATCTATATCATATTTTCTATAAATGACTTTACCATAAAACAATATTATTCCTTGAAAATATTAAAACTCGTTCAATTCCTATGATCCACACGTTGAACGAACTCGTTAGGGCATAGCCGAGTATTACAGCGCGTGTTTACGAGCACGCATCCGTCACGCGCGTGTTTGATATTGTTAAATATGGTAATTAGGGTTGCCAGGAGCATAAAATCAAGCCTGTTATCCCAGAAGGGTTAAGGTCGTGGCTCACTTGACAAGCACCGCCCCAGCACCGCTCCAACCCAGAACTTTACTTGCCATTCAAATTAGAGCATTAAATCGTGTGTCGCATAACATATTTTTTAATGTCCATATGAAAAAGCTTACGGCGGGTGGTCAACGCGCTTGCCGCTACCATACGCCTCGCCTCGCGGGCGGCGCGGCATCCGCGCGCGGTCCGCGCGCCGCAAGCGAGGGGACCGCGCGCCGCAAGCTCGGGGTCCGCGCGTGGACGCCGCGCCGTAAGCGAGGGGACCGCGCGCGGACGCCGAGTGGCCCGCGAAACAATGTCATTGCGCCGTCGTCCTTCTCTACGTCGTGGGTACTCTTTGTTTAATGTATGGCCAGTTACAAATTTAGTTAGAGAGCCCACGACACTAAACCTAGTTCGGTTAGACTTCCATGGTCACGATGCTGGAATACATAAACCTGGCGGCGCTATTAAAAAAACCATTACTATTATGATAAGACTCCCAAGTTATGTGAAATTCAGTACAAATCGAAATCTTGTTGACACCGAAGTAGCACAAACTAGTTGCTTAAGAGCTCTGGAGCCAATCCGATTATTCCCAAAGGCGTGCAAGTCTTACGCGTGCTCAATCACAAATGCCTTACAATTGTGTTCGCGGTGACAGCAAGCTCTTATTCCGGGAGGTAGCGGTGCAAATAAAAATGCCCTAATAAACCGACTGATATTGTTCAACAGTATCAGTCGGTCGGTCGGTCGGTCCACCAATCGTTACAGTACACCGGCTGAAACTATTTAAAAAAATAATTTACATACACTGAACTTAAAAAAATCTCAGTACTGTAATGGAAAGAAAAATTAAACCACGAATCCACGTCAACAAATTATAATTACTAGAGATAATTCCCTAAAATACGATGCTACCTCCTGGACTATTACTACCAGCGTGCGGACTGTGAGCTTGCGCCTTGCGGACGGCGAGGGGACCGCGCCGTAGCCTATATTCGAGGCGACGCGACGCCGGTCAGGAGCTGTGCTGGTGCCGTGCTGGTGCGGTGCTTGTCAAGTGAGCCACGACCTTAAGGCAGTGGTGTATAAAGGGTGTAAAACACCTCTTCACGAAGCCGAAAGGCACTTGTTTTCCCCATCATTGCGATCATTTTTTTGTTCTACACCATACCTGGGAACATTCTAGTTACGGAGATATGGGGGGTCAAAGTTACAACTTTTTGACAAGTTTTTTTTTTTTAAATACAAGTTTTTTTTGTAAGATTTTGAATTTTAACACCTCCACGACCCCTGCACTATTCAATCCATCCATCATATCATCACATTGAGTTCTACCACAAAACATCATTAATAACCTCATAAAAAGAGTTTCATGTACAGAATGCTTGGTTAACGGCTTTGTGATGAGGTGGTTTACACCCTGTATAGTGCACCCACATTTCGCCAGTTATATTTAAGTTCCATGATATATCTGTACCTTCAGTGAAAAGTGATACATGTCGACCCAGATCGGTTTTTATATTCTCTGATTAAACTTATTAAAAAAAAATTAACTTAATTTCTATCTTATCCCCGTTGTTATAAGATTAAAAATGAATGAGATTGTTTTGTGCACATTGATATAAGTAAGCTATTTTTTATTGAAATTATTGTGTAAAATAATACTTTTTGATTCATACCAAAGTTCTCCGAACCGACATTTATATTTCTAAAATGTATTTTAATACGACTCGAGTTACCACATCTTACGCGAACCGAAAACTTTTATTTCAATTAATCCAAAGTGATACAAATGAAATCCTATCACAAGACATTAAAAAATTGAAACAATACATTCTAGTGAAAAGTGTTACATTTGTACATGAACCATACAAACACACATTTATTTTCATAAAAATATGTGACTAATGATACAACTGCTAATCAAACAATTTACACGTAATTTATGTACCCAATTTTGATGTGATTACAAATTTAATATTAATTCTATTAGTAAGAACATAAGGGAAATAGGACATATGATTACGTGAAAAATGATACTAATATAGTAGAATCAAAACTGCATTGCGTTTTAGAACTAATTTAGCAAAAAAATACGTAGTACACAGTGATACAAGTTCGCGCAGCTCTTACGCACCCCACTCCCTACTTCGCCGCGGGACGCATGGAAAGAGCGCAGGCGACGCGGGATTCTTAGGCCCGTATTACAGAACATCGCGTCGCTCAAAACTCAAGCGTTGCTTAAAACTAGTTTCAACCAATCAAATGGCTTGAATCTAGTTTTAAGTAATGCTTGAGTATTGAGCGATGTTCTGTAATACAGGCCTTAGTCTCGGGCGTGCGTCAGGAGTTCAGGACAGATGCGTCGTGTGTTACAGCACACAACTACGATGCGTAAGGTAAGACTTGTATCATTTTACACGAATTATGTAGCAATTTTGTTATTTAAATGTTTACAAAGAACATGCATTTTATATTGATTTAAGAATTCAATAATATTGTCGTATTATACAGCATTTTATAAATACCTATTTTAAAACAATATTAATTAATTTATTAAAAGAATACCTAATTTTCGAACTTACCAATCGTAAAACAGACTATTATGATAATTAATAATAACAATATAGGTAGCCTAACAATGTATTTTAATTCTTATTTACTAAATGCTAACTGAGTATTCAGTAGGTATAATAGGGATAGGCAGACGTTGTTGTTAATCAAATGTCAACAATACTTTTAATCAAAACATAGGTATATCTTGGCTCTTTCCTGGTGTAGTTTAATTGCACGTATGCTTGTACGTCTTATAAACATTTTGTAATGAATTACATTAATTATTGCATGTATACTGTATTTGCGAGGTTTTATAAAAAAATCCGTATAGCAGTTTCGGTATATCTCAAAAACAAAAATCAGCTAGTGGGCCTAACTTTTTTCCTGGCTACATTTTATGAATTTGTTCTTCACTGTGCAAGGATGGTGGGGGACCCTATCAAATAAAGCCCGGAAACCGGTTAAGTAACCGGTCTCCGAGCCCTGGTTCTATCTGCTCTTCTTTCTTTTAAGGTGGGAAATCGAGCCAAGCATCAGCGTCAGTACGAAATGATAATGTATGGATGGCGGCACTGGGCCGTGACGCCAAGTCAGCCGCTGAGTGCCACCGTCCATACATTTTCATGTCACACTGACGCTGACGCTCTGCTAGAAATTCTACCTTGAATGGCTTTAATGTCACGCTTCGATATTAATTTGAACTGTTATTTTTACAGTCTATAGTGAAAAAACGAATAGATAAAATTATGGAAGGCGTTCAGCTACAGAGGGATGAAGAAAATATGGTACATGAAGAAATAATAAATGAAAAAAAAATCTAATCAGCCCGGAGAGTTAATAGAAATAGAATCCTGTAAAAAAACGGCCTTAGAAGAAGTGGATCAATGTGAAGAGGAGATAGAAGAAACCACACTTGAAAAAGACGATCAATATGGAGAAAATATTAGCAGTGGATCAGAGGGTATGGAAACTGAACTATCACCGAGAATTTTAGATTTCAGCTCGGGTAGCAGTGATGATTTTATACCAAACAGTGAAACCGACTCAACTGAAACAAGCACGTCGACTGGTAAACCTGTGAATGATAAATGAATAGTTGCAGTGCTACAACATATCAGTTGTTCGATTTTTGGAGACTGATTTCATACGATTTAAGACTAATTCGATATCTGTTCAAGATTAACGATAAGTAGGTTTAAAAGTTGTGTTTTTTTAAAAGGATGTTATATTGGATTTTATATAGCGAATAGTTGAAGTGCTACAATAAATCTGTTGTTATATTTTTTGAGCCTGTTTTACTATGTTTAAAGACTAACGATACCTACTCGGATGATCAGATTAACAATAAATACCTACTTAGGTCTAAAAGTTATGTTTTAAGTTTGATTTTTTAAATTTTTTATTGTTTTGCTACCAATTGTAATTCATAAAAAAGTGTATATTCAAGGATTATTTATTAAAGAAACGCTTTTTAATTTAAATATCATTTTATTATGATGTTAACATAGTTTTACCCTTTCTATGACAAAAACGTTTGAAAATACTTATTACTTGTATCAATAAACACTTCGATGTAAACAAAATGTATCACAATAAATTCTAGCTTGTAGCATTAATCACTTACTAGTTTGAAAAATACATTGGTGTTTAGGGGTACAATTGAATATTTACGTAGGAATTTTTAATAAAACAATGAAAAAAGGTTGCTGATAATCAAAATGATCATATTAGTTTTACGACTTTTTCTCACAACAACTATTTGCAGGCAAAACATGCCAAAACACAAGCCTTATAACATTTCACACAAAACGGTAACTAAATGTGTAAAATAATTCATTTCATTATAGATTTAAATACACAAAAATAAGCAAAGAAAACTATAGTGTACGGTGATATAACTGGCTATTTTTACTAATTACTTAAATTCCGTGCAAAATAATATATTCAAACCAAGCTCTTTATTATCTTTAAAATATTATCTACACGTACCGCATATCGTTTTTTATTTTAGAACGTTAGAAAAATAACGAGATTTTTTTAAATCTTTAACCTTAAATTACTCAAAACTATGATTTTTCACTTATATCACTTTTCACTGAAGGTACAGATATATGGGGCAGGCCTATTGCCATCTACCGGGCACAAATCCTGACTTCATAGCTGCTACTGAGAAATGGTTTGTAACATTTTTGTATGAAGCGTGGCAGGATTTTCCTCCGCCATTTTGATTTTATTTTCAAAATAGCCGTCACGCGACCATGAATTGATAGCTGGTATCAATACAAACAAGTTTTGTGTAGGGCAAAATGTTCTAAAGTGTCACATTTCCGAGATAAGAGCTATCAAAATTTAAATCTATTCACTGATGGCCATCTTCAGCACAACTTAGATTTGATACTCTGAAAAAAAAAACAAAATGGCGGAAGAAAATGCGGCCATAAAATTCAAAATCCTTTCTGATGGTAAATTGCCATGACACTTTCCTCTATCGGGGAATCAAACCCCAGGACCTCACGCTCAGCAGTCCACTAGACTAGCGAGTCATCACAATTATTTATATAGCTGACTATAAATAGACTGAAAAAACATTACTAGGAAAATCGGAGGGAAAATCTACCACCCGGTAGGTAGTGAATTTTGATCTGAATCAGGAATCGGAATCGGTGAGTAAGTATCAGAGAGGATGACTTCATTTCTGACGTAGTACAAAAAATTCCCTCTCATTGAGAGGAGGCCGTGTCCCAGCATTGGGAACATTATAGGCTGATGATGATGATGATGACAAAAAATTGCTAAACTTAAGTGGCAGTGGACAGGGCACATTGCTCGTTGTACAGATGGAAATTTTCTGGAGTGGCGACCTCAAACCAAATTACGTTGCGTAGGAAGACCTCCCACTACGTGGATCGATTACCTGGTGAAGGTTCCAGGAATCAATTGGATGCGAGTCGCACGAGACCGGTCAATACGGCGACGCTTGATCGGCTTATGTCCAGTAGTTGACGTCTTTCGGCTGAAATGATGATGATCATGATGGTAGAAAGTAATGGCAAAGGGATGAAAACTCAGTCATCGATGAAGTAACTTGAATGTACGTATGTGCATAGGTTTTATACCATAACCCAACAACCATATTTACATGAAAACATCACACTCGCTCGGTTTCCGAATATACCAATAAAATAATAAAAGCAGGAATTCTGAACGTTTGCAGTTCTTTTATTTTTCTCTTCACACGTTCACAACACCACAAAAATGGTTGTGATTTTAACGCCAAAATCTGCTTTGGAATTTAGTTTGAAAACAGAACATAAATGGAGATTGTTTTTTTTTTAATCCTATGTAGCTTATAAATCGATTTATGATATAAGAGGCCATAGTTACTATGTGTACCTGAAAGAAACGGTCCAGTTAGGTCGGTCCAACTTTGACAAAGAGGTCAATATAAATCATTGTCAAATTGTTGCAAAAAAACCACAAGAAAACAACCCGCTAAAAAATCAAGTGTACTCAATTTACAAATGCCAACTTTTATAACATTACCTTATCAGTCCCCAAAGAAAAATAATCCGCAGAACAAACATTTCCTTCAGCAAAAATCTTATACAAACATCCATAACGAATTCCATCCGACTATAATCCCTTTGCCATTTCAAACGACGCCCGTGGGAGGCCATTTCGGTACAGCCTTATTCACTCGGAACAAAGCTTCACGAAATAAATCCAGAAAGAAAAACACAGCTCACCTATTCGGTTATAAAGTTTTCCGAATTCGTCAACCCTGGTTGTGATTCAGGGCAGGGGTGCCCACAATGCGGTGTGTTCGTAATAAAAGAGCAATACTATGCGCCGGCCGACACCGACGCGATATTTGGCACCGTCGAGCTATAGAGCTGTTGGTGTTATAGAAGTGACGGCTATTTTGGTGGCAGAAACACTGACCTAAATTTTTTAGGGTGGTTTATTCTGCATGGGGCCGCTTGTTATAAAAGTAAGAAACCTTGCTGTGTCTTCTCCAAATAATCTAGAATTAGGGCAAGAGAAACATGATGATTAGCTGCATGGGGCAAAGATGTCATCATTTGGTTGACCTTGACCCCAATCTATTAGGGGGCAGAGCTTCCTCTGTCATATCTTCTATATCATGCATGAAAAGATTAGGTTATTACGATGCTGTAAATGCGTATAATTATGTAACAAAATATAAAAATATACTCAAAGTTTACTAAACCCAGAAATGTATATGAACGGGACACATGCTAAGGGAAGGAGAGGAAAATTGACAGCATTAGAAGAGGCCTTTGTCGTAAGACAAGCTGAAGAAATGAAACCGGCTACCGAAAAATAATGTTTAATATAGAAAGTAAATGGTTTTATAGAGTTACGGAAATGTAAAATTAAGTTACGGCAATATATTTTATTTATTTTGTTTTTTATATGGGTATATACTGCATCTTTTTCCAGGACAGTTGGCGAAAATAATGGAATTACCCATTTCAAAAAACACTACCTTGAAAATATCTTCACCCAATTCGTGAAATTAATTTTAGGGGCCTTTTTATGTAGGGGTCTGTCAATTAGTGCACGATACTCAAACACGTGATTAAATTCATGATAACAAACAACTTTTGGGACCAAACCTGAAAGAGCGAAAAAAAATCAGCTGTTCAGTACATTTTAATCAGTAATGTGAACATAAATGTACTGCTGTTGTTTTTTCGCGACTTCAGGTTTGATCCCATCGGTTTTTTTTTGTTATCATGTTTTAGTATCGTACACTATAATACGTAGTGTCATTGTATTACAGTCAACTGACAAAGTGCCCGCTAAGAGATACCAACTTGGTGTTTTTTTTTTTTAATTTGTTTTTCGCATTCAACCAATTAAAAACTCTAATTCGTGTCCTAATGAAAACCGTTCTTTGCTTAGTATTCAAAAATGCCTTTGTTTGTCTAAAAATGTACCACCAAGAGCAAAAACCTCAAATAAATCAGAAGGTCAGATAAGTCTAATTTGCCAAACACCCATCCTAAAGACAACAAAATATCAACGACCAAGCTTATTCGATTTCTCTTACACGCCAAGAAAGGATGTTTGGAATTCATAACCCGCATATTTTTGTGTCAACCTTAGTTATGATTCAAGGAGTGCGGTGTCGCTATCCCGGCGGGAATTTTGCGACGGTTTTCTTAGGGCTGCAAGAATTTGATAAAATTATTGTTTGCTGCTGGCTTTCTTCAAATCTATATTTATATCGTTTGGTGGCGTTGCTTTATGGTGTCATATTTTTGTATTTATGTCGTGGTGTTATGGGTAATTAACTAGTATAAAAACACTAACTGACCCACGCAACTTCGTCTGAGTCACATAAGAAGGAAAAAGCTACCTACTACTACCTACCGACTACTACCTAACTACCTACTACTACCTACCTACTACTAACTACCTACCTACTACTAACTACCTACCTACTACTAACTACCTACCTACTACTAACTACCTACCTACTACTACCTACCTACCTACTACTACCTACCCAAAATAAAAACCCTTTTAAACCTTCCCTGGACTTCCACGAATAATTCAAAACCAAAATGAGCCAAATCGGTCCAGCCGTTCTCGAGTTTTAGCGAGACTAACGAACAGCAATTGATTTTTATATACTCGTATATAGATGTGGGACTGCCGATAGAAGTGAAAACTAAGTAATGTGTGATTTGGTCGTAGCATTGCTACGGGTTGTGTCCCGCGCACGCCTAAATGGTTGCGACGTTGGTTGGTTGGTTGGTAATGGCTACGATTGCTACTAAGGTGACGGTCACGCGAGTTCAATGATTTTTATTCACCCAAAAACTGCTCGACGTGCTTTAAATTTAGTTTTCACTAATAGCTCAAAAATATATTGTTAGGCTGGAAAAAACAATTAGTTGCTTTAATGCTATAATCTTCTGAACTTGACGTTGATTTTCATTCGTCATCATAAGGTCATCATGGGAGATTTCAACACCAATCTCCTCCGCCCACAACTCCCATCGGTCACGTAAACTTCTCCATATGGTTGAGTCAGCTAGTCTGCATCTGTTACCTCTCAAACCAACTCATCACAACGCTGCTGGTGATGATACTTGGCTCGACTTGATCCTCACCTCTAATCCTTCCCTAGCCTCCTCACATGGCCAACTTGACGCTCCTGGTTTTTCCCATCATGACCTCATTTTCCTGTCCTATGTCCTTAAACCCCCTAAACCCAAACCTACATATCAGTACAGGCGTGCCTTTGCGCGGGTGAATAGTGAAAGGCTTTTGCAGGACGCTTCCAATATTGACTGGACACCCCTAGAGGAAGCCACTACAGTCGACGATAAAGTAACTTATTTTAATAATGTTGTTGTTAAGCTGTACGACATCCACGCTCCTATTAGGAGAGTCAAGCTGAAGCGTCCACCTGCACCATGGATGAATAGGGGAGTTCGGATGGCAATGCGACGTAGGGACCGTGCGTTTCGGAGGTTTAAGAAAGATCGGTCGGAAGATAATTGGACCCTCTTCAAGGCTGCTCGTAATCGGTGTAATCAGATGATACGCAACGCTAAACGCCGCCACATTCTTGATAATATCACTTCTGCTTCTCCTGCTGATATCTGGAAATTCCTTGGAACTCTAGGTATCGGCAGATCGCGGCATTCAGACCTTCCTAATACATTTGGCTTAGACGATCTAAATCGTCATTTCTCCACTGTTCCCACCCTTGATAGTCTAACCAAATGTCAAACTCTCGACTACCTTGCTGGTCTGACGCGACCCAATATTGCTCCCTTTGCCTTCACCCCAATCGATCCGGGAGAGATCAAAAAGATTATCCTATCCATTAAATCCAAGGCCATGGGTTCTGATAACATCAGCCGACACATGATCGTGGCAGTTGTTGATCAGCTCCTTCCTGCTATCTCCCATATTGTTAACTTTTCCCTTTACTCCGGTGTTTTCCCTTCACTGTGGCGGAAAGCCCATGTTCGTCCACTACCTAAGATCCCCAATCCCACACATCCCGTTCACTTTCGTCCAATCTCCATCCTTCCCTTTTTATCCAAAGTACTCGAGGCCTGTGTACACAAGCAATTCTCCTACTACATTCACAAAAATTCCCTCATCAGTCCATTTCAATCCGGATTCAGGCCTGGGCACAGTACTGTTTCTGCTCTCCTTAAAGTGACTGACGATATAAGGCGAGGAATGGAAGACACTAAAGTTACAGTCTTAGTGTTGATCGATTTCTCAAATGCCTTCAATACCGTCAGTCACGAAATCCTTTTATCCGTCCTGTCCTATCTCATGGTCTCTCCCGAGGCGTTAGAATGGTTTTCCTCCTATCTTCAGGGGCGTCAGCAGTCGGTTCTTGCTGGTGTGTGTAACTCCAGTTGGTGCGATCTTGAAACTGGCGTCCCTCAAGGCGGCATTTTATCTCCACTTTTATTTTCTATTTTTATTGATCTCATAACTACCGAGCTTCAGTGTGCGTATCATCTCTACGCTGATGACTTACAGCTTTACTGTCAGGCAGGTGTTGACAGCTTATCCGGTGCGATCGAGGAGCTGAATCGGGATTTGCGCACAGTTAAAAACTGGTCCGATCGTTTCGGTGTGGCGGTTAACCCAACCAAGTGCCAAGCTATAATTATAGGGAGCCCCCATAGCCTGAGGAGGCTGAATGGTTTAACGGTACCACCGGTTATCTTTGACGGTACAGTCATTCCGTTTAGCTCTGACGTCAAGGATCTGGGTTTGCACGTTGACACTTGCCTTGACTGGCGTAAGCAGGTTGCGATAGTGAGCAAGAAAGTTACCGGAACGTTGCGGTCGCTCTACCGGCTGAAAAATATTCTCCCTTCACACATTAAAGCAATGCTTGTACAGTCCCTAATCTTCCCCATGATCGACTATGGTGATGTGTGCTACTATGACCTGAATGCTGATCTGCTCAATAAACTTGACCGACTTCTTAATAACTGCATTCGATTCGTCTTCAATCTCCGCAAGTATGATCATGTTTCTGCACATCGTTCGCTGTTGAAGTGGCTTCCCATCCGGCAGCGCAGAGCATTG
This sequence comes from Xestia c-nigrum, assembly GCA_916618015.1. Classification (NCBI taxonomy): domain Eukaryota; kingdom Metazoa; phylum Arthropoda; class Insecta; order Lepidoptera; family Noctuidae; genus Xestia; species Xestia c-nigrum. The sequence goes on from OU745265.1 coordinate 20,246,009, forward strand.
AGGGCTTTGACAACACTGTTTTCCTTCTTCACAAACCCACTTCTCCTTCTTATCTCACTTCTCATTTTCAATATTTATGTTCTGCGCACAGCAAAAATCTTCGTTCCTCCAATAATTGTCTTCTACGCTGCCCTTCTCACCGATCTGGCTTTATAAAATCTTCCTTTTCTGTCCAAGCGGTCTTCCTTTGGAATGCGCTCCCTCAGAGTATCAGGACGTTGACTAGTCGTTTCACTTTCAAAATGAAGGCTCGAGAGCTTATTCGCAAGGAGTTGGCAGATTCGTCTCAAAACTAGGTTTTTGTCGTTTTCGTATCTTTCTTAACTTTATATATTTTGCTATATGTATGTATGTATGTATTTATTTTATTCTTATATATTTGAGTTGTAAATAATTTCTAGTCTTTTTTTTCCATAATTGCACCTACTGTGTATTATCTCTGCATCACCCTAAGGTAGACTGGTAGAAAATGCATTAGGCATTAAGTCCGCCTTTGTACAGTTTTAATTGTGCATAAAGTTTTAATAAATAAAAAAAATAAGGGATGAACTTCATTTAGCAGCAGAGTCTGCTGCTGACCGAATCATCGATGCTGCCGGGTGTGACAGAATTCTCGTTGTCACTCTGTTTCTCGCTCTAGCAAACGACGATTTTAAGCGACAGAAAAAGATAGGAGCATTGAAAAGTGATTTCTGGCTGCTAGATGGGATTTGAACCTTATTCCACATAATGAGGAGATCGAGAATCTTCTACAATCTGTCAAACCCAGGATTTTTCGATGTGACTATACTTGGCGAAGGCTGATGTCAAGCTGAGGATGTGTGACGCCTGAATGATGTTAGTGACTTAGAAGTTATCGTTAATTGCGAGAGGACTGCTGGTTGCACAATTTTGTTATTTTTTTTTTCTGTTAACCCTGACCATTTGCCTAGCCTTTTCTCAACTATGTTAAGGTAGGTTTCCAAGAAATACAGGTATTTAGCTTCATCCGGTTAGACTAGAAGCCGACCCCAACAGAGTAGGGAAAAGGCTAGGCAGATGATGTTCGGGGCGACTGCCAGACTCACCGGACGCAGCTACTTAGCTGCATAGCAGTTGACATAGAACGACTGCCTATCTGACCTCCGCAAAACAGTTAATACTGGGTAGTACGATATGCCTTGGTAAGACTGATAGTCAGACTTTCGGGCCACTGACTACCTATAACGACTGTCGAAGGTACACAAATGATAGCCTACGGCTTAATGAGCTTTCCGAGGCACGGAGGAAACTCGTACCAAGGTAGGCAAGTGCGGTATCTCGAGAAGTTTCTCAAGGATGAGTTTTGGCCGAAGGGTGTTGTCTCCCGACGTTTTCGCGGCAGGCTACGTGACACCGCACAGAATAACACGACGCCGCTACTTTCGTGTTCATAGTTTATAAGGATGTATCAGTATATTTTTATGTTGGAATGTATTTTTGTGTGATTTATCTATGGGCCTTCAGAGCGACTAATATAAAATAACAATGAGGTCCTCTTTTCTTCATTCTAGAAGCCATACTGATAATATGATATGAACTCAACGCCCAGTCTAAATCATATAAGATCTGCTCACCAGCGGCATTGGGGAGAGAGATTGTTGCAATATTGAAAACTTTGCATTTGAACGGTAGCGCGGCCCGAGTTGCGAGTTTTTTGTACATGTAACTACTCATATTGCTAAAAATGGCAGCCATGGAGTATTCTCGTGTAAAATTAAAGCTTACGTATGAAACCGGCCTTTGGGATCACACAGGGTCTGGCTAATTGGTGACAACGTTACTGGGTTCCTATATTTAAAACGAATGTTTTGACTGAGGATACTCACTTTTCCATGCTTGTATATATTGGAGGTAGCAATTTTTGTGAAGACCAATTTAAACTTATTTCCGTCACTGGCCTATATAAGAACACGCAATGGCCCTTTGAGATCCCAATACAAGAACTTTCTTCACATGGGTAATTACAAAACAGCACTGTTAGCGAAAAGTATTATGACAATGGGTCCTGTCATTTATAATAAAATACCTCATAGTGTTAAACATTGTTCCATAAACATTTTTAAATCGAAGGTTCCTGCACTACTTTTAGACAAATGCTACTACTCAGTGAATTACTTTTTAAATGATTTATGTATATCCAGATAATGATTGTTACCATTTAAGACTTATGTACCTGACTAATTGTTAATAGACTTCGCTGTAATTTTCTGTTTTGTTTATCTTATTGTTAATTGACTTCACTTTAATTTATATTTTGTTTATGTTGATATTGTTTTGATTATATAAATTAACTAGCTGACCGGCGCAACTTCGTCTGCGTCTCATAAATCGAAATGTGAGCTATCCTATCTTTCAAGTTGGATCAAACTGCACACGGTGTACAAATTTTATTGAAATCGGTTAAGTAGTTTAGGAGTCCATTGAGGACAAACATTGTGACACGAGATTTATATATATTAAGATTGATTTATGTAATAATTTGCACGCCGCCGTAAGGTAGACTGTAGCCGATCTCATTAATTATGTACAACATCTTATACCTGTACCTACATTCAAAGCAAATAAATATCTGATTCTGATTCTGATTCTGACTAAGATTACATTACGGTTGTTATCCTCGAAACGAGGGAGAGATGTACTTAGGTCCATGTTCACCAAGAAGATAACAGACTGATTATCTAAAACAGCTGTTTAAAACGCATTTTTGTATGAGAACTCTTAATCTGCAAGGTAGCTGAGAAACTAGATGAATAAAACGCAGGAAATACCTTTGCAAAATCCTTGTTTAATATAGCCAGTAGCTTAGAATTAATAAAGTAATAAATAAATAAATATCGCAAGACATTACACACAGCGCCATCTAGTGTCACACTAATCAAGGCTTGTGTCGTGGACACCAGATAATTGATATGTTACATATATGCTTTTTGTTTGTAAATACATACTTAATTTACATATAAACATCCATGACTCGGAAACAAATGTCTATGCTCATCACACAAACATTTGCACCTATACCGGGATTCGAACCCGGGATCCTAAGAACGTAAGGCAGCCTCACTACCGCTGCGCCATTCGGGTCAGTGAGTCAGTGGCGCATTATGGGCTATGAAAATTTATCTTATGAAATAGTACAACTGACAGACTGTAGACAGCATGAACTTTGCAGCGAATTTGTATAAAAAATTGTCTCAACGAATACAAATACCCGTAGTTCCGGACGCCGCCGCCGCGCATGTCTTCCCTCTCTCTTTAACGACTATGCACTAGATGCATAGGAGAGGGAAAGGAATAACGCTATCCCGCCGCGCCGTTTACGCGCCTCCGACGCGGGAGTTGTCGACGCATAGCCACGCCCGAAGGTGCACACGGAACTTGACGAACCGCCGCGCGCCGACACGCGCCCGCGCTCTAAGCTCTATCCAGCACGCGTGTTTCTTATATCGGTTTGTTTTAATAACAGTTCCCGTGACAATACTTTTTAGAATAGTTTTAGTGTAACCTTTACTCCTATTTACCGTCATTATACAACATCAAGTTACACAAGTGTTTGATTTCCGAATCCACTTCAATCCTATAAGAACACAGTTACGAAAAAATGTATTTTGGTTGGAACAGGTTGTGTTGTGCTCCTCTCATTGAGAGGTGGCCGTGTCCCAGCAGGAACATTATAGGATGATGATGATGAGGTTGAGATTGAAAAATGGAAAGGGAGGCCTTTGTAATGCAGTGACAATACAAAGTAAAATGATGCATAGAATATTATTATCATAGAATATTTGAGAGCAGCGGTGGCCCAGTGGTGGCGGCCCCGACTTACGTACAGTAAGTCGTGGGTTCGAACCCAGACAGGCGCATTACTTTGTGTAATTTATTTCATCACCGCTGCTTTCAAAACGGTGAAGGAAAACATCGTGAGAAAACCGGCATGTCCTAGAACCAAAAATTCGAAGACATGTGACATCTACCAATCCGCACTGGGCTCGCTTTTACCCCGATTATAGCCCATTCCCTCTCATTGAGAGGAGGCCGTGTCCCAGCAGTGGGAACATTATAAGCTGATGATGGTGATGATGATGATGATATTATTATCTCCTTTATTCATTTTACAACGTACTCTATGCATTTTTAAATATTACTTAAAATAAAAACTTTTTTGCAAAAAATAAAAACCGACTTCAATAAAAAGGAAAAAAGTGAAAAATAACTTCAGCTTCTGAAGTCGGTGACCTTTTTTTGATTGATTAAATTTTTTTGTCACCGACTTCAGAAGCTAAAGTTATTTTTCACTTTTTTCTTTTTTTTTGATCTGATGATATTATCCTGAATGGAGGGTTCCAGCAATACTCACCTAAGTATTGCTGGAAACCTCCTTTCAGGATGTTAAACACACTCATCATTAAAACGAGGCCTCATTTAAATAAGTTTGTTTATCATTTAAATCGAGTTCACAAGTACATTTAATACCTTCACACGAGTTACCTTAGCATGTCAGACTCACGCTCTCATACAAATTGTTCCATTCCTTCGTCAAACATTTGTACCAAAGTCAACATCCTGCTAAACGGTGTAAAACTGAGGAACATTATTCAGAATGTGTATTATTATGTACTAGCTCCTCCAAATGTTTCAGTATGTGCTCGTTTCCTATAAATAATTGCGCGTTGACAGACTGAAGAGTTGTACGAAAATGTTTTCAATGAAAATGGCGCTTGTCGCTTTGTTTATTTCCGTTCTCTCTCTTAGACTCTCAAGTACATTTTGTAGATGTGTTTCGTAGACTTAAATTGGGAAAGTGTTGGTCATTATTTAAAAGGTTGGTTTGTAGGCGAGTGACTACCCAGTACATTCACGAAAAACACTTAAAATTTTTTAAATTGTGTTTCTCCAAATGTACTGATTAAAATTGAATGTTATTACGTACATAGTATACAGGAACTCATACTTTTTAAGAAAAAAGACCAATTTCCTAGTTACAATTTTATTGTTATTTCTCGCGAAAATAGCTATAATATTAAGGAAAATGTATATATATTATTAGACATGACTGTATATACTTAATTTTCTCCGTGCCTCGCAAAGTACGTTAAGCCTTTAGTGCCGGTTTGTACATCTTTGACAGTCGTTACAGGTCAGTGGCCTGTACCCCTTTGTTATACAGGATGTATTTCACCTCATCACAAAGCCGTTAACCAAGCATTCTGTATATCAAACTAAGTAACTTTACGCAAAAAAATATTGCTGGGAAACCACTTTTTTTTTGAAGTTATAAATTATGTTTTGTGGTATAACACAATGTAACACACTTAAAATATTGTGCGGATGGATGGATTGAATAGTAGGGGGGTCGTAGAGATATTTAAAGTAAAAATCATGCGATAAAAAGTGGTATTTAAAAAAAAACTTGTCAAAATCGTGCAACTTTGACCCCCAATATCTCCGTAACTAGAAGGTTCCCAGGTATAGTGTAGAACAAAAAAATTATCAAAATGACGAGGAGAACAAGTGCCTTTCGTATTCGTTAAGAGGTGTTTTACACCCTATATTATTATATCTTATTGTCTAGTACCTACTAACTGGGCTGTGGAGACCAGATAGGCAGTCGCTCCATGTAAAATACTGGTACTGGTTAGACTGTAACACAGTTGGGAAGAGGCTAGACAGATGATGATGATTAGCCAATACAATTTATATCTTTCTACATCAAATGGTAGTCAATTCAGTATTTGCTTCCCTTCTTACCCTATCATTATTAATTTACACAAACCACTTTAAAAGTCAAGCTACTCAATTCCCTTACGATAATCGATAAGGGTGCCAATTAGAGGTCATTGTACTCAATGGTAGGTATGCCCTATACCGTGCCTTCAAAAATTGCTACAAACTGCTTAATCATTCTACTTATATCTAAAGTTACGTACGTCGGAAACAATATCGCGCCACCGTTTGGCGTCCTATTAAAAACCGTTCAGGCCACAATCATCGAATGAAAATGTACAGAAGATCAACGGCAAAGAGTAAAACCAAGCTCACGCATACATAACATGTAAATAACGTGTCCCAAAATTCAAAGATAAGCTCATGACTATTCGAGACAAATGAAAAAATGGTTTTGGTAGTTAAAAATATTGTAAGGGGTGTGATTTTTATTTCATTATTGTAATTAAAAAAAAAAGAGATTTTGTTTATTTTTTTTTCCACCGAGTAGTCTTGAGCAGACCCACTCTCTGGTGCCCGCTTATCGTTGAATTTGGGATACATTGTATTCGTCTTAGGTACAGATGCGTAATGAGAGGTTTTCATTTTGACAATTAAAAAAAAAAATAGTTTCCATGAACTCGATAGATGGCGTTGATCCGACTACGTTACTGGGTGCCATAGCCTTAACACTTGAAAAACACACGTCACATACGCTCTTTGACTGACACTTTCGTTTGCATCAGGTTCCAAATATATTCATTAGGTCCAAGTGATATTATGTGACGTTCTGTTCCTTGCAGTAACGTAGTCAGACTAGCGCCATCTATCCAGCGACTAGGGAAGAGTTGAAAAAGAAAATCCCTCATTGCGTAAGCGACTACTACTATAACTTTATTGATGACTAGCATAAGGGAGAAAAACCAAAGCAAAAAAAAAACCCCAACATTTTTCATTCCTGCTCCGCTCCTAATGGCCGTAGCGTGTTTTTATATACTTAGCTTGAAGCCTTTCTCGATAAATGGACTATACAACACATAAATATTTTTTTAATTTGAACCAGTAGTTCCTGAGAATAGTGCGTTCAACCAAACAAACAAACTCTTTTGCTTTACAATTTGTATAGATGATGATGATGATTCTATGTAGCCGATTTCAGCCACGGCGACAGTATTCGATGGCTTTCTAATGTGGTTGTCTAGAGCTTAGGACTAGAAAATATCTACAAAAGTCAGCCGGTAGTAACGGTTACAATTTTTTCAGGAAACGACACGGAGAGGTCTCATTATGTAATAGGTGGTCAACCAGCTACGGGCAGTATAAATAAATAAATAAATATCGCTGGACATTAACACACAGCGCCATCTAGTGCCACACTAAGCAAGGCTTGTGTTGTGGACACCGGATAGTTGATTGTCTTTTTTAAATTTCCACGATCAGAACACATTATAAAACATATGAATATTTATATACGGGTATTTATCGCGAATTTACCTTTAATTTAGTTCCGACGTTTTGACCGGATTGCACCAGCCGTGGTCGCGGGGAGACTGAAGTATTAGAGGTACCGCGACAGCAAAGTGAAGGCGTTTATTCAACTACCCTCACTCATCTTCATAAATGTTAATTAGGACCGGTTCACACTAGGACAGCACACTACACTAACAGTGTCCGTATATTGAAGCGATTTCACTTGACGAGTACACTTAGTGATCACTGGATTCCAAGCTAAAGAAAGTTTGAAGCCGTCTTCGCGATTGAAATTAGGGTACTTCTTGATCTCAATGGCTTCCCGAACTATAAAACCGTAAATTCGCGATAAATACCCGAATTCATATGTCAGATAGTTGATATACTTCATATATACTTTTTTTGGTTGTTAATATATATGAGTATGGACATACCTTGTCACGCGTCACTTAACTTTTTTAAATGAACCCTTGCGGTTGTTATTATTTAGCCTTGAGGCCCTTTGAAGCATGTATGCATACGTTTACGTTTCTTGTTCGGAGTTAACTTTCTGTACGAAATTAGTCTCTGCCACAATATTTCCGTCTCATTTGCATACGCCCCTTGCTCACCGAATTTAATACCTCGCGGGAGTACCGAAAGAATAGCTGCTCTTTATATCTAAAGAATTTGAATAAAGTTTGTTTTGATATTTTATAAGTAACAGGTTGATTTTTGTAGAGGGAAAATGAAGATTGTTCAACTTTACGGATAAAAAGTAGTAGATTTTGCTCCATGGGGATAAAAATGTCTTCGTAGTAGCTTTAAACCCTCACTGCTCTCAGGTATCTAGTCTTAACTCCCACTTCGTGTTATACACGAAAGGGATTTAAAGCAGTGTCTAACGTAAAGGGCGCCATTTGAATTCAGAACACAGTGATGGATTCTTGGGCTTTGAGTTGGGAGTTAACACTAGAATCCTGAGAGCAGTGAGGGTTTAAAGCTACTACGAAGACATTTTTATCCCCATGGAGCAAAATCTACTACTTTTTATCCGTAAAGTTGAACAATCTTCATTTTCTACAATTTTTTCAAGTATTTTGATATTAACGTATACATTAATTAAGGTAGGGCACAAAAATCTGACACCAATTTTTTTGAGGTATCGTTTTAACCCGTACTGACTGTGTTGTGGAACTCAGGTAGGCAGTCGCTTGGCGGTGGCTTCCTCTCGTGTCCGGTCCTGATTCAATCCATGGTTCGGAGCGAGACGGAATGGGAAGCGGTTACCTCCTTCTGCGAAGCAGTCATGCTAGCGAAGGAGGCGCGGAACACGAAAGGGAGAGAATTTCTCGTCCCAGCAGCCGCAGGACACGCACCGGCCACCGTAGGCGCGGGCCTGTGGATGGTGAGCTATGGGCTAGTTTGCCGTCCGTCCGTCTTATGACGACAGGCCGTGTCGACGGCGCAGTCATGTTCCACGGCTCAAAGAGATGTCAGCAAATAGGAAGGGGTCAAGGGCAGAGGAGGGGGCAAGGGCCGAAGCCTGACGGGGCTGGGGAACTGTTCGAAAGAGATATCTTGGCCCCGGAACTTATAGGGCGAGAGAGGAAAATGGAAGGGTTTTAGTCAGTAAAAGTCGGACACTCTCTCCCGATCCACGCAGGGTGGGAGGAGCCATTTGATGATATCCCATCCGAAAAAGAAAAAGACGCTCCATATAAAATACTGATGACCGACTACCGACCCCATTGTAGTTCGGAAAAAGGATAATGATGATGATCAAACTAAGAAAATTATTTGCCTGGGTGCATTTTTCCCAAAACTGCTATTCAGTAGACTCACCATAAATTAGAAGGTTCACATTCGTTGGACTAACACTAGATCTCTTTATCAATTTTGTAGGATCCAGAATTTTCGAGAGAAGCTAAGTCATTATCTTGCTTATCCGGAATTTTTCAGTCTTAATATAATTTGAAAACAGATTAGCTCTATTAATGACCTGAGAAAAGTTTCATATCGTATTACCCAGTATTATTAGGTTGTAGAGGTTAGATAGGCAGTCGTTCCATGTAAAATACCTACTGATATTTAGCTGCATCCAGTTAGACTGGAAACCGACACAATTGTGATAAGGCTAGGCAGATGATGTACTGGTTGCGTGTTTACAAACTTCCGTTGAAGTTCTTCTTAAAGTATTAAGTATCCATACTTAACACTTTCCTCGTGCGAATCTATTACGCACGTACCCCACTTCGTTAGGAAAGTAACCAACTTAGTAATCAAATCAAATCATGAATTAATACATATATAACCTCATTTACATAAGCATTAGAACGCCTCACTAACTTTGGGGTTTTAATAAATAGAATCCTTAAAAGCTCAAGCTATCAATATTGCATTCCTAAGTACTTACTTGAAATTGAGTTTTTGTTAGAGATGGAGATTTTATAGCTAAGTTAATCGTGGATTATGTATGAATTGTCTTTGTGGCTTTTAACGCATTAGAGCTGTTATCAGTGATCGCAAGGACAATTTGACACTGTGATGTAAAAACAAAAAGTTGCGCCTGCTGTAGCCTGAAAGTCTCACAATCACTCATTCCAAGGGTATCACCGTATTAAGTGGGTTGGGGATATCAGATAGGTAGTTGCTTCATAGGCAGTAGGTTCGACTGGAAGCTTGATAATACAGGACCCAGGCCAAAATTAGAGGATACAGCCATAATTGTGAAAATTTTGGAAAATCCCGGTCCCACAAAATTTTAGTTACACTTTACTCAGAAAGTCCAGCGATTGATAACGAAACAGTAAACCGCTCACATGTACTCATATGAATCTGTGTTGATTGAGACATACGGTAAATTGTCTTTTTTAAACTTTCACGATCAGAACACATTATAAAACTTAAGAGGACGGGTATTTGTCGCAAGTACCCTAATTTCAATCGCGAAGACGGCTTCAAACTCTCTTCAGCTTGGAATCCAGTAATCACTAAGTGTACTCGTCAAGTGAAATCGCCTCAATATACGGACACTGTTAGTGTAGTGTGCTGTCCTAGTGTGAACCGTCCCTAATTAACATTTATGAAGATGAGTGAGGGTAGTTGAATAAACGCCTTCACTTTGCTGTCGCGGTACCTCCAATACTTCAGTCTCCCCGCGACCACGGCTGGTGCAATCCGGTCGAAACGTCGAGATTAAATTAAAGGTAAATTGGCGATAAATACCCGTCCTCTTAAGTTTTGTACGGTAAATTAATGAAACATTCCATTACGTGTCGCGCCGGCGACGTGTGACGTCCATGACTGACATGGAACGTCGATATTCAGCTGTTATTGACTGCTGGTGGAGCTATGAATGATGTACAGTAACTTTTTCCTAGGAGAGCAGAAATAATTTTCATATAAATCACTATGGTCGTGTCTGTCTGTGCGGCTCTGTTGTTCTTTTAAATCAATAATCTGGTGCGTGTTTTAGAATGAAGTATCATTATCATTATTTCAGCCGAAAGACGTCCACTGGACATAGGCATCCTCCAAGTGTCGCCACATTGACCAAACCAGTGCGTTTCGCATCGTAGTAGTAGTGGGTAGTATATATTATCTTACGATAATTGCCTTGTGCCATAAAGTCTCCCTGTACCACTACTGTACATGAAGTTTCAATAAATCATTTAGAAAATTTATCAAAGTTCATGAGGCTTATTAACGAAGAAATTTGAATACGATACGAACGATATAATGCAAACGTGATCGTGTATCGGAACAGCAAATTGCTGTATGTTTAATTACAGATAGACGGAAACATGGTGGTCAGTTTATAAAGCGTACCTTAAGGCGATTACATGAGCTAAACGCGAGTTTTATAATTACTAAAAGTATATGATTCACTGCTATAAACAAGACCAGAAAAATATATGAAATTCTTCAGGATGTGCTAGCATGATAGTGTTTTGAAAACATGATACAATTAATTTGACTCGATAAAAATATCACGAAAAAAAACTGTCAAACAAAAAAAAACATATTAGTTTGCATGCGATCATTCTGATTTTTAGGCAAATAATTCTACAAAAAATATGTTAGTATGACAGGTGTTTAAGTGTTTTAATCCAAACAATAGTTTTTTTTTGTAAATCATTTGTAGTGCAAGCTGATTATAACTTTATTCTAACAACATTTCAAACGAAGTTCGAACCACCATGAATAGAGTTGCTAATTTGGCTCGTCTAATCGCCTTAAAACTAAGCCACCTACAGATATACCCTACAATTTCAATGGAGTTCAGACATGTCCGCTTTGTGCTCGGAGACTTTTGGCCAAAGTTGGATATGCTAGCCATTTGAGAGCACATGAAAGAGAAGCACAACAAAGCTCTCGACAACCAGTATAGAAAGCCATCAAATGCAGACGCTGTGGGAACCGAAATCGGCTAATGGCATCATCATAATCACTATAAGAGGTAGACGGGACGCGGGACGTCATGAATTCATTGTTGCAAGACTTGCCATAAATATCTAGTTGCAGATTCAAAACTAGTACTGAACTGTACTGGCAGGTGGGTTGCAAGAAGCTGACAACTGGGTATTGCCATTGAAAATGTACCTCTGTATGTGTATATGTTATGGACCAGGTGATTAATGCGGGCATTTTACATAATGTTCGAGCATTATGAATAATGACTATCTCTATCGGGCTAAGTGATTAATACTATCTTAACTACATTATTTATCACATTGCACGGTCATTATTATATTGCTACATGATAATTGGGCAATTTGATAATAAAGCTAAATTTGACGCGGTATGAGGGCGGGGAGGGAGGCACGCATAGCGTGGCACACTTTGACTAATCAGAGACCGCCATCCAGCGCGCGGCTCGTGCGGCGGACTTCAAGCGCTATTGTTTTTGTTTAGTTTTGCATTGTAAGCGAATATGGACGGACGCGGATGGGTTTCAGTTTCGTAACTCAGTGCCAGCGCGAGTGTGTTAACACTGAATTACGAAATTAAGATTTATTTTGCCTGAAGATGTTCCAGAGACAGAGATTTCGCTGAGAAAGTGTTGCAGAATGTCCTCTAAATGTGGAGGGAAAGGTTATAGTAGATGTGGTTGTAAAAATGGTTGGAAGTCTGATAAATGTAGATGTCGCCAAGCCAAAAAGGCAAAGGCAAAGGCTCGTGACTAAATAATATCAGCCGCTCGGGTCAATCTTTAGGTTTAACCCGTGCTCGCCTAGGTTGGTCTGTGGATGGGTGACCATACATACACAGACATACAGAGTTTTGTCCGTGCCTCGGAAAGTACGTTAAGCCGTTGGTCCCGACTGTCATTTGTCCATCTTTGACTACAGGTAGTCAGTGGCCCCAAAAGTCTGACACCAGTCTTACCAAGTCGTATCGTTTTCCCAGTATTAACTGGAATGTTGAGGTTAGAGAGGCAGTCGCTCCATGTAAAATACTGGTATTCAGCTGCATCCGGTTAGACTGGAAGCCGACCCCAACATAGTTGGGAAAAGGCTCGGCAGATGATGATGATGAGTAGGATAAGTAGGATATGTATAGTAGGATAATAATAAGTCATTTCTATAAAACACTAGTATACATGTTGTAATTTTTTTGATTTTTTTAATGTTTTATGTTATATTTTTAATATGACTTCTTAAAGTAGAAGTCCTTAAGGATTAATCCAAATAATGAGTCTGATTATTTAAATGGTTCAATATTTAGTTTATTTTAAGTTTAATGAGAATAACAATAAAAAAATTGTAATTACATATGTTTGTATTATTCTGCCCAAAAGGTGATGGACAATATGTATAATGCCCGGTCAATTTGATTATTTGAATAATTCTTATCAAATTGCACTCTTATATTGGCCATTTTTCATAGTGACCGGGCATTATGTATAATGTCCAATTCATCACTTGGTCCATAACATATATACAGAGTGTAAACCACCTCATCACGAAGCCGTCAACCAAGCATTCTATACATCAAACTAAGTAACTTTACGCAAAAATTATAGCCGAAAAACGACTTTTTTTTTGGGTTGATAAAACATGTTTTGTGATGTAACTCAATGTAATGCATTCAAAATGTTGTGCTGATGGATGTATTGAATAGTACGGGGTTCGTGCAGGTATTGTAAGTAAAAAAAATATCGCAATGATGGGGAGAAAAAGTGCCTTTCGGTTTCGTTAAGAGATGTTTTACACTCTAAAGGGTGTAAAATACCTCTTAACGAATACGAGAGGTACTTGTTCTCCTCGTCATTTTGATATTTTTTTGTTCTACACTATACCTGAGAACCTCCTAGTTACGGAGATATTGGGGGTCAAAGTTGCAAGTCTTTTTTTTTTTTTTTTAAATGCCACTTTTTTCGCATGTTTTTTTACTTTAAATATCTCTACGACCCCCGTACTATTCAATCCATCCATTCGCACAATGTTTTGAGTGCGTTACAATGAGTTATACCACAAAACATGATTTATAACCTCAAAAAAAGAAGTTGTTTCCCAGCAATAATTTTTGCGTAAAGTTACTTAAGTAGTTTGATATACAGAATGCTTGGATAACGGCTTTGTGATGAGGTGAAATACACCCCGTATATGTATAACTGTGAAGTAGGTGAACTCTATTCTAATAAATGCATATTTTTTAAATAAAATATAACATCTTTGATTTTCAGATATTTTGCTAGTCTGTTCCGATGACAATGCATAATTTTCTTTTTATTTATTTTTTCTAAGCTGCCAGTGTTAATAAGCTTCAGAACAATCAATTATTATCAAATCTAGAACCTCTACAGTGCCTATACAGCAGCAACAGGTACAACGTAATACCTGTAACCTTTTCTGTTGCAAGTTGAATTGATTGATTGAACCGTTAAAGCCTCAACACCAAACTATCCATTGAAATAGCGAAACGTAAAAACTCATCTGTCAATACGATTTAAGTGCACTAAAGGCTTTTCTGAAATACAATTTTATTGACTTACTGGTACAAAAAATGCATTCGCATTGTTCGGGAATTTTATTCCATTGATATAAAAGATTTATTTATGTTGCAAGAACATCCTCGTTGTTCGAGGGATTGCAAAAGTGATTATGGAGCACAAGGTTCTTTTTTTTTCGGATGGGAAATCATCAAATATTTTCCCGTACTGGTCGGAGCGAGAGGGAGTGTCAGACTTTTACTGATTAAAACCCATACATGTTCCTTCCTCGCCCTTTACGTTCCGGGGCCACAGTACCTCTTTCGAACAGTCCCGCAGCCCCGGCAGGCTTCAGCCCTTGCGGGCCCCTACCCTTATGCTGACATCTCTTTGAGGTGCGCGTGGAACACGAACGCGCCTTCGACACGGCCTGTCGTCATTAGACGTACGGACGGCTAGCTAGCCCATAGCTTACCGTCCACAGGCCCACGTCTATGGTGGCCGGTAGCCACTACAAGGCCCCCGACGCCCGGTGCGTCTCCCGCGGCGGCTGCGGCGAGGCCTTCTCCCTCTCGCGTTCAGCCACCTCCTTCGCTAGCATGACTGCTTCACAGAAGGAGGTAACGGCTTCCCATTCCGTCTCGCTCCGGACCATGGATTGAACCAGGGCCGGACGCGAGAGGTCGCCGCCGCCGATCGCTTGATTTTGCTCAGTAGCACTTAGTACAGTAGAATTCGTGGCAGATATGTTTAAGCCCTTTGTTATAGGGGCTGAGCCTATTGCCATCAAACGGGAATGCTTATCCAGATTACGTGGCTGCTACTGAGAAATTCTTGATGAAAAAACCCAAAAACACTGTTGGGGCTTCATATTTCTCAATGAAACTCCCGTTAAATGAGGTATTGGTGAATATACAAACCACCTCATCACGAAGCCGTCAACCAAGCATTTTGTACATCAAACTAAGTAACTTTATGCAAAAATTATTGCTGTGAAACAACTTTTTTTTAGGGTTTTTTTTAAATCACGTTTTGGGCTCACTAACCAAAGACTTGTAACTTTGACCCCCAATATCTCCGTAACTAGAAGGTTCCCAGGTATGGTGTAGACCAAAAAATGATCGCAATGATGGGGAGAACAAGTGCCTTTCGGCTCCGTGAAAAGGTGTTATTTTTATTTAGGAAACAGCATATTTATTAGAGGAAAGTCACCAAATATGGAATAGTATCCTAATATGGAATCCCTTCATTTCTCTAAAACTATAAGTATGAAACGCAACACTCGACCATCTTCTGTTTCATTCGGTCTAATAACTATCGCACCCACACCATCGAGTCAGTTGCGCGAATGCTTCACGTGTGGCAGGCGTGTTTTGTTTTGTTGTCGTGCAGAAAATTTTAAAGGTAAGTAATAAACGAGTATTACCAGCTGTTATGTTAGTTTCCATAAGTGTTATACTATTTAGTATATCGGTATTATGTTTATTTCACCATTTTGTGATCTTTTGTCATTAAAATATTGTGACTTTAAAAAAAAATATATAAGAGTTTGAACTAGTATAAAAATCCAAATATGGACAGTCGTACTTTTACGTACATTTGATACTTGGATCTGTGTCTTTTGCAAGTAATTATGTAACTTCTTTCATTTATCACAATATATTATAATCATTGAATTGATCTCAAAGATATTAATGTCCATTTTTGTTATTGTTATGTTGATATTATTTATTTATTTATTAACACTTCAAGCACAAAAGTACATAGGCGGACTTAATGCCATAGGCATTTTCTACCAGTCAACCTTTAGGTGATGCAGAGACAAGTAGTGGTAGGTGTCATTTCTGAAATATATATATATATTCCATATATGGATACCTATTCCATATTTGGTTACTCATTTGTGATTTTGTTTTTTGTGTTAGATTTTAATTTGATAATTAATATATTTGATTAAAGGCTGTTAATTACTACATATAAATGTATGACTGATTAGTAAAAACATTAAACTGATTTAATTTATATGAAGTTTTTTTTTTATATCCCAAAAACAAAATGGTATTCCATATTTGGTGACTTTCCTCTACAATAAAATATGCAAAGCGAGAGGTTGCCACTAAGACGACAGTTTTCAATATACCGATATAAGTTATAATATGAGGGTAGGTCGTGTGCCCAGCTCTTTGGTACGGTAACGCGCAACACAATAAACACTATAAAACTTAAGAAAACGGGTATTTATAGCGAAAAGGTAAATAAAAAAAAAGGTAAAGGTAAATTCGCGATAAATACCCGTCTTCTTAAGTTTTATAATGTGTTCTGATCGTGAGAGTTTAAAAAAGACAATAAACACTGCACTGCAACACACTTAAGGCAGGTGTAAACAAACACTTAGACCAACCTGGACATCGAACCTCGGATCTCATGGCCAACAGTCGCCACCACTAGGCTAACAAGGCAGTCAATTATAGTACTATAGTCTAATAGCCTTACTTCCACAAACAAATACAAAACAATTGCACTACACTAATCAAATTACAAGACCACTTCCCGCAGCCTGCATGGCCTCTCAAAACTAGTGTCTGTTTGTTCTGCTAACTCAATACAAGTTAGCTCTGCACCTGCATAGTGCAAACATTGACGGACTGTAACTGTGTTATAGTGAAATTAGTTGAAACGGGTGTACTATTCTGTGATGACATTAATAGCTTACCGAAAACATAGGCCTCGAAAAGCACGCTGAGCCATTGTCATTTTTAGTTCTTTGACAGCCTATTCAGGTAGTCAGTGGCCCTAAAGTCTTTGAATGTTCCCACTGTTGGGACACAGGCCTTCTCTATATGAGAGGGAACGTGCTACAATCCACCACGCGGGCCCAGGGCGGACTGGTAGATGTCTTCCAAAGGTTCGTTCTAGGACATGCCGGTTTCCTCACGATGTTTTCCTTCACCGTTTTGAAAGCAGTGGTAAATAAATTACACAATTGGTTATACACTACACTAATTCATGCCATAAATCAACACAAAAAACACAAACAACAACCACAACACAAACATCAAACAAACAAACACACACAAACAAACAAACAAATCAAACAAACATAAAACATCAAACAAACACCAAACATCATGCCATCACCACTGGGCAAGAAAAAAACAATACATTTTTAAGGGAGCTAAGGACACGGTGGAGCACACCGTGGAGGTTTGCTCAGCTTGGTCGGAGCACTGCCGTGTTCTTGTCCGGCGCTGGTTTCATCCATGGTCCGGAGCAATAAGGAATGGGAAGCCTCATACTAGCGGAGGAGGTAGCGTAACGTGAGAGGGAGAGAACTTCACGTCCCAGCCGCCTCTCCACTTCTTCACGCACGCAACGCAAGGGCCGGTGCCTGCTGGGGCTGTTCGAAAGAGATACCACGACTCTGGAGCACAAAGGGCTAAGGAGAAACATGGTTGGGACAGTACAAGTCTGTCACTCTCTTCCGCTCCGCCCAGATCATTTGATGATTTCACATTCAAAAAAAAAATCAAGGATCTAACTAACAAACTACTAATGCAAAATTAATAAAATTATTACCATTGTTGTTTTTGTTATCTCGTAAATCGGCCTAGTTACCACGTTTTAAAAAAAATGCTGGTGGAATACAAAATATCATCGTTTTTGAAGTCGGTGAAAAAAGATACACGTACAGTAGCTCAAGCAAAATCTTATGTACATTTACAGTCTATTTTCAGCACAAAACCACATGTGAGTAAAACTTTCATCTCTCAGCTTTGAAGCTTATTTAGAGACTACCTGTAGCCTTTAGCTAGAATCTGTGATACTTGAGGGACTTTAAAACAAACGTGAGCAGGTGAAGTTGAGGACTTAAATAAATTGTGACGTAATCCACGTGTTTGTCAACTTCGGGAATGTTCATGTGAAGTTTGTTAGTGTAAATAGATATTAATTAGCAAAACCAAATTAGTTTCGTCATTATTGACGTCGTACCTACTATCTATTCAATAGATTTTGGATTGTGAATGGTACTCAGTTTTACGTTTGGAAAGACGTAACATAAATTGGATCGAGTTTACTTTAACGTAGAACGCAAAGCGTTTGTGGAATTCTTTAATGTGGATTATAATTTGTCGGTATTTACAATCACAGACTTAATAAATGAATATTTTTAAGCCTCTGACAGAGTATGGCCCGTCCAAGTCGTAGGCCGCCGTGGGCTGCTGGGCCGTGGCGTAAACGGCTCTGTTACTTGTGGATAGACAGACACTGTCATACAGATTGGAATTCTGCCATAAGCATAAAATAACCTGAAGGAAGAAAAGCAACTATTGAGACTTCCTTACGAAATTACATCGTCGCTGTACTCAACCAAATTCCAAAATCTCTACCCACCAACGATATGCTAAAACCACTAATTGAACACTGTAACTACATACCTACATACCTGTATACTCAGATACGTGAACGAGAATTCCCTCAAGCACATTCATTGAAATTCTATTAGCAATATACACTATACGTACCAACAGTACATGTCGTACGCCTTTGATAGTGTGTGTGTGTGTAAACGAATCTATTTTAGTTCCTGCAGAGAACGTACGGTCCATTTACAGTAAGCTTACATCAGATGACAACAACTTTATCATCTTGAGAATAAGCATGTTCAACAGCCTACAAAGTTCCAACTTTCGAGATACATGCTTCTTCTGTATAAGAGGGAATCGTCTATAATCCACCACGCGGGCCCAGTGCGCGTAGGTAGGTATATGATCGATTCTTCGATTTTTTTTGTTCTAAGACATGCCGTTTTCCTCACGATCTTTTCTTTCACATTGCGGTTGGCCATCACTGACTTCATCATCTGCCTTTTACCAACTATAAATGTTCGGCTCCCAGTCTAAACTGATGCAGTTGATACCTGCAATTTCCATGAAGCGACTGCCTATCTGACCCCTACAACCCAGTTAGTACTGGGTAATACAATAAATAAAATAAATAGATAAATACTGCTGGACATTAACACACAGCGCCACCTAGTGCCACACTAAGCATAGCTTGTGTCGTGGACACTAGATAGTTGATATACTACATATATATACTTTTTTTGTTTGTAAATACATACTTATAATATCCATGACTCTGAAACAAATGTCCGTGCTCATCACACAAACATTTGCTCCTACCGGGATTCGGACCCAGGACCCTAAGAACGTAAGGCAGCGTCACTTCCACTACGCCAATCGGGTCGTCGATTAACAATACTCCTTGGTTGTCAAACTTTTTGGGCTACTGACAAGCCTATCAAAATTCTTAAAGGTAAAATTTTCGCGAAAGGACCTAAGTCAATCCGTAATGAATGAGTGAGAGCAACGTGATCAGGTTAAGGTGTAACACGCAGTTTGCGTGGGATGTGCTTGGTTAACATGAGTCGTACTACTGAGGTCACTGAGGATCGACCATTTTTGAACCGTTTTACTTATTGGGTAAGGGGGAAGGATTCAGGGCACGCCACGACAGTGGCGGTAAGTCCCTTCTTTGAGGAGTGGCTGGAGAGGCACCACGGCGTCCTCACCTTCCATAAATTTATTTATACAAATATTTCCCTCGATAACAGGCACGTTTACCTACTGAAATTATTGACGTTGACATAAGATTTCGATTTCAAACCATTTAAAAAATTATTTAATCCAAAAGATTTTGGAAAAATAAAAACACAGGTGCTTTATTTTTTAATCTAAATTTCATGTTTCATAAATAAGTAATTTCTTTAAAACATAAATCGGTGTCAATCGGGTTTTCTGCGCGAAAACATAGAAATACATTCCCCACGTCTGAAGGCCGAGGCCGCACTGACAATTTGTGCATCGGGGTCCTAGCGAGGGCCGGGGGGCAGAGCGGTTCTAGCTGTGACTGGTTAGAAATTTTAGAAAAGAGGCTATTGCGATAAAGATGAAGCGTTTTAAAAAAAAAAAGCGGATGAACACCGCGTTATATATTTTTCGACTATCCTGAAAAGTTTCATGACCTAATTAAATGTTTTTAATCGAATACTTACATTTGAAATTCATTTTAGACGTAACTTTGAATTCGTTTTCTATCAAGAAAATTTTATGGAATCTTGTTTCGGAAACAGATGAACCTTAGAAGCAGTCCTCAACTTTGACATATATTAATCCCAAGGTGAATGCTTTAGTTATATTAACACGAGACCCATTCAAATATCACGATTTTGGGTTATACGGGCCCTTAAAAATTGTTATGAATTCCAGTATATTAAATTACAATCAGTCTCACCTATTTAAAAATAAATCTACGAATTCTACGATATTCCAATTTTTAAAACAATGATTAAGCATATCGTATTTTCATACGAGAGGACATTTTTGTGACGCGCCGTTCATGTTACTGAATACTTTGTGGAAAATTTGTAGCCACTAAACGACATACGAAAGTACATGAAAAACGAGCTTGGTTTTGATGATATTTTTATTTATTTAACATTCTACGGTGTGAAAATTGTTTAGATGATAAAAAGTAGGTTTGGTAATCTTTATTTTATTTTAGGCTTGTGTCCTGAAAAAATTGAATTAGTCCCTCAGTTAGTTTTTCAAATAATATTTGACCCGTATTTTAATTGAATGAAAACTGTTTGTTTCTGATAATTGTCTCTATCCGTCAATATTTCACAACTTAACTACAAAATAAAGAAAAGAAATCGACAAGATCAGTCAATACGCTTTTTCCGTGATAGTTTTAAAGTAAAAACTTCTGTGCGTTGAGCACTTTTGGGTTAATGAAAATTATGTTACTCGCGTGACCAACACCTAACGTTTTGTAGCACTCGTAGCCGATCAGCTACGGCGTAGCACCACTTAAGCGTGCGCGGGGCGCTACCCGTAGAAGTTATAGATTACTAAATTTTCACTTCTATCGCCAGTCCCAAAAAAATTGCCCGGCATGTCTTTTTTTTCTACCAATGCCCCACACTATGAATATCTCCTGTAGGCTGCGGGACTGTTTGAAAGAGATACCGCAGCCCCGGAACGTAAACGGCGAGGAATGAACATGGATGGGTTTTAGTCAGTAAAAGTCTGACACTCCCTCCCACTCCCCCGCCGAGTGGGAGAAGTCATTTGATGATGTTTGCACATTTAAATTCACAGCAGCGAAACGCTTAGCGTTAACCGTGTCGTCAATTTTCGACACAAGTGCGTGAAGCCACCCGTAATAAGCTTATAATTTAATAATTCATGCTTTATTTGATCTATTTCCAGTAAAAAATCAAGTCTAGTACCTGCTCGATTTTTTTTTGATCCAGCCAGTAAGGTGGTGGCAAAGCAAAGCTTCAAAAGGCTAATGAAACAAAGATCTAGAGCGAATGAAATACTGAGCCGTTTTTTTTGTTACTTATATACTTGTTTACTATGCAACAGCCTGATTAGAAAATGAATGAAATATCTATGTATCAAGGAAAGTAAACAGGGCCTCGATTGTTCTTTTAAAATAGTGTCAGAGTAGTCGATCATTGATTTCATTATGATCCAGTTCTGTAAATTTTTGACAAGTTTGTTAATTCTACCTATCATAATGGCGCCATTATGACTTTTCAATGGCCAAACACTGACACTTCATTGAAAGAAATGTCATAGAATAATAATCTCGTACATGCAATCTGGCATGAATAAATGTTCGCATTAATAGTAGTAGATTTCGATAACCATTTGTACTAATGTTTTATAATAATAACAATACGATAATGCCATTAAACACACAATTTTATTACAAGACCATTGACCGACCATTATGAATTTAGCAGATTACGAACTTTAAGCAAAATGACAATGGGATGAGAATGGAATCGTGTTGGAGTGACGAATTTATTAAAATAATAGAATAAGGCCACTGGTCGTCACCCACTAAAGACATGTTACTTTAATTAGACCATTTGGAAGCACGTTTGAATTATCCAGGAGTCGGTCAGTTGATAGTTTCAAAACCTGGGTCTCTGTGGCGAATTAGATCGGGTTACAAACTCCATAGATCTTTACCTAGTATAAAAAAAGTCGTTACCGATGTTTGTACGCTTATATCTTCTGAACTGCGCATTAGATTTTAATGTAATTTTCATCAATAGATAGAGTGATTTAAGAGGAAGGTTTATATTTAAACTGTTCTCGTGTGAAGTGGCGGCGGGTCGCTATTACTCGTTAGGGTTATTAGTTCTCACCATTCTTTCACTTCCAAACGCTCGCCATCGAACCAAACAGTAATGTATGAAATGGCATATTATAATGCATTTTAAATATTCATGCTTTTACATATCAACGATTGTCAGCTATTTTAAATTAATTATTGGCTCAGTACGTACGCTTTTGGTTTTGACAACAGATAAAATTATGGAAGCATGGGGGATATTTTTATTCACAGTAATTATTTATCACTTTGCGTTTTGCTTTTCGTTATTACAATAAAGGACGAAGGAGAATGGAGGAGCTCGTGGCTAAATAATAACAGCCGTTCGAGTCAATCTTTTGGTTAAGCCGTGCTTGCCTAGGTTGGTCTATGGATGGGGACCACTAATACCATCTTTTCTTACAATCTGACATTGATTTATTTTTTACAATCTGACATTTGATTTATTTTTTAAAATCTGACATTGTTATTATTTTTTATCCTTTTTATTGGTATTGATTGTCAAATCGTTGAGCTCCTTATGTTAAGTTGAGCTACACGATCTCTGACATGAACTTATGTTTTTTTTGAAACTATTATATAGAATCAAGAATATTCTTCGAACATAACGGACAGATGTGTTGCTGGTGAGTTTGTTCCGCCGCTTCTTCTCATCAGCTTTACAGCATCAGCAGCACACAACGAAGTTGGCGACACGGAGGGGGCGTTTTTGGGGGACTGTCTTATGTAAATTTTTGACGTTCAGAAAGTGCTGATTTTCAGCCTAATTTGAATAAATGACTTTTTACTTTTACTTTTACCTCTTTTTAGAACATCAGCAGTATACAGCTGTTCCTAAAACCGCACCAGCTCAATAAATACCAGGCATAAAATATATTCATTTCAATTTCTCCCTATTATTTACTGAAACAGTATGAGCGGAGCATACCAAAGACACGGTACGGTGCCTCGTAAATCTAAGTTGTCGTAAAGATCAGGTTCATACACTTCCAATTTTATCGAGAGCCCAATTTACCGTTCGATGTCGTAAAATATTTGGATTGGAGATAGTGCCTTATCTACATCGACAGTTTTATACCGGTTGCTGTTTGATTGGCTGCGTTTTCGGGTTGTTTTTTTAAAGAAATGAGAGTGCATTTTGGTAGAATTTATTTGATTAAATACGTTCTTTTACAGGTTGTACAGTCTCGGACTTACACAGTCACCAATAGGGTGGATGACGAATATTAATCTAAATAACGTCAGATAAATATCGGGAGCTCAACATAATAAGTAATCACGGAAGATATCCCGTAAGTGACAATATAAGTATAACGTCAGATAGATTTCCAACGTCGAAAACTCGTACAGTGACGTCACATTTCAGTATTTTATTTACCGAAAACTGACGTCACAAGCGTCATGATCTTTGACGCGTTTCAGTTTCGTCATTTGATGAAACAAAAAATACTTATCCAATAATTTTCAATAATCTAACTGACGAACTAAACAGTATCATTATTATTTTGTAGGCTGTAAACACCCGTAATAGAGGCGATGACTGACTATAAGGCTGGAAACAGTGCTCGACCGACGGTCAGCGGTGACCGTCGGTCGAGCATGAATGCGGACACAGCTACGCTGACGGTATTTGGTTTGCGTTTCGTTAGCGTAGCTGTGTGCGCATTCATAGACTTGCATAGATATAGCTACGACGACCGACGGTCAGCGCTGACCATCGGTGGAGCACTGTTTCCAGCTTTATAGTCAGTCATCGCCTCTATTATAGGTTCACCAGAATTCACAAAAATATATGATAACATGAGGAAAACAAAATTAAAATTAAATTAATCCATCACCGTTTTGAGAACAGTGGGAATGAGCAGTGATAATGTACTCCAATAATTAATGCACCTGCCTGGGTTAAAACCCACGACTTATCGTAAGTCGGGGCCGCCACTTCTGGGCCACCGCTGCTCTAGAAAAAAGAAAGTAACAAATTCTCCCACAGCCACCTACAAATACAATTTCGGCCCAAAAAAACGACCCACGTATTCACTAGACCACTACAAATGATATACGGCTACCGTTTCCTTTAGCTATCTAAAATTTTTCATCGCCTCAATAAACAATGGAATGCTATAAATCTAAGGCAGAGCTGTGTCAAACTTACAAACAAGTTTGATTAATCTTTAACCCTCGCTGTGTGGTGCGTTTCATAAATAACTGTTTACACTTGAGGACAAAATTAATGGGACGTTTTTGTGCGTTTTGACGCTGAAAGGATAGTTGCTTTTTATGTCCGTGTCTTTGTAACTCGAAAATAATTTTGAACTACCGTATGTGGTAGGTGTAAATAACAGCTTAGATATAAGATATTATAGACGTAGAAAATAAGCCTTGATTGTAAATGTAATATCTTATGTTAGTTATTTAAGTTTATTCCTTTGTTTATACATTATGTAATTGTACTTACGTGTTTCTCAACAATAAAATCAACATCACGAGTGCTAGGCACATATGTATGTAGCTTTAAGTTATGTAATAAAATTAAACCTTGTAAATTGATCTTCAATAAACCAACTGCATGCACACATAGATATCCACACGCACAAAAATGCTCTCATACGTGTGCAAGCCTCTGATTGGCTAACTAAGAAATGACGGCCGCTCGCCGCCTACAAACGCCAGCGCTACTGTCGCCGGCTATAAAAAGAGCACGTAGGGAAACTTAGATTTACTCGCCGGCTAGCTCTGGTTAGTGGGGCGGACGGGACTCACACATTAACTGTAGGTGCGCTATAAGTCGGCACCTCTGTCGCTGGTTGTCCCCCGCCGGGCCTCCTCCGGGTAACCGGAGGTCTCACCGCCAGGGGGGGGGGCGCCGAGGTGCTGTGAAGAAAACAGCGCTGTATTACAGCGCTGTAGCGCGCCTACAGTCACATCATTACATCTACACACATGGGTGCATGATTCATGCACCCAGTAGGATCCAGGGGCAGCGCCCCACCAAACACGGGCTCCGCTTAAGCGGGCCCCGGTATAGCCTCCGCGGGCAGGGGGCATAGCCCTGGTACCGCCTGCTGCGTCCCCCCCTGACGGGGGGGACACAGCACTGATTATGCACTGCACTTAGATTTACTCATCAATTATCAGCCGCCTCCACAAGTCGTCACGTTGCATGTAGTTGTTTCCACCAAGTCTTCTTTTATTCTACTCACCCCCTGGCCCTGAATAGTCATCAAACCTTAACAAATACAGTCCACTGAGGAAAGTTAGGTAATCGAGGCCCCGCCGAGACGCCTGTACCTAACAGTAGGGTTTGCGTTTTTAACTTTTTACTGGCTAACAGAGTCCTGGGACCTACAGCATAGCAATTGATTTTAAGATTGTTCCATAAACGTTTTTAAATCTAAGGTAACTGCACTACTTTTAGACAAATGCTACTACTAAGTGAATGACTTTTTAAATTATTTTAGTATATCCAGATAATGATTGTTTATTACTGTAAATTTGACCATACTTATGTACTCGACTTATGTACCTGACTAATTGTTAATTGACTTCACTTTAATTTATATTTCGTTTATGTTGATATGGTTTTGATTTTATAAATTAATTAATTTTATGTAATAATTTGCACGCCGTAAGGTAGACTGTAGCCGATCTCATTAATTATGTACAACATCTTATACCTGTACCTACATTCAAAGCAAATAAATATCTGATTCTGATTCTGATTCTGAAATATAAATATGTCTGATACCTAAGATTTTCTGTAACTTACGAGTACGTCCATTGAATAAATTTTTGACTCCTCTATCAGTTCACAGATCAATGTTAGTGTTTGTTGGCTAACTGTTCCACACTAATATAGCAAGAATGTGCCAATATACTAACGTTTTGCCAACACGGTTTAGTGCAACACACAACAAATTTCACGTTGATAATGTCCAACATTTTTGCTGACATTACGCAGTGTAACAAACATAAAGCGGCTTTCAGACTACGCTATAATATTCAGCTATATAGTATAGCAAAGCAGGACCAAATGCTATACTATACACCGTGACGTTTTAGTTGTCTTACAAAAACGGTCCACTCAATGTACCCGACATAAAATACCTCTAGGCGCAATTATATTTTTTTTTATCATTAAGTAATTAAGATAATAGGTACGAAGAAAAATAAATAATACATTAGAAATATGAAACACCCTGTTAAAAATGTTTGCGCATCAAACTGTAGAGTATACCTACCTGCACGAGTCGAGCAGGTCATTTCATCACCATTTTCAACGAGACAAAACTACGCCTTGCGTCATAATAATGAATAAAAAAATTATTTTTAAATTATTCAAATCTCATAAATACCTATTTTATTATGAACGTTTACTAGTACTACTACTGGACTGCCTTTGTAAGACGACTAAAAAGTCACGGTGTATAGCATGGCGTTCAAATTACGCGATTTTATCGCAAGCATTTATAGTATATAGCAAGCTCAGAAAGAGTTCAATTAAGTGGGGAAAATGATCGCTCAAATTAGACGGCCGGCGGTGAGGGAGGCGGAAGAGAGTGGAGCGCGATATAGCATAGCATGAATTTAGCGTATCGCACCATTTTAAAACATACAATAAGCCAATAATATATATCAGTACTACTCGTAGTATTGCACAGTGTGAACGTGTCCATAACAAATTTAATATATGGTGAGCGATATTGTTGAGCTATGAGCTATAAACTATATGCTATTATATTATAGCGTAGTCTGAAATCCGCTTAACACTAGCGATATTCATTTATTTTACAACCAAATAACAATACAGTAAACTAATTATTATTTATTAAGTAAACCTCAAGTTTACGCTCGCTTTGATAGATAACTTGAAATAAATTGTATATGCATGATGCAAACAATTTATTTTTGCCATAAATAATGAAAAGGCATCAGAAATGTTTAAAATGTGTAAACAACGTAAAATATTACTTTTCTTCAACATGTGCGAATGTAAACAGCGTAAATGATTCATATCGAAAGTGCATAAATTTATATTTTATAGTCAGAAATAAATCCTTCAAAATGGAGGTTTTGTTACCTTGCAGTAAAAAGATGATAAACCTTTTACATCTGTTGAACATAAAATCTGGCTGTTTGCGAAAATATGCCAGTAAAATATTTGCAAGCTGGCATTACAATGAAAGAAATATACTTCCTTTGGATGCAAGTGGTCTGATTGCGTTATTATTTCCTTTTCCTTTAAATTTATGTATTTTTCTCATGTGTAAAATATATTTTCACCAAATATGGGTTCCGGGGCTGTTGGTTTCAAGGTCCTAAGCCTTCTTCCTCATTAGTCGCCGTAGTGACGGAGTCGATGGTGGCGGTGACAAAAAATGTCTCCAAATTGTCGCAACTGTCGACCATAAGCAGAAGAGTTTGTTTGTTTGTTTGTTTGAACGCGCTAATCTCAGGAACCACCAACTCGAATTGAAATAATCTTTTTGTGTTAGATAGTCCATTTATCAAGGAAGGCTATAGGCTATGGGCGCGTTCCCTGAAGCGGCGTATCGCTCATCATCTGAACGCGCCCCAAAAAGTAGTGGCCGTAAAGATGGTCCGTGGGTACCGCACGATCTCTCGCGAGGCGGCGGGCCTGCTTGCCGGATTGCCGCCGTGGGATCTGGAGGCGATAGTCCTCGCGCGCCTGCATGAGTGGCGCGCGGAGGTACTACGCCGGGGGGAAACTCCGCTGCCGCGGCAAATTG
This sequence comes from Xestia c-nigrum, assembly GCA_916618015.1. NCBI lineage: Eukaryota > Metazoa > Arthropoda > Insecta > Lepidoptera > Noctuidae > Xestia > Xestia c-nigrum. The sequence continues at coordinate 20,274,053 of OU745265.1, forward strand.
CCGCTCAGCGGACTGACCTCCGGCGCGATCTCATGGCGACATGGAGAGAGCGACTGTCGCAACCCCGTGCAGGGCACGCCACGATAGTGGCGGTAAGTCCCCTCTTTGAGGAGTGGCTGGAGAGGCGCCACGGCGTCCTCACCTTCCGCCTGACGCAGGTCCTCACCGGACACGGATGTTTCGGGAGGTACCTGCACCGAACCGGGCGGGAGGAATCGCCCGGGTGTCTCCACTGCGAGGATCGACCGGAGGACACGGTGGAGCACACGGTGGAAGTCTGCCCTGCGTGGGCGGAGCTCCGCCGTGTCCTCGTGGCGGCGATCGGCGGCGGCGACCTCTCGCGTCCGGCCCTGGTTCAATCCATGGTCCGGAGCGAGACGGAATGGGAAGCCGTCGCCTCCTTCTGCGAAGCAGTCATGCTAGCGAAGGAGGTGGCGGAACGAGAGAGGGAGAGATCCTCTCTTCCCGGCCGCCGCGGGAGACGCAACGGGCGTCGGGGGCCACGTGGTGGCTACCGGCCACCGTAGATGCGGGCCTGTGGACGGCTGGCTATGGGCTAGCTAGCCGTCCGGCCGTCTAACGACGACGACAGGCCGTGTCGACGGCGCGTTCGTGTTCCCCGCGCGCCTCAAAGAGATGTCAGCAAAAGGAGAGGGGCCCGCAAGGGCCGAAGCCTGCCGGGGTTGCGGGCCTGTTCGAAAGAGATACCGCGGCCCCGGAACGTAAAAGGCGAGGAAGGAACATGGATGGTTTTTAGTCAGTAAGAGTCTGACACTCCCTCCCGCTCCGCCCAGAGTGGGGGGGGTCATTTGATGATTTCCCATCCTTAAAAAAAAAAAAAAAAAAAAAGGCTTTAGGCTATATAACATCACGCTTCGACCATTAGGAGCGGAGCAGGAATGAAAAATGTTGCAAAAACGGGGATTCTTTTTTCCTTTCGTTTTTCTCTCTTATGTGACGCAGATGAAGTTGCGTGGGGCAGCTAGTAATATTATAAAGCAGAATAGTTTTTTGTTTGTTTGTTTGGTTGAACGCGCTAATCTCAGGAACCACCAACTCGAATTGAAAAAATATTTTTGTGTTGGATAGTCCAGTTATCAAGGAAGGCTTTAGGCTATATAACATCACGCTACGACCATAAGGAGCGGAGCAGGAATGAAATATGTTGAAAAGCGGGGATTCTTTCATCTTTTCGTTTTTCTCTCTTATGTGACGCAGACGAAGTTGCGTGGGGCAGCTAGAAATATTATACAGCAGAAGAGTTTTTTTTGTTTGTTTGTTTGGTTGAACGCGCTAATCTCAGGAACTACCGGCTCGAATTGAAAAAATATTTTTGCGTTGGATAGTCCATTTATCGAGAAAGGCTATAAGCTATATAACCTTACGCTATACTGACCGAAAGGAGCGGAGCAGCAGTAAAAAATGGTGCAAGCAAGAAATTAACGCGAACGAAGTCGCGAGCAGAAGCTAGTAATACATAAATCGAAACAAAAAGTGGCTCATGTACAGTCAGCAAAACAGTTAGGTATGCAGGCTAGCAATCTTCTTACGACTATTATAAATGTAAAAGTGTGTAAAAATCGATTTTTGTTATTTTTTCACGCAGAAACTACTGAAAGGATTTGAATGAAATTGCAAACAGATTGATTATAACCCTTTTCCTCTTATAATAGTAGTAAGAAGATTGCTTGCCTGCATAGCTAACTGTTTTGCTAACTGTACTATAATTTTTTTGTTTCTTTTTTGGATTGACGATTCCGTACACAAAAAGAGCACAACGCTTAAATTTTGATAGCAAACTAAAATCTGTAAATGATAAATGATGTTTATTTTGTAAGTAGGTTTTCACAAACACTTTTACACATTTTTTTTTAAACTAGATGGGGCCGGTGTTTCGTACCTGACTACTCTGAGAAGAAACAGCCGAAACAAACTCAGAGGTCAAGTCTCTTTTGAAGTTCAGACATAATCTTGCTCCATTCACATGAGGATCATGTAGATATTAGTGTCTGAGATGGTGTTTTGAAGAAAGAACCACACAGGTTTGATGCTGAAACAGCGGATGATGCTTTTAACGAATTCCATGACTTGTTGAGACTGTTTTATGACCTCTGTTTTCCTATAATAAAAGTGAAAGTCCCTATACACAAACGACCACAATGGATCTCAAAAGGTATCAGAGTTTGTTCCAAGCGTAAACGTAAATTACTTTGGAAATACAGAAAATCACCAAACCAACAACTTAAAGATTCATACAAATTATATAATAAAAGATTAAAAGCAATAATTAAATTAACCCAAAAATCACAGAATGATTACTATATTAAAACCTCAGTAAATAAAGCTAAAGCTACGTGGAAGGTAATAAATAACTACAAAACAAATGTCAACCAGCAGCTAAAAAAAATTGACAAAATAATTGTAAATAAGATACCAATCACAGATCCAATCGCAATTGCTAACGAATTCAACAACTTTTTTTCAAAGCAGGAACCACATAAACACTCTATCAACAAAAACCCCAAGTATAGAATTAAACATACTAATTCAAACTCGATCTTTATGAGCCCGTGTACCCCAGAGAAAATCGTCCAAATAATAAAGTGCCTAAAAAATACAAACAGTGTGGGGTATGATGGAATATGTACTAAAATAATTAAGGTAACTGCCAAAATAATAGCACCTGTACTGTGTCATATAATTAATAAATGCATTGAGGATGGGGTCTTTCCATCAAAATTAAAACTGTCCGTGGTAATTCCAATATTTAAAAAACAGGATAGAGAAAACATGAACTGTTATAGACCGATATCTCTAATACCTATCTTATCAAAAGTGTTCGAAAAAGTTATCTATAACAATTTATTTAACTATATGGAAAAACATAACATCCTTGCCAAAGAACAAATGGGTTTCAGGAAAAATAAATCTATTAACAACGCATTCTACACTTTCTGCAAAACGGTACTAAAAGGCATGGATGGTAAAAAATATGTCTCGGCACTTTATATGGATATGACAAAGGCCTTCGACTCTGTCAATCACGAAGTATTGTTAAATAAGTTAGAAGCGTATGGAATACGGGGAAACGCTAGAGATCTCATAAAATCATATTTAAGTAACAGAGAACAACAAACTGAAATATCTAGCATTTCACATATCACAAAAGTCGAAAAGAAATACTTGTCAACACCAATAAAAGTCTGCAAAGGTGTACCACAAGGAAGTATTCTAGGTCCTCTACTCTTTATTATTTATATTAATGACCTCCCAAAATCCATAAATTCGTCCATGGTCTTGTATGCTGACGATAGTACTGCAATAGTTGTATCCGAAGACCCCGTGACACATGAATACGAACTGAACGATACGCTATCATCTATAGTAAACTGGCTAAATTTGAATGCACTTAAAATAAACCTAACTAAAACATTTATAATGACTTTCAAAAATAAAATTTCAAAATTAAGCAATTTTAATATAACTTATGACCAAATAAACATAGAAAACATAAACACTACAAAATTTCTTGGACTACACATAGACTCGGACATGTCATGGAAGACACATATTGACCAATTGTGTACTAAACTAAATCGGTATTCATATGCCATCTACATGCTTCGTAAAGTGGTGAATCAAGGTGCACTTCTATCTGCTTACCACGCTTACGTTGGTTCGACACTAAGATATGGTATAATGTTCTGGGGGAATGCCACTGAGAGAGAGACTGTTTTCAAAGCCCAAAAGAAATGTATCCGGGCAATATGTGCACTAAAACCTACAGATACATGTAAACCACATTTTATAAATTTAAAAATATTGACCTTCCCCTCACTATATATTTATGAACTAGCATTAGACATTAGGAAAAATTTAAGCCAATATGAGACATTAAAAAGCACCAGGCTTGCCAGTACACTTCGTGCAATACGCCATAGAACAGTTATGTTTGACAAGAGTGCATTTTGTATGGGCCCTAAAATATATAATAAATTACCTAGTAAAATAAAGGAAGAAAATAATTTTATGTCATTTAAGAATAGATTAAAAACTTACTTGATCAATAAGGCCTATTATAATGTTAACGATTATTTAAATGATAAGTGTAATAAATTTGTATAAATTAAGCATGTAATAATAATAAATTTTGTATATTAATGAATTTCTTAAATAATAATAAAATTACCTATGGTTAAATTTGTAATTTGTTTGTAAGATAAAGTATTATTTTATTGTAATGTACCTACCTATATTTGCACACCTATTCAAGGTAGAATATGGCTTTAAGCACTTTTTCTGTTCTATGTATCACCTTATGTACCTACCCATATTGACGCAAATAAATGATTTGATTTGATTTGATTTGATTTGAGTGATCTTGTCCAGTCAGTGCAAGCATCTGTCAGTTATCGTGTAGCTCGACTTATAACACAAGGAGCTCAACTAAACGACGAACAATACCAAAGAAAGGATATTTGGGTAGGTCGCTTATAGAACACAAACTGCCAGACAGTTGAGGGGTAAAAAAATAAAAAAGTAAAAAATAAAGTGAACCACATGTTCCTCACATTCAGAAAAATAAAATAAAAAATAATAATAATACTATACTAACACTGCCCCGTCAGCATATTTTAGCCTAATTTACTCAGTCCTTTTCTAATTCCAGGTCCACTCTTACCTTTTTTAATTAAAATTATTTAATCAACTCAATTGTCCCCCTGTGTATAAACAGCTTAATTTTATTTGTCTGAGAACTTCTGTCAGTTAACCCGTGCGTAGCGTCATTACGCATTACTGTAAAGGTTATGGTTGAGGGTTACATGAATTTTAATTAATAGAAGCTTTAAGACATTGGTACTTATATGCCCAATCGCCTTTATAATCTTTAGAAGAGTGGAATGTGTCTTGCCCATTGGCCTTTGGATTATTTTTTTGAAGTATTTTATGAGCAGAATGATAAGTTGAGATTAAGCATTTTGTTGATTTTGAGAATGTGTTGAAAATAAAACAATTTTACTGCTTTTATGGATTCTGTAATTTTTTTGTTCAACTTTTCTCCACACTTGTAATTTATCTTGCCTCATGGGTGCGTTCACGAATAACTAAACTCACATACACAAACAGTCAGACCCGGGACAACTTAGGGGAGACTGGGTACGGTTGAAACAAAGGACGGTTGAAACAGAGCAAATATCTCGTAAACGGTTACGCGGGGAGTGAGGGCGGCAAGGGGAAAACGAAGCGGACGGTAGTTCCAAACGCGAATATAGTAGCGCGCCGCTCCCCGCGCGTTGTTGTTGTGTGTAGGACGCCATATTGTTTTTTACTACCCAAAAGTAAGTATTTTTCTTCTGACATTAACGCTTATATTATCTGTTCTCTGTAAGTGAATGTATTGAGTGTGTGTTTGTGATTATTATGAAGCTTGTAGAATAAGGGATAGTGACTATTTTTACTGTGTTATTATTACTGTCGTAACTATAAAGTATATTCTACCAAAAGTGGTGTTGGGGACGGTTGAAACATTTTTTGTGGGTACGGTTGAAACAAAATGTTTATTTTTTGTAGATGCCGAGAGTTCGAGTGAGGAAGACTTCCAGAGGAGAAATTAACTTGTCGAGCTATAGTAATGCATATGAGGAGGTAAAAGCTGGAGATTCACTACGTAAAGTAGTGGTCTTAGCTACGTTTCCCACAATTGCGAATCTGAATACTCTGATTAATCTCTAAGCTTTTCGTTTTCTTTGTTATTTCTTTCTTATTTATGTTTATTTGATTTAAGAAGTGTTTTCTTTAGTTTATTTGTAATGTTTATTTGATTTAAAAAAAAGTTTTTATTTAGTTTATTCAAAATGTGTAAATGTGTAATTCTTTAATTGTTTACTACTCGTTAAAGGCTGATGAAACCTTGAAGACTGATTAATGTTGTTATGTGGTGCCTTAATTAGTTTCAATGATAAATAATACATGCTTCCCTAGTATTTATTGTATTATTTGTATGTGTTTCAACTGACCCCAATCGCTGTTTCAACCGCCCCTGGCATGGGGACGGTTGCAACAAATCCGTTTTTTTTTTTAATTTCATATATTTCTAAAAATAATAACCCGGGAACTATAATAATACAGCCATATCGTAGCCAAAACTTCACTTTTGAATTTGATGTATCATAATCGTCACTCGGTTTATAAATAACAAAATTATGAACGATAAAAGCTAAATTGTTTCAACCGTACCCAGTTTACCCTACCTATTAGGTCCCTGTTCACCGAAAAGATAACAGTCTGATTATCTAAAAACAACTGTCACTGTGACATGTTCTCATACAAAAATGTGTTTTAAACAGCTGTTTTTAGATAATCAAAGCGTTATCTTTTTGGTGAACATAGACCTAAGTCAAATAAAAATTTGTTCCGGGCGGGAATGAAACAAAAAAAGAAAGGCGGAGATAAAAGCCAACTTTATACAGGGTGAAATTGAATAGATGCGACAAATTTAAATATTCAATAATACGTGTTGTCAAGAAAATGTATCAAATATAAAATTAAAAAATAATTGATCAGTGTTACGAAAACCGTTAAAATAATAAAAGTATCAAAAATCTTGCCGACTCATCGCAGTGCTCAATATAGCGGTCATTTACCTAATTTTGCCTTATTTTTTCTTATTTATTTTGCATATTACTGGAATACCGATAATTCGTACTTAAATAAAGATAATAACATCAATGGACCTTTTGAAAACGATAATCGCGTAATTTTTTTTAACGATTTAGATTTTAGAAAAAACTGTTTATAATTACCATGTTACTGTAACTGAAGCTCCTATTTCATTTTGTCGCATTAATTAAAATTCACCCTGTATAGTTAATTTTATTTTATCCTAAATTTGAACTTAATTTTACTTTCCTCAGAACAATAAATCTTTCTTTTGATGGACATATTAATTAAGCCTTAACACCTGAATTCAATTTTATAAATGTTCCAATGGAAACACATAAATCATTTAGAAACCCGAACTTGGTAGCAAAACTTGAAATTAGACCCGACCAAAATTCTAAAACTGCTCATTAGGAACTAAAGTTTCCGTTTTAATATAATTTCACCCACACATAGCTTTGGAAGTTGTTTCAAAACCAAGAGTAATTAATAAATGGAGTTATAATGCACATAAAAACAGTATAGGTATTCAATAATTCAATTTTTCCTTTTCCCAACTATGTTGGATTCGGTTTTAATTCCAACTAGATGCAGCTGAATACGAGTACTTTAGAGGAGCCTTTGGCTATCTGACTTCCACAACCCAGTTATACACATCGGTATTACTGGGAAATACGTTACCCCTTGGTTCTTACTAAGGGGTATCATATCGTAGTTGTCAAGCTTTTGGGCCACTGACTACTTGTAACGACTGTCCTAGATCTACAAATGTTTACCGGTGAACGTGTTGTCTGAAGCACGAGGAAACTCGATACTCATGTAATGGGTATTAGTCATCTAACTATCCAATACACAAAAAAAAATGAAGTAACATTGTTACGTACCGATGTTTTTTTCTTCCCACTTACCTTACACCTTCACTAATAAAGCCATTTAAGGAATAACCAATACCATCACAGTTCTTATTAAGTAAAAAGCATGAAGATAAAAAAATTAATACAGGATTATTTTAATGCTGCTGCCAAAACAACGGATGTAATCAGCAATATTTTTACAAGACTGCAGCAAGGAAACTACTTAGTTCTGGATAAGGTTTTCAATTTTGAATAACCTCCTCACTTACCATCCGTACTTGATAGATATCTCAACGAGTCGTACTAATCGCTTCTCTTCCACTTTTATTATGCGCACTGTTAAAGTGTGGAACTCTCTGCCTGCATCTGTGTTCCCACCCACATTAAACCCGCCAACCTTCAAAGCAAGAGTGACCAAGCATCTTCAGGGCACGCTCGTTCTATCATAACCCTCATCTATTGCTTTCCATTAGGCGTAATCGAGGTCAAGAGTCGGCCCATTTTGTAACAAAAAAAAAGCAAAAATACAGATCACTATAAAATCGCTGAGAGATATACTTGTGAATGCAACCTCCATTTGCTCATCACTCCGTGGTCTAAAGTGAAACGATACTTAAGGTTTCTGCTCTGCCGCATCGTGATCGTCCGTGTTTCTGCTACAATTGTGCTTATTATCACACTGACACATTTCCTTTAGTTATTTTGTTGGACTGGCTCGAGAAAAAATGTTCTACTGAATTTGAAGAAAAAAAAAGAGATGTCTTTAACTTCTAATCGAAACTAACAACTTTTTGCTAGACGTAAAACTAAGGACCATATTGTGTGGCTCACCTTAAATTTAAGTTTAGTTGAAGATAGAGCAGCGGTGACCCAGTGGTGGCAGCCCCGACCTACGAACAGTAAGTCCTGGGTTTGAACCCAGGCAGGCGCATTACTTTGTGTAATTTACACGTATTTCACCACCACTGCTCTAAAAACGGTAAAGGAAAACATCGTTGGGTGTCTTAGAATTAAAACAAACGAAGAATCCAAGGTATAAGGTTTCTTAGTATTTGTATTTTTATTGTACTCTATATTCACACACAATACTGTCATAGTTGACTCAAAGGTTGACCGGTAGAGAATGCCTTGTGGCATTAAGTCCACCTACGTACCACTTTTGTACACGAAGTTTAAATAAATATGAATTGGCATTAACCAGTCAATAAATTAAACTTTATTTCATTAGTATTAAAAACTATGGGTACAGTCAGTCGAATGTTGTGTGTATCTGTAGCCACGATCTACCGAATGAGCAACGATATTGACGGACTGGCATCGTGTGAGCAGTGCCATAGACGACGTTTTATACGGGCACAAACTTTAAGATATCTTCGTCAAACTTTAGACCCGATATGTTTAGTAACGAACGTGTTTGTGAACGAATAGTGAGTAACTTTAGCATTTCTTTAATTTGTTTTCTTTAATAAAATAACCAAACACACTCAAAAAAAGCGAAAACAATAAATAAAATAAAAACATTGAATCTAAAAAAATCATTCACTTTTTTTGTGACTATACGTTCCCCTAATTTTGCCGGTATGGTATATGTTATCCAAAAGAATTCCAAATATTTTTACCTTTCTCAGAAAACAATTGAATATAGTAACCCATATTTTAGTCCACCTATCCCATAACTCACTACACACCATTAAGCGGCCAAAAACAACACATTAATAATTTCATCCACGAACAAAAACACCGAGACTTTGAAAAAGGCAATCCAATAGAAAATAAGGGTAAGAAAAACTACTTAGGAAAAGTAAGAGAAGTAGAAATATGAATGGTTCGGAGCACTTATGTGAAGTACTTTGGGACGAGCAAACAAAACTTGTAACTTATTGTTATGTTACTTCAGAATTTCGTGAGAACATACCTTTATTATATACTGCTGTATCGGAGTACGATATAATGAAAGATAGATACTGGAAGGTGGCTTTGTTTTTGGAATCACAATTAAATAAATAAATAAATATCGGTAGAAATTAAACACAGCGCCATCTGTTATAGTAGGGCCAATTGAATAGATTTGATATATATTTCAGTCAGTTCTAAGTAAATGTTACATAATTTTGCCATTATTATTACATTAAATATGTAATCTTAATTCAAAAATGTTAAGCAATTGTGCAGTTCTAACTTTGTAATTTAGGTAATAAAATTGTATGCCCGCCGTTTCAAGGTTACGTTGTTGTATTTTGATGAAGTGTCAAATGTGATCTATTTTCGTGGCTCTACTGTAGTGCCACACTAAGCAACTAAGCTTGTCTCGTGGACACCAGATAGTTGAAATACTACAAAGATAACTGTTGTTTGTAACATACTAATTAAGAATATGGCTGCTACGCTAGTGTGAGCGGGGCGTGTGAAGCATGGTCCAACATGTGTGAGGGGTGGAGGGAATTCACGTTTTTTTCTAATGATTTGGTGGATGCCTATTACGAACAATGGATTTCTCAGTTGAATCTTCTTTCTTTATTATGTGGTTAGTTGTCAACCTGTTTTCAGAGTTTTAAGCTACTCATGGGGCTTTGACTTGTCATAGCATGCCGTCGAGGAATATCTCTCAGTTGAATGAAAATGTTGGAATTCAGTGTGTCAGTGGGGTTTGTCCTCTCACAAGAGCAGGTTTTGCAATGAGATCTTAGATCTTGGTGTGAATCAATTTCACACCGACTTTGATGGGACGGATGGCGCACTCACGGGTTCGATCATCCCCGCATGGAGCAAATGTTTGTATCACCAACAGATAGTTGTCCCGGATTGGTTGTTTATGTATGTGAGTTTTAATGTTTGTAAACGCACCCACGGTACAGTAAAAATCCTAGTATGGGTCAAGGTTTAAAAAAATATATACGCCAAAATTAAAACACAACAGTTTTACAATATTGCTCAGTTCATGGCTAATATGTCTTATCGCTGTTAGTGATACCTTCCAAAGATACTTTGCGGTGTCCTAGTAGTAAGAAAAATTGTCTTCTTTCTGAATCCTGTCCATTCATGTCTTCTTTTGACGACATCCATTCAATGTAGCCCTAATGTTTCTAAGTAGGCATGTCCTTGGCCAGTGCTATTTTCAGTTCCATATACGAAACAAAATTAGCCTTGTCTGAAAAAATATCTTTATTTGGCACATCAGATCCTGGAAAAAAGCCAAAAAACACAAAACAAAAAGCCTACTAGACTAAAAGCTATGATTAATGAAAAACATCTCTAGCTCTTTGACTATTTGGCTCGTTCACAAATCACCTCCATTCAAGGATTTCTATATCAGATCCAAGTTATTATTATATGGAGCAAAGTTAAGATATAACGGCGTTGATAATTTATATGTCTGCGCCTAAGGTTGGCGCCTCAGAGTCTGATCGAGGGAAGGGTAGACGCGTTTGCCAAATCTTATGGCGTTGGCGACCTCTGTGACTAAGGCAAGGCTTTGGATAAAACTAAACCAAATAACAAGGTCATTCATTAGTCTTTCTTTTTATTTTTGGTTTTTTTTTTAAATCACCGAAAGATTACGCAGAGTTGTAAATAATAAGATACCCACATTTCACCAGTTATGTGTATGTCCCATGTAGAGGAAGCCTACCGTCATCAATCGGACAGAAATCTAGACTCCATTTTGCTATTGACTGATGGAAAACCCCAAAAACATTTTGCCTGACTTGGGAATTGAACCCAGGATCACATTCACAGGATTAACAGTCGCGATCATTGGATCAGACTGTGCGTTTCTAATAAGCTTTAATTAAGTCATTCAGTTGTGGAGGTTAAATACTGTCCATTTAACCTCCACAACTGAATGACTGAATTAAAGCTTATTAGAAAAGTTTTAAAGTTCTTTATAAAATGCTGGTATTCAGCTATGTCCTGTTATACTGGAAACCAGCTCTCTTCATTTGGGGACTCGGGAAAAGTAAATGATACCCAAAAAGTTTATTTTAATTTTAAGTTAGCCCGTAATTTCTCTTTCTTGGGCAAATACCTCTTCTATTCCTTCCACTTCTCACGAGAGTGTGCTTTTTCCCTCCAATTTGTTAATAAGCCAACCATCATTATCAGATAGAAGAAGAAATTAAAACCATGCGGGACAGTATTTGTGGACTGCCAGTGGAAGTGAAAACTAAGTTATCTATATCTGCTACGGGTTGTGCCCCACGCACGGCTACAAGTGCTACAAATCGTTAGGTGACTGTCACGCGAGTTCTATAATTTTTGTTCACCCTAAAAAGTACTCAACGCGCTTACAGAAATGTTTACTTCTATAACTATTAGTTTTAAAAAGCCTGGTTTAAACAAGCTTCTAATAGTTGGTCAATAAGAGTCATTACCAAACAAATCAACTTAATGGAATACTAAATTATATTTCCCCTAAGACGCTGCCAGTTTAAAAAGCAAAGGTTCAAATACTCGAACTGGGCACAAATTCAGCAAAAGAAACCATCACATCAACCAAAAAGGTAATATCACTAAAGCAGGCTGATAAAAGATGAGATGACTTTAGAAAGTTCAAAGAAAGTAATATTGCCTATCATATTTTTTTTGTAAATTTTGCAAAACTCGGGTACTTACATCAATCACTTGTTGCGCTAGGCTTCGCTTTGATAAAGTTATCGAGCCTTTTTTAATATAAACTTTTCGTAATACTTACACCTACTTTTCCTTGATTTTAACGAAGAAATTTTTAAATCGGGACTTTTCCGGTAGGTAACCGATTTTCACTTTTTGCGGTTTCCTAAACTCCGGGAATGTGTTAAACGGAGATGCTTTATATACCTAACTCTTCTTTTTACGATAGAAGGCATCAATATCTGCCTAGCTTTTTATAAAATATGTTGGGGTCGGCTTCCAGTCTAACTGGATGCAGTGAATACCAGTATTTTACATGGAGTGACTGCCTATCTAACCTCCACAACCCAGTTAGTATTGTGTAATATTACGATACCCCCTGGTAAGACTGGTCAGTCTTTAAGGTCACTGTACTATCTGTAACGACTGCCGAAGATTTACAAATGACAGCTGGGAACAAATGTTTAACGTGCTTTCCGAGGCATGGAGAAAATATCAACTTGGCAAGCACGGATTAAGCTAAAAGATCGACCCGAGTGGCTGTTATTATTTAGCCACGAGCTCGGAGCACGGTAGAAGGCATTAAACAATATAAAATTTATTACGAAATTTTATTAATGCTGTAGCTTATAACTGCTGTAACACAATTTACCCTCTAAACATACTTGTAATATCTATGATTACAAACAAACAGTGCCTAACTATTCCCGCCTACAAAAAATAACTCGTAAAATTTATGTTCACAGTTTCAGCAGTCCTCCCGCTCCATGACCTTGAGAGCATGGTCCTCATTGGAACCTTGCCCGAAGGCTCAATCAAAATCTCCGTACACCGAATGTCTTGGAAATAAATCATACTTTATAGAGTTGTGCCGTGACCTTGAGATATTGTTTTTGTCTGTATTCACAGTCCTTATTAATATGTTAATGGATACCCGTCTGCCGAAGGGAATAACTCAGCGAAATTGGTTCGGAGTTTGGCATGTTATTATTCGAGTTCTGATTTGAATGGTGTGATGGTATATAATGGGCAAATCTTAGGTTTGAACTAGTGGTCGCAACCTTCACTACTGAGCAATAGGATCTAAGTTCGGTTGTCAGGTCAAGCAGAGTGTTGTTATAGGGGTTTTGGGACCGGAGTTTTCTCAACATAATTTTTTATTGTTTTATTGAAAGGAACAGCAAAAAGTTACATTAAAAGGACTTAAAACTAGTGTAACAAAATAGCAATTTAGTTATAATGGAACCCACAACGCTGTCCACAAGTGGACACAGGTGTTTAAAAAATAATAAAGAGATCATTGCTAGGAACATTGACAGCAGTATGTGTAGGAATTACTTAATTAAAATTAAATGGTATTTAATGATAAAATTTGTTTAAAATGGAAGTATAAAGATGGATAGCATAATTATTTAATATTTAATTTCTTACATATACACATACAAACATTTACATTTATTACATATTTCTTTTTTTTTTTATGTATTTAAAACAGCTTAAACTATCTTTACAGGGTTTACCCTAATGCGACAGCTAAGAACTTATATCAATAACCTAAAACTATGTACTTACGTACATTAAAAAAAAAAAAAAAAAAACAATACAGGGTGTAAACCACCTCATCACAAAGCCGTTAACCAAGCATTCTGTACATCAAACTAAGTAACTTTACGCAAAAATTATTGCTGGGAAACAACTTTTTTTTGGGGTTATAAATCATGTTTTGATATAGAACTCAATGTAACGAACTTAAAACATTGTGCTGATAGACGGATTGAATAGTACGGGGTTCGTGAAGGTGTTTAAAGGCAACATCTTACAAAATATACTCGAATTTAAAAAAAATCTTGTCAAAAAGTTGTAACTTTGACCCCCAATATCTCCGTAACTAGAAGGTTCCCAGGTATGGTGAAGAACAAAATGATTATCGCAATGATGGAGAGAACATGTGCCTTTCGGTTTCGTGAAGAGGTGTTTTACACCCTTTATACAAAATAGTAATACATTAGTTAGGAGTACTTGTTATTTTTAATAGGGCGGACCTACGATAACATCAGCCTAAACCTTTCGGATAACAAAGACATGATATTTTGGTGTTATCTAGTACACAGAGGTTCGATATTGGGTCAAGTTCAAAGGAAAATCTAGCACTCGAGGAAGAGATACTTAAGTCTGTGCCAAACGTGTACTTTCTCGTCGGTTATATAAAATGTGCGTTCAAGGGTGACGTTGGATACCCTGGTGCTGGCACAGGGGAGGTCGCACGAGGCGGCGGCCGACAACATGACACGCGGGGTTGCGATAGTCGTTGAGAGGATCCGGCAACTGGGTCTCGAGGTGGCATTGCACAAGTCCGAGGCCATGTGCTTTCATGGGCCTCGGAATGCGCCACCGTCGGGATCCACACTGACGGTAGGAGGGGTATCCATCGGCGTCGAGTCGACGTTGAAGTACCTAGGACTCGTCCTCGACAGCCGGTGGAACTTCGTGGAGCATTTCCGACGTTTGGCCCCCAGGCTGGAACGGACAGGGGCTGCCTTCAGGCGGCTCCTGCCCAACCTTGGGGGGCCGAACGCCTCCTGCCGCAGGCTCTACGCGGGAGTCGTGCGGTCCATGGCCCTCTACGGGGCCCCAGTGTGGGCGCGTTCGTTGAAGCGGCGAGCCGCTCACCATTTGAACGCGCCCCAAAAAGTGGTGGCCGTTAAGATGGTCCGTGGGTACCGCACGATCTCTCGCGAGGCGGCGGGCCTGCTTGCCGGATTGCCGCCGTGGGATCTGGAGGCGATAGTCCTCGCGCGCCTGCATGAGTGGCGCGCGGAGGTACTACGCCGGGGGGAAACTCCGCTGCCGCGGCAAATTGCCGCTCAGCGGACTGACCTCCGGCGCGATCTCATGGCGACATGGAGAGAGCGACTGTCGCAACCCCGTGCAGGGCACGCCACGATAGTGGCGGTAAGTCCCCTCTTTGAGGAGTGGCTGGAGAGGCGCCACGGCGTCCTCACCTTCCGCCTGACGCAGGTCCTCACCGGACACGGATGTTTCGGGAGGTACCTGCACCGAATCGGGCGGGAGGAATCGCCCGGGTGTCTCCACTGCGAGGATCGACCGGAGGACACGGTGGAGCACACGGTGGAAGTCTGCCCTGCGTGGGCGGAGCTCCGCCGTGTCCTCGTGGCGGCGATCGGCGGCGGCGACCTCTCGCGTCCGGCCCTGGTTCAATCCATGGTCCGGAGCGAGACGGAATGGGAAGCCGTCGCCTCCTTCTGCGAAGCAGTCATGCTAGCGAAGGAGGTGGCGGAACGAGAGAGGGAGAGATCCTCTCTTCCCGGCCGCCGCGGGAGACGCAACGGGCGTCGGGGGCCACGTGGTGGCTACCGGCCACCGTAGATGCGGGCCTGTGGACGGCTGGCTATGGGCTAGCTAGCCGTCCGGCCGTCTAACGATGACGACAGGCCGTGTCGACGGCGCGTTCGTGTTCCACGCGCGCCTCAAAGAGATGTCAGCAAAACGAGAGGGGCCCGCAAGGGCCGAAGCCTGCCGGGGTTGCGGGCCTGTTCGAAAGAGATACCGCGGCCCCGGAACATAAAGGGCGAGGAAGGAACATGGATGGGTTTTAGTCAGTAAGAGTCTGACACTCCCTCCCGCTCCGCCCAGAGTGGGAGAAGTCATTTGATGATTTCCCATCCTAAAAAAAAAAAAAAAAAAAAAAAAAAGGGTGACGTTGGATGTAGATTTTCGCGGCCAAGTTTTTGTATAAAAGATAAACCGGTATGAAAATCGCTCTATCTTTTTTTGCGACGTACACCTTTTCTTTTTTCTTTTTTGTTTTTTCACTGATCTGCTTAAGTACACCTGTGCAATAAAGCTGTAGTGCTTTGTCATACGTCAATGGTAAAAATGAAAATTATTTATAAAAGCAGTTTTAGAACATTATTTATAACTGCCAATTTTATCAAATACTGTCATCATCAGCCCATAATGTTCCCACTGCTGGGACACGGCCTCCTTTCTATGAGAGGGAATAATACACGCGGGCCCAGTGCGGATTGGTAGATGTTACATGTCATCGATGTTTTTATTCTAGGACATGCCGGTTTCCTCACGATGTTTTCCTTCACCGTTTTGAGAGCAGTGGTGATGAAATAAATCACACAAAGTAATGCGCCTGTCTGGGTTTGAACCCACGGCTTACTGTTCGTAAGTCAGGGCCGCCACCACTGGGCCACCGCTGCTCCAAAGACTGAAAGTCAAAGACTGTAGTACATTAAAATTAGATGCTGGCCTTTATCATTTGACAATTAAGTAAAGCTAAATTAACTCTGAATCGTATTATCGTCATTTTTTAAGCCAAAAGACGTCTACTACTGGACATAGGGCTCCCCAAAGTGTCACCAAATTGACCGGTCCTGTACGACTCGCATCCACCCGATTCCCGCAACCTTCACCAGGTCATCGGCCCACTTAGTATGAGGTCTTCCAGCGAAACGTCTTGAACGTATAACTAAGAAAAAGTTCGCACTAAGCACGTATGAAACACTATGGAAAAAAAGAAAAGAAAGAAAGAAAAAGTGCAGAACTTAGTGTCGAGTTCCAATAGTGCGCGTAGCAAAAGACAAAGAAAGAGGGTAGACAGATTTGTCTGCTCGTAACAATTTAATTTCCATCCACCCGCATACTCCGTCAACCCGCGATCATGGCGCTTGCAACAGCGTCGAAATATCGGGAGCTCAACCTAATAAATAATTACGGAAGATATCCCGTAAGTGACAATATAAGTTTAGAAAGAAAAATATTTATTTGACGTCAGTTAAGAAAGCACACACACAATAATAAATAAAAAAGATACAAAACAATAAGTAGGACATAGTAGAAATGTGCTGTGTGCCTCACGGCTGCGCCAAAAATGTCTATTTCAGCATTCATGCCAGACAGGTGATGAACCTGTCTGACGCTGGTCTTCCAATGAACCTTGAGAGGGTACGTTACAGAATAAACGAACCAACGAACCAACCAACGTATGTATTTTATATATATTCGTTTATTTTATATGCTTATTTATGTATTAGTATGTAGGTACCTATTTATGTGTTTATTTTAGGATTACAAGATGGTATGTTTCTTTTTATTTTTATTGTACTCTATCACAATGCTGTCTATTTGACCCAATGGTTGACTGGTAGAGAATGCCTTGTGGCATTAAGTCCGCCTATGTACCACTATTGTACATGAAGTTTAAATAAATAAATAAATAAACAATATATAAACAAATAAACAAATGGTTAATAAGAATAAATAGATAACGAGTAAATTAATTGAATGTGTATTTACGAGTACGGACAGAGAAAAAAAAATATTTACAAAAATCTCACTCCCTCGTAGGCCGCGGTCTTACTATATCCTGGCGACAGATAATCGTATAGTTTTAAGTGTCGTGGCTTCTGTATTTAAATGGAGGTATTCACATGACATGTAGGATGAACCGATTACTGTCGTCCACGACTTCTGGTAAAAACCAACGCTGAATTAATCGTCACGACATAATGAGAACGCGGCCTTACGAAGTCTTTGTTTCTTTAGCTGATTTTGTTTATTGTATGGCTTTTTGTAAAGACTTCATCATTATTCAGCTGAAAAATTGGTCTTCCAAGCGAAGTAACAGTACAGTAAAATGATAATTTAATTAATTTTATGTGTAAAATTAAATTCAGGTTGTCAGTTGTGGCAGTCGTCTTTTTAGTTTTTTTAACAAATTTTTGTTTCCATCTTTAGTTATATTATGTGATAGATTTTGTGGACAATTCAGGATTTTTTTAATAAACACACACATACATACAGATTAAGAGTTTGCTCTTAACCTTCCTTTTAGGTGTCCTCGCAGTCGAGGAACGAGTAAAAAAAAAACGTTTTAAAAAATTCTCAACACTCAGTGAGTACGAATGGTGGTCAAAAATCGTACCTTAGAAAGCCTAAGGACCTTTCCCCTTATGAGGTCGTTAAGGGATAAACCTTTGACTATATACATAGGGTAAAAGCCTGTTCGTAGAAAGATAGTAAAAAAACCGGCAAAGTGCGTGAGGGACGCACAGTGAAGAGTTCCGTGAAATATTCAGTCATTTAAAAACATCAAACGCCAAAAACTATAAAAAGACACAAATGATAGAATCGGTTTTCAAATGCTCACACACTTAAATAAATTCACTTACTTTCATCTCCTGTTTATATGTGAGACATCCATAGTTATTTTTATCGCAATTACTTACATCATTGTTTAGTATTGCACGGATTACTCATATAGACTAAATTGCTGGTCAACATATGGACAAAAGAATATCACACCATTATGAGTATCTGGGTTCTTCAATGCATAATGAAATGGATTTTCGTAAGAAAAAATTCATTGTTTTTAAGTTTTTTTTCTTTACAATTTACATAAAAACATTTGAAAAGTCTTATAAATGTGTAACAAATAAAGGAAATAAATCACAACATAAAAGCTCTATCAGGTTCCATTTAACGGAACCCCAAAAAACCGAGCACAGCTGAAGAAACGTACCTAACATTACCTGGCAGTGAAAACAGAGATACCTTTGCGTGTGTGTGTGAGTGTGAGTGTGTTTCTAAGCAAAAACGTGACTACATTTGCAAAGTAATGTTAGCAGGCGCGACATACATCAACCAAATGGATCCACGAGTGTGATATAGTCGCGTGTGTATACTCGTTACCATGTCTATGCAAAGCAAAGAGCAGGCTGAATGGAGTTTACAATATACGGGTTCGTGATCATTTTGTTTGTGTGGGAGAGTTCCGATTTTGAAGTGATTGAAGGTTGATTGGGATTGATATAGGCTGCTGAAAAGTTCATGTCTATCCCGTTATGAATAGGTGTAGAAATAGTTGAAAATCACTTTGAAAGTGCCTGCTACTAGACGTAGAAAGTCGACGTATATGTATTGACTTCTTCGGAGGACACATGTGAATTGTTGGTCTCTTCCTCAGCAGAACAGCAGAGCTACTGCAAAATACAGACACTAACGTAACCACTTGGTAAGACTGGTGTCAGACTTTTGGGGCCACTGACTACAGATGAACAAATGACAGTCGGGACCAACGGCTTAACGTGCTTTCCGAGGTACGGAAGAAACATGGTACGTACAAGTGGTCACCCATCCACAGACCAAACCTAAAGATCGACCCGAGCCGCTGATATTATTTAGCCACGAGCTCGGCCATTACTTTGTGTAATTTATTTCATTATTACTGCTCTCAAAAACAGTAAAGGAAAACATCGTGAGGATACGATGTCCTAGAACCAAAAAAATCGAAAACATGTGACATCTACCAACCCGCACTGGGCCCGCGTGGTGGATTATAGCCCATAACGCAAAATACGCGCTTTGACGTGGAGTTGCGACACCAGCCCGTTGTGCAATACAACCTAAAGATTGACCCGAGCGGCTGTTATTATATAGCCACGAGCTCCTCTTTATTAAGACATCAACATTTCATTATTAAGCAACAAATAAAGAAAAAAAATAACAATTAATTCTCCATTTTCTCTATTAGCTCATGCAATACCTATTAAGAGCAACAGAACAGAACAAATACAAACTTGGTAATGGCCGGTCGTTATCGCATCGCTGTTCCTACAGGTTTCTTTGTATACAAGCTAATTGCGCTGAATTAAATGCATACATCCTGTTTCTGTAGGCGATGTTTTAATTAATGTGTTATGTATTTGGTTATTAAACATGTAAGCTGCATCTGAGACAATGTCATGTATGTATGAGACTAGTCCATGTTCACAAAAAAGATGACGGTCTGATTATCTAAAACAGCTGTTTAAAACACATTTTTGTATAGGAACATGTCACAGTGACAGCTGTTTTTAGATAATAAGACCGTTGTCTTTTCAGTGAATATTCAAAAAAAAAAGCATGCGGGACAGTATTTGTGGACTGCCAGTGGAAGTGAAAACTGCTACGGGTTGTCCCCTGCGCACGCCTAAGTGGTGCTACGCCGTAGCGGATCGGCTACAAGTCCTACAAAGCGTTAGGGGACGGCCACGCGAGTTCCATGATTTTTTGTTCACCTAAAAATTGCCAAAAGCGTCTGAAGAAGTTTTAACTTCAATAATCATACAACACACTATATCTGCGTAGTGTTATCCGCGGTTTAGTACTATTGTAGTAGTGTAGCAAGTATTAAGGAACTTTACACCATGTATTGCGGATTGTACAATAACTCTCAACACCGTAATCATAATAATACAATTTTAGAAATAATTTGAAAAAAAAAAAAAAAGTTAATGTTGTGATTTTGACTTGCTAATTTACTAAGCGTTTGTACATTTTTTCGTAACCCTGGTGGTACCACGGGAAATTAACCTGTATTTAATACTTCAAGAAGTTCAAATCACTCTAAATATGGGCCACCAGAGGACCTAGAAATGTGAAAATCGCTTTCACATCATTTCGTATTTCTACAAGGACTGAAACGGTATCGAAACAAGCTTTTCGAAGGTCCCATCACCGATATTCCTGATCGTCACTTTGTTTAGCTAGGCCCATTTAGCTACAAAACACATAAAATAACCAAACTCAAAACAATCCTTATTTACGTCGGCTTTTAATCGGTCTGTCAACGTAACAATCCTTCAGACCCCTACATCGGGACTTTCATATATTACTTACACCGTTGAGTCTAGAAACAATTCAACGGTAGACAAACAAATAATTTTGAAAGAGTACCTATCCATAGAGTTTCATGCCAGTTCTTTTCCATAGAAAACAACCATACCAAACCGTTTAACGTTTTACAGCCTATACATGTGCCTAAGTAGGCCGGCCCATATGAAATAAAATATTTTAAATTTGATCGAATTAATGAGTTATGCCCGACTAGGGTAACTACAGTGGCGCCAAGTTTGATCACATTTGCAACGGCTAGCAAAATATTATTTATGATTTCGAATTACAATTGCATATTTATTGTACTAATGGCAAAAAAAGCTAACCTTAACTTTGAACTGACAGATCTATGTCAAATGTGATCTATTAAATTTTGTACATTTTTTTTTTCGTAACCTTGTTGGTACCAAGGGCAATAAACCTGTACTTAATACTTCAAGAAGTTCAAATCACTCTAAATATGGGCCACCAGAGGACCTAGAAATGTGACAACAAGGACCGAAACGAGATCAAAACAAGCTTTTTGAAGGTCCCATCACCGATATTCCTAATCGTCACTTCGTCTAGCTAGGCCATTTAGCTACAAAACACATAAAATAACCAAACTCAAAACAATCCTTATTTACGTCGGCTTTTAATCGGTCTGTCAACGTAACAATCCTTCAGACCCCTACATCGGGACTTTCATATATTACTTACACCGTTGAGTCTAGAAACAATTCAACGGTAGACAAACAAATAATTTTGAAAGAGTACCTATCCATAGAGTTTCATGCCAGTTCTTTTCCATAGAAAACAACCATACCAAACCGTTTAACGTTTTACAGCCTATACATGTGCCTAAGTAGGCCCATATGAAATAAAATATTTTAAATTTGATCGAATTAATGAGTTATGCCCGACTAGAATAACTACAGTGGCGCCAAGTTTATAGATCACATTTGCAACGGCTAGCAAAATATTATTTATGATTTCGAATTACAATTGCATATTTATTGTACTAATGGCAAAAAAAGCTAACCTTAACTTTGAACTGACAGATCTATGTCAAATGTGATCTATTAAATTTTCTCTACTGTAGTCACTATTCCTACTTAAAATCAAAATCAAAATCAAAGCATTTATTTCAAGTAGGCCAATAACAGCATTGTTACAAAATCTTGGTTACATCATTCATGTTGAGATGGTAAATTATGTGAGAACAATGTAGCAAGATGTGCACGTTAAAAGTGTCCATAGTAAAAACAAAATAATTATTTCAAATAAGCTATGGCAACTAAGAGATGACCAGTCACAACTGACAGCGCCCGTTCACAAACATGACCCATGGATCTCATCATGGAACTCGTCATCAAAAAACTAAGATAACGTTCAAAACGATTCATTGTTTTGCAAAGACTTTCAACAGGAATGACACTAACTCCATAAATAACACAATATTTTTTCTAACTTACGACAATCCAATACATTTCTCACCTTCCCAATCTCGTTATCACAAATAGAATGTTCCTACTTATGTAAGTACTACGTACCTAATCACTAGGTTTGGTTACTTACAAAAATAATAAAAATACCAGCTTATTACTGTCCCACTGCTGGGCAAAGGCCTCTTCTCAACAGAGAAAGCACTGCTCAAGACGGTTTAACGATTTCAGTCTTATCTATACAAATATTATAAAGCAGAAGAGTTTGTTTGTTTGTTTTGTTGAACAAGCTAATCTCAGGAACTACCGGCTCGAATTGAAGAATATTTTTGTGTTAGATAGTACATTTATCGAGGAAGGTTTACGGCTGTATAAAATCACGCTACGATTATTAGGAGCGGAGCAGGAATGAAAAATGTTACAAAAACGGGGATTATCTTCGTTTTTCTCTCTTATGTGACGCAGACGAAGTTGCGTGGGTCAGCTAGTACTAATTATAAGTCCAGGATCCCTCACGATGTTTCCCTTCGCTGATGTCTGTGATGTCTATGATCAAATTAGAAAGTACATTTATGAATTGAAAAAGTCACATTGATACTTTCCCGGATTTGAACCCATTACCTCATGCATGAGAGGCGAGGCCTTAACCTCTGGGCCATCACATCAGTCGTGGTTTCTTACAAAACAGCAAAAAAACTCAGCGCCATCTAAAACAATTTTGTTTTACCTTTAATAAAAATACTTTAATGTCGCCTCTATAACTCTTCCTAAATCCTGGCGCCATTCCACTTTTAGGCGTTTTTCTTTCAAGTCTACGACAAACATTGAGATATTTTATGTCCTTCGCTTTTGTTTGTGAAACCACTTCAAATATATGTTTTGTTTGGACTTACAGCAGTTAACAAAGGATTTATTTATAGTACTTGATATGTTTTTCGACAGGCGAGCGTTTTTATTTTGTAGCTGTATATGTTTCTCAAAGTCAAACTCTAACTTTTAGTTATTGTACTTGTTTTTGTAACGATGGTAAATTTAAGTGGGTTGGGTGCCACCAAGTCGCCATATTTATTCGTTATACATCATCATCTGCCTAGCCTTTTCCCAACTATGTTAGGGCCGGCTTCCAGTCTAATCGGATGCAGGATGCAGTTAATATGGAGCAACTGACTGTCTGACCTCCACAACCCAGTTAGTACTGGGTAATACGAAACCCCTCGGCAAGACTGGTTGTCAGAGTTCTGACTACCTGTAACAAGTGTCAAAGATTTACAAATGACAGCCGGGATCAACCTAGGGAAGCACGGCTGAACCTATAGATGTACCTAAGTGGCTGTATTATTTAGGCACGAGCTTTGATTATTCGTCAGACGCTTTGATAAAAAAATCTGAAGTGCAGAAGAACACACTTTTGGGACATTTCCACAGGTCGGAGACACTGCAAAAAACAAACGTAAAGATTGTCTCGAAGATTTTGGTTTTAGTATGATAATTAAAACCGAGAGCAGCGGTGGCCCAGTGGTGGCAGGCAGCCCCAACTTACGAGCAGTAAGTCGTGAGTTTGAACCTAGACATCCTAGGCGCATTACTTTGTGTAATTTCATCACCACTGCTCTCATAACGGTGAAGGAAAACATCGTGAGGAAAGCGGCATGTCCTAGAACCAAAAATTCAAAGACATGTGACATCTACCAATTTGTACTGGACCCGTGTGGTGGATTATAGCCCAGTCCCTCTCGTAGAGAGGAGGTCTATCCTAGCAGTGGGAACATTATAGGCTGATGATGATTATATTGAATTATAAACGAATGAAATACAATTTTATTCACCAGTACTCCACTATTTCATTCTAAAGAAGGATTTCAAGTTCTCATTCAAGATACTCATTTCTAAAGAACAAAATTGGTCCCCGTACAGTAGTGAAACTACCTTTTCTAAGATAATCGTATTCACGGTAGCTTTCAAGAATTGCATTGCAAGACTTAATTCTCGCTTTAAGACCTTAGCAGACGTTTCACTTTTAGCTTCGATGATTTGGCACTTTCATGAATACTGCGTCATATCTTAAGAAGTACAGCAAATAAACCGAGCCACCCGCTACCTAGGAACTCTGATTCGATTTTCTCAAAAAGTATAAAACTTACAACTATCCAAGTTATACCTACAAAAAGTGCGTTTCATGGTGATTAAAATGACTACAAATTAATTCGAAAGTACCGTCAACTCACATTGTAATCAAGCAACAAACACAATACTAACGATTTGCTCTGTTTTCACCAGAGTTGGAAATTAGCGTTATTTTTCTCTACAATGAGGAGAGTCGGATATTTCTTATAATTTCTTTAGTTTTTGTCCATCGTTTACTCAGACGCGTGTGTTTTTGCTACTTTTTTCCATTAATAATGGATACAACACCTCAGGAAGCAGCTCAAGCTGTAGCATTACTTCAAGCAGGCATTGCGCAACTTGAAGTCGCTCGAAGGCTTCGAATCAGCAGATCTTCGGTGCAACGAGTTTACAGACGATACCTAGAGACTGGATTCGATCGCCGTCCAGGTACGGGCCGACCTAGGGCTACATCAGCAGCAGATGATCATTATATCCACCTTACTGTTCTGCGAAATCGCCACCTCAACGCAGTTCAAGTCCAACAAAGTCTGCGTGACGAACGCCAAGTGGTCATAAGTTCAGATACCGTCAGAAGGAGACTTGCTGAACGGAACCTGACCCCAAAAAGAGCTGCAACAGGCCCATCATTAACGGTAGCACACCGTCGAGCACTACTTATATTTACTCGAGAGCATAAGGATTGGACATTAGAGCAGTGGAGTAATGTACTCTTCACTGATGAGATCAGGGTGAGTCTACATGGAAGTAATCGACGTCAGAGAGTATATCGTCGCCCTGGAGAACGTTATTCTCAGTGTTGCATCGAGGAAACTGTTGCTTATGGAGGAGGATCTGTAATGGTCTGGGGCGGCATCTCGTTAACAGCACATACAGCGTTAGTTTTCATCGAACCGACGGGCCGTACACGTGGACTGACTTCGCATCGCTACATTACTGAAATCCTCGCAGACCATGTGGTACCTTACCTAAGATATATCGGACAGGATATGCAATTGATGCATGATAATTCACGGCCTCATGTTGCTCATGTGGTGACCCAGTATCTACGCGACGTCAGCATTCGTACAATGGACTGGCCAGCTCGAAGCCCGGACTTAAATCCGATAGAACACTTATGGGATGAGCTGAAACGTCGGGTTCGAGCCCGGGTACCTGCTCCAACAAGGCTTCCAGAGCTGCGAATCGCAATTGAAGAGGAGTGGAATACAATTCCTCAAGATTTTATCGTCAGGCTTGTAAGGTCGATGAATACAAGGATGCTGGCAGTAATCCGAGCAAGGGGAATACGGAATATTGATCAAAAACTTTTTTTTTGATTTTATCTTTGTTTTTGGCTTTAATTTATTTTTCACTTTATCATTACTAACGACTGTCACGACTGGAAAACGACTCTACTTTGTAAAATCCTTAATAAACACTGAAATATTGATTAAACTCAATGAGTTCCTTTCATTTTAATCACCATGAAACGCACTTTCTGTAGGTATAACTTTGATAATTGTACGTTTTGTAGTTTTTGAGAAAATCGAATTAGAGTGCCCAGGTAGCAGGTGGCTCGGTTTATTTGCTGTCCAGTGTATTTTTTTAACATAACATGACGCCTGTGCGCTCTGGGGAGGTAGGCAGAGGTGTATCTAATAGTATACCCACATTTCGCCGATAATATATAGGTTCCGTGTAGTAGACTCCGCTAGCTGCTACTGAGAAATTCCTGATGGAAAAACTCAATAACACTTTGCCCAACCTGAGAATGGAACTCAGAACCTAATGCTCCGCAGTCGCGCTTACAACCACTCAACCAATGAGGAAATACTTAATACTTACTCTATTTTGGTTTTTGCGGTTTAAAACTAAACTTATACTAATTGAAAACTCAGATTAATTTATAATCACGGAAGATAAACCGCAAGAGACAATAAAAAAATCATGCCATGAAGCGATTTTAACAATTTTGCGTTGTATTTTGGTGACTCTGCATTTGAAGGCATTTTTTACTAAATTATAAAAATAACAACTTAATCACAGATCACCGATGTTAAAAGTAGCATGTCTGCTAAGATCTTAAGATTTCTGTATCCCTGAAACAAGAGATGTCGTAATTGTAGTCAAGCAGCTACTTCCCACGTAAAAGGAAAAGTTTTCAGTTTCCGGAGAATATTAAGAAGTTTCGGCTTTTGAAGTAATTAGTATTGTTGTATTATGAAACATGATGTATGATTTTGGAATGTAAAGCCGCTTTGCCACTATTCAACGTCATCATCATTTCAGCCACCACTGCTGGACATATTAGACCTCCCCCAACTGTCACCAGATTGACCGGTCCCATGCGACTGGATTTTCACAACCTTCAGCAGGTCATCGGTCTACCTAGTGAGAGACTATCCCACAGAACGTTCTCTGGTTCGCGTTCGCCACTCCAGAACTTTTCGGTCTCATCGGCAATCCGTTCTGCGAGCAATGTGCCCTGTTCCCTTTTTTTCGGATGGGAAAACGTCAAATGACCTCTCCCACTCTGAGCGTAGCGGGAGTGAGTGTCAGACTTTACTGACTAAAACCCGTCCATGTTATATCTTTCGTACAGTCTCGCAGCCGCGGTAGGCCACTTAAGTTCGGCAATTACTCGGGCTACTTCGGTAACCTTACAATTATTGTCAACTAGGATTATGTTACACTTTATTCTTCAATTCACTTCAAATATCTTTGACAATAAAAACTGTAAATAGTTTAACGTTTTTTGGTTTATTTTATTTTAAAAGGTGCGTTGTATTACTTTGCACTATTTTTTGCCATCGACCAGTAAGTCATTCAGTCACAACCCTGTTTACTATGTGAGACAGATAGATAATTCTATTTCAACTCAGTTAATTAAGCCGGATTCTTCAAACTGGGTCACGGTGAAGGATGTCAATAAAATGTGAAACTTTGCGGACATTCCTGAAAGCTACAAAGATAGAATATGATTAAGGAAATCGTTAACAAGAGTTATTTCTAAGTTATTATTGACTTAATGGTACGTAAAAACTTCGAATTGTTGCAGGAGTTTGGTTTCTTGTAATAAAGAGAGAGGGGCTAAATAATCGGTTAATCTTTTGGTTAAGCCGCGCTTGCTACCTGTGGATGGGTGACCACATAATATTAACCGAGTTTCCTACGTGCCTTGGAAAGTACGCTGTTGGTCTCAGCTATGCATTCGAGATCTGTGACAGTAGTTACTGATAGTCAGTAGCTCGAAAGTCGGGGGTATACCGTGGCGTATAACCCAGTACTCGGTATTCAGATACCGAGTACTGGGTTATACGGTATACCCCTTGGTAAGACTTTGTCCGACTTTCGAGCTACTGACTACCAGTAACTACTGTCACAGCCTCCACAACAAGGCAGTCGCTCTATATAAAATACTGGTTTTCAGCTGCATTCAATGAGACTGGAGACCGCTCCGAACATAGTTGGGAAGAAGCTAGGTAGCATGAGATGTGGCAGAAACTTCAGACTTCCACTTGCTGCGATCCGCGTCAAAGTAACAAAAATAAATTAATAATGTCAACATGGTCAACGTACGGTTGAACAATCTAATTGGTTTACTTTTTCCATTGTAATTTGTTGGTGTAACTGGCCGTATAGCTTGTTCCACCGTACGTACCTAGTAAAAATAAATAAATAATGCAACATGGGCAAAATAATAAAATTAAAAAAAAAAATGAAAACATTGACAAAGTAATAAAAAAAAAGTCTAACGAAACATTAATATTAAGAACATTCGCTTGTCTTTCACAAAACCAATAAGAACCATGTCTGTACTTCTAGAGATCGTTCCCTCCCGGCATTTCTGCTCACAAATCTCAGCTAGATGTGAGTACATCTCCCTTGTAAATACCGTATAAAACTTTTCAGGCTGATCCTTCAATCCCGACCATATCCGTACATCAAGTACGAAGCTCATAGCGAAACGCATACATTCTCTTCCTTTCAAATATTTACAATTCATGAGAACGTTGACAACGCTGATGGCTCGCTTCCACGTGAGGAGTCAACGGCATCGATTTTTGTGTTTTGGCAAGAGCGTTTTGATTTATTAACATGGATTTATTTAACATGTTCATTCGTTTAGAAAGAGAGAAGAATGAGTTTTTGTGAATGGGGTGATGTTATCGTGCATTTTTTGGTGTTTTGTTGACAATTATTACTGTGAACAGCGAGTAGCGTATTGAGAAACTGTTACAAATTTCAGTCTTTCAAAATAATTGTCACATAATTCGCCACTTATATTTGAATAAAAAAGGGTGTATCCATGGAACTTTTCGAACTCATCGTCGCGCTTGCCGTTCGTTGCGTGCGTTTTGCCGTGGTAGCAATACATTGTCTATAAGGAAATAAAATAAATCTAATTTATTGGATTTCATTCTTGAAATATTTTCATCTACCGGTCATCTTAGTATCACATAATCATTTACATTATTTTAAATAAATAAATACATAAATAATGAATTCCACGCATCAGTCTACGAAGCGTTTTCCCTTACACCCTATATAATAATTACTAGATAGTTTAAACCTACTAGGTACATAAATACATATACACGTTATTTTAACCGACATCCAAAAAAACTCAGAAATGAAAGAAAAGAAGGGACTCAAAACTCACAGGAACTTTAACATGGTAAATATGCCGTAATCCAAAACCTACATCCTAAAAAAACTTTGCCTGCCAAAAATACAGCAGTTGTTTACCTACACATCTTCTATTAATTACCCCATCAAGCGACCATTACTAAATACACAAAAACCGACTGTTGAAACAAACCTCTACATTTTTTATACAGAACCCTTCGAACTAGGAACGAACCAATGAAAAATTAAACCTCGTTCACGCAACTAAAAGTTTTTGCATTTATTACACGAATAAGTAAGTAAATGGAGTGTTCATAGGGTGAACAAAGAAAGAAGAAAAACAGATCTTGCAGGCGTTCTGTTGTTTCTACCATAGGTAAAAAGGGTGAGTTGTGAGTGACGTAATTGGTAGTGTACACTGAATTATTTAATGTTGGAGTGCCAAGGCTGTAAGCGTCCATTTCTTCTGATTTCTTATCGTATTACAGTTTCAAGTCGCTAAGGAGCTCGTGGCTAAACAATAACAGCCGCTCGCGTCGATCCTTAGGATAAGCCGTACCCATTACATACCGAGTTTTCTCCTGCTGCAGTCATTTGTAGATCTTTGACAATCGTAACAGGTAGTCAGAGGTCAAAAAATTCTGACTACTACTACTGGTACCAAGGGGTATCTATTACCTAGTACTAACTAGTAGAGATCAGGTGAGCAGTCGCTCCGTATAAAATAATAGTATTCAGCTGCATTCAGTTGGACTAGAACCAGAACCCAACATAGTTGGGAAAAGTCAAGGCTGATGATGATGATTACGGTTATCAAGCCATAATGTCAGAGTTGCACAACGCTATTTCAGACCAACTAGGTAATTGACCAGGTACAAAGACATACAACAGTTATAAGATGGTTAGCAAAAGTCGCTTTTAAACAAAATACAGACAGTCACTAATTTAAATGCGCCTACAGGATGAACTAGTTGTTTTTATTTTATTTTTAAAATAATACACAAAATTGTAATGAACTAAATGATACCATCCGTAATTCTTTTATAATTTTTGAAAACACTGTTGGACAAGCCTTTTTTTTGTTACTAGCACAATATGTTAATTTACGTTTAAACTCCTATTTTTAAACCAGCACCAATATTGCATCCGTCCCATACTTCCAAATAACAACTTTTGTACCAAAATACCTTATTTCTCCATTAGCTACCTACTCCGTATATTGAAACAAAACAAAAAGCAATTTACTCGTAATTATATGACCCAAATATCAGGCGAATAAGCCGAGATCGATCCCATCATTAAAAGCTCATTTTCATTCATTGAAGTGCTATATAGTATGGACGTGATTGTAACCAGTTCTATTATTAACATTGTTTTGGGGATGCAGAAGATAGAAAAGAGTGAGCATTTATTTTGTAATCAATTTAACTATCTAACTTTTACTATATTTGCTGGTGGAATGTGAAAAGAACAGAAGAGAAAGGGAGATTGTGATGCGGGAGTTAAAACTTAATATGTACCTATGATGTTGGGGCTTTCATTAGAATATAATCTACACCTAATTCGGGAGAAGCGAAACTGATTTATGAAATGGTTGCTGCATCGCTGTCTCCCTCGCTTACGCAATAACATTTGTATCAATAGTATCATAATTACGTGTAATAATTAGTTAGATTAGGATATGATGAGGCTGACGTACCTTTGTAAGGTAAAAGCCTCTAAATAATTTAAAAAAATATATAAATATACTATAGAGAAAACTTTTAAAGCAGTAGGAATTGCCCAGTAGCAGGAGTCGAGTTGGGAATTGTGCCCTGTTGATGGCAATGGGCGTGCCCTTATTAAATGCGACTAATCCTATGATTAGCTATACCACTGCCTAACCCTTTTGGGATTACATGCGTGATGTTTGGTTGAAATAATAAAAGGCCACTGAAATAAAAATATCTTAAATCTAAACAAAATATGTAAGATTGTATGTATCTCAGTTTATTTTATGTTTCCAATAAACATCGAAGGTCCATGTTCACCGAAAAGATAACCGTCTGATTATCTTAAAATAGCTGTCACTGTGACAAGTTCCCATACAAAAATGCGTTTTAAAAAGCTGTTTTAGATAATCTGACCGTCATATTTTTGGTGAACATGGATCTAACCCTCACGTTCCTTAGCAGTTCAGACTTCATGGTATTCTTAAAAGTCTAGGACCGATTATGACCTTGAAAAAGTAATTACTAGACCTTTGTGAACTTGGAATGTATTCTAACTTTGTTGCTTACATCTAACAAGCCTTCAAGTTCATAAAAGCATAGGAACGATTTTGACCTTGAAAAAGTAATTCCTAGACCTTTGTGAACTTGGAATGTATTCTAACTTTGTTGCTTACATCTAACAAGCCTCCAAGTTCGTAAAAGTATAGAAACGATTTTGACCTTGAAAAAGTAACTCCTAGACCTTTGTGAACTTGGAATGTATTCTAACTTTGTTGCTTACATCTAACAAGCCTCCAAGTTCGTAAAAGTATAGAAACGATTTTGACCTTGAAAAAGTAATTCCTCGACCTTTGTGAACTTGGACGGTTCAAGTATTGATGATTTTGATGATTATAATTCTGTAATACATACGATTTAGGTACGGTCACGAACAATATTTTAATCAACATACAACCTGAAACTGATCTGCAAATTGAAAAAAACGCAAGAAAACTGAATTTCCCGCGCTACCGTAGTGCTTCCACCTTAAGTATCATTTATCCCGAATTTCGGAAGTGAACCGAATGAAATGCCACCACAGACAAACATTTACGACTGATAGTTGTTAGATCAAACAAACGACGCCTAATGAAAACCCCGAGTTGACACTTTGTAGTTTCCGCCCCATCCCTTTACTGTCGTATTTTGTGTTGTTGGGACTCTTTAGGGACAAGACATTTGAAGGAGAGATAGACAGGGTTTCGTTTCTTAACTAAATGGTGCTGTGATTTGACCCTATTTTATATTCGCAAGGCTAGGGGCGCACCTAACTTGGAGCTGCGGGGCCCCGGGGCTGCGGGACTCCGTAGCTGCGGAACACCGTGGCCCCGGAACATAAAGGCCAAGGAAGGAACTTGGATGGGTTTTAGTCAGTAAAAGCCTTTCACTCCCTCCCGCTCTGGGCGAGAGTTATTTGATGGCTTCCCATGAGAAAATATAATAAGGGCGGGGGAGGAGGGGTGGGTACCTTACAGTACACCCACATTACACCAGTTATGTTTAAGTACCATTTTATAGGGAGCGAGCCACTCGGGCCGATCTTTAGGCTAAGCCGTGCTTGTTTAGGTTGGTCTGTGGATGGGTAACCACCCTTACATATACCGAGTTTCTTCCGTACCTCGGAAAGCAAGTTAAGCTGTTGGTCCCGGCTGTCATTTGTCCAGCTTTGGCAGTCGTTACAGGTGGTTAGTGGCCCAAAAAGACTTCCAACCAGTCTTACCAAGGGGTATCATATTACAAAGTACTAACTGGGTTTGGGAGGTTTGTTAGGCAGTCGCTCCTTGTTAAATACTAGTATTCCGCTGCATATGGTAAGACTTTCCAGTCGCTGACCCCAACATAAAAAGGGAAAAGGCTAGGCATATAATGAGGTCACATTAACGTATGTAACTCGCAGACTTTTATTTCAGACAGACTCAAACAACATAATAAACCTTGACATAATGTCTCATGAGAGTTTTACAAAATAACAAGCATAAAACGTCCAGATTGAAAATAAATCTTATGTCTAGACCAAAATGTCACACGGTGAGTCCATCTCGAAAAAATATTCTCTGTTTTTCAAGATAAAGATTTGCCAACAGTCATGTTTGTGATTAGATGACCAAAGAAGCATTTTTAAAAACCACCTGCAAAAAACTGACCTTGGTTCATGACCTTGATTTTGAAAGT
This sequence comes from Xestia c-nigrum, assembly GCA_916618015.1. NCBI lineage: Eukaryota > Metazoa > Arthropoda > Insecta > Lepidoptera > Noctuidae > Xestia > Xestia c-nigrum. The sequence continues at coordinate 20,306,945 of OU745265.1, forward strand.
AGACTTACTTTTTTACATTTCTAATTAGAAGAACAAACGAAACAGTTAAACAAAAGCACCTTCAAAAACTAACCTTGATTCATGAGCTTGATGTTGAAAGCAGATTCAACTTTTCTACACTTGTGATTACAAGAACAACGAAGCAGTTAAGCAAAACGACCTTAAAAATTGACCTTGGGTCATGACCTTGATTTTGACAGTAGACTTAAATTTTCTACACTTGTGATTGCAAGACCAATGAAGTATTAGTATGTATACCCACTTATGTGTTTTAATTTTATGCTTAAAAATGGTATTTTGATTTTGATTATACTCTATCACACACAATACTGTCTTATTTGGCCCAAAAGTTGACTGGTAGAGAATGCCTTGTTGCATTGAGTCCGCCTATGTACCACTCTTGTACATGAAGTTTAAATAAATAAATGAAGCAGGTAGGCAAACGCCCATTAAAAATTAACTTTGAACAATGACCTTGATTTTAAAAGTAGACTAAACATTTCTACGTTTGTGATAACAAGAACAACGAAGCAGTTATTTAAAACCACCTTCGAAAAACTGACCTTGGTTCATGACTTTGATTTTAAAAGTATACTCGTATATTAAGTATATTACTACGCTTTTGATTACAAGAACAACGAAGCAATAAAACGAATTCCCCTTAAAACGTGACCTTGAACTTTGATCTTGATTTTAAAATTAGAATCAGCTTTTCAACCCCTTTTGTTCCCACACTTTTCCCCTGTGCACATAAAACAAGTGAGCAAATAGATTCCAAGGGCTCTCGGTTTTTGTTTGCTCTATCAACGCTTTGCTCGGCTCTCAGACTATCCCCTGTTATTTGATTGTCCTACACTAGGTTAGCTACGTTAGGAGTTTTAGCTTCCGTATTGAAACCCGCTGTAAGGCCATTTTGAAACAATCTCTGTGTGCTTTTGTTGTGAGTTGATTGTGTTTTGTTTAAGTATCGTTATTCTTAGCAGATGGTTTGAAGGGGCCGTAGACGATAGGTATGTACATGACGGTTTTACAAGTTCACGCAGAACCAACCATAAAGGATATTTACGGAATAAGCCAGTCAGATAAATCATTTGAAAGCTTGGCTTCGTAATGATATACTTGCTTTAGTGGGTGTATAAAATGGTAAAAAAATACAAAGTAACAACTTCTAATGATTCTCGGCCACAGGCTTTTGCCACCGAGTTATTGAGGACCCAGTTTGAGCATCTAGTCGACAGTTTTTTTAAAGTTTGGGTAAGTGCGCAGGAACCGAAGACAGTCTCATAATTTTCTTTATTTAGCTCTAGCTGAACGGAGCGTTTAAAAAAAAAACTTTATGTCGCTTTCGGTAATAGAATGGAAATTATCTAAGGCATCAGGTTCATAGCGAAACTCGCTTTAAATTGTAAGAACGAGGTATTATAACCAATATCTGGATGACCAAGGTTTGCGGGGTTTGTTTTTTGGTAAACGACTTTTCTAAAAATTAAATTTATCTACATCGATTTATCGCCTCTGAAACCTCCTGCATACTAAATTTCATAAAATCATTGAAGCAGTTTCCGAGATATTTATGTGTTAACTTATAAAATAATTGCTCCTTGCTCGTTTTATATTTATATTCTTGAGCAACAATATCACGGTCTCAATTATTAGATTTCATCACTTTTGCGTGTTCAGCAGCATAATAATGAAAGAACTGTTGCAATGAAGTTAGGTATTAGAAGCCCCAAAGCTGTAGCAGATAATATGAGTCTATTCTGATCACATGGCTAAGATTCTACATATTATTATCTAAGAAAAGCATTACAAAGTTATCTCTTAGAAAATGTATTTATCATGAAAGCTAATCGGCTTATAAGAGTATGCTCCCAGTAACAAGGGAAATTGGCAGTCTTCCCTTAATTTTTTCAACTTGAAAGACACTTTCCAAGTTAGCAAAGTTACAGAAAAGCCCTCGTACCGAGAAGCACATAAAATGCCAATAAGATTTAAGAAAGACATGAGCGTTTTAGAAACAAAAAAGCTTGCTTTAATCTCAGATTTCTAAAGATTTGTTTTTATTATTTGCGTTATTGAATTCGGGTGTGAGGGGTATGTTTTTGAGAACAAGATAAGAAGTCATCTTGTTTTCTTATTTTGAGTTGTTCAATTAAATATGAGGTTTCTGTTTTTTAACCTACTTTTTGTTTTCGTATTTATGTAGTTTTATGAAGAGAAACGTATTTTTGACAGAATTACTTTGGACACATAAACTCTCGAAATATTGTCAACTGAACATACTGCTTACAATATAACGCATTGTTTTTCGGTAGATTGTAATCTACCGAAGTGGAACCGTAAAACCGTGTGATCTGGACTTAGGGCACACGTTAGGTTAGTTAGGTTCCTTTAAGCCCTGCAGACAGAAATAGGGGCCTACGTTGGCTACGCTTTTTAGGGGGAATATAAAGTGTTTTGAGGTTAGGGTATATTAATCAGTATTTATCAGGAATGGTACGTTATTTATTCATTAGACTGATACCATGGGGCAAGGGGGCCCACTTCCCTCCTCCTCCTCCACCCCGCGCGAGTTGACTTCCATCGCAAACATTTCACAATATTACGGTTTCACTTCGATAGATTACAATCTACCGAAAAATAATGCGTTATATTGTAAGCAAAATGTTCGTTTGACAATCTTTCGAGAGTTAACAATCTCTCTAGTTATATTACAATCGAACGTGTTTCACAATTTCACGGTGACATATCCATTCCGACAAACTTTTTTTTAACCCGAAATATTTCCTCAAAGAGTAACTTTTTCCCCTTATTGGTAACAGCAGTACAGATTTACGTAGTAAATAAAATATTATTGACTTACATTTCCTAATAAATTTCTACCTTTATCAACTGCGATCCGAGTTTCATCCCAGGCTTTACCAATAACCCCTTCAGAGACTGAAAAGATACGTTGATACGGTGGCAAAATTGTACAAAATCACGAACTGTTTTACACGTTTTGTTTCAGCTTTACCTGTTTTATTTCTAACTGACTTATGCCCACGGCATCGCCCGTGTGGAGTTCGATAATGACACAACAGAGTATAATAATAATATATAGCTAGAAATTACACACAGCGCTATCTAGTGCCACACTAAGAAAGGCTTGTGTCGTGGACACCAGATAGTTGATATACTACATATATACTTTTTGTTTGTAAATACATACTTATTATACATATAAACATCCATGACTCGTAAACGAATGTAGATGCTCATCACACAATCATTTGCTCCTACCGGGATTCGAACCCAGGACCCTAAGAACGTAAGGCAGCCTCACTACCACTACGCCATTCGGGTCGCCATGATTGCGTGATTCACCAATCACATGGCTTGATGTGGATTTCAAGCCATGTGATTGGTGAATCGTGGCACAGCTCGTCTCCGCTCTGCACCGCTCCACCTCAGTGGAACTGCAGCCTTACACATTTCAAAAATAGAATACTCCGGAAGGTACCGCTGCATTTTAGGTAGTGTTTTTACGCCAATCGGCTACCATCTTGTTTAATTAATGATTAAACGAACTTACCTGTATGTGAAGTTCTATCATAATTATGCGAAGGCTTCGTCCGAAGGGATTAGCAAATAACACTTGTAGTACCGCGTAGTGGTCGCCATTCACGCACTTTATTTTAGAGTTATTTATTAATATGAAAAAAAATATGTATTAAAAGTATCTCGGATATCACAAGGTGGGAGGTTTACTTATTCGTGTCATTTAGTTTAGAGTGTCGCAAATATTTCACGGAATTTGGGTGAACTTGTTGTTAACGGGGAGGGAGGGTTGCTAATCCCTTCGGACGAAGCCTTCGCATAATTATGATAGAACTTCACATACAGGTAAGTTCGTTTAATCATTAATTATACTCAGGCTTCGTCCTCGGGATTAGCAAATAACACTTGTAGTGATTTAGAGATTTAGGTGAAATATTAAGTTTTATTAAGAATGTTTATAATCAGTGAACAATTCTTATTACATTTTGAAGTAATTAAATTATTTTAATTTTAATTATAAGTTCCGTCGACAACTGCTCGTGCAAAGGAATCATCATTATTATTATTAACATTACTTATAGTTCTATTATAGAACCGATAGAATGTATTGGAAGAATCGCTCCATCCAGCCGTTCTTCTGATAAGATCCAAACTGATACCCAAGTTGTGGGCTGCAGATGTAGCTGCGTGCCTTGTACTGTGCGCAGTAAATATGTTGACATCGATCCCACTATCGCTTAAAGTTTCCTTAATCCATCGGCTCAATGTCTGGGAACCTACGGATTTATATGGCTTTACAAGACTTATGAAGAGAGAGTCAATATCTTTTCTCAAAGAACTAGTCTTTTCTAAATAGGATAGTAAAACTTTTCCTGGACATATTTCAGGTCTTTGCTCAAAAAAAGGTAATACCAACACGGGTTGATTGCAACCTCTACGAGTTGTTTTCAGAAAATCTGGAATTTTAATTATTACCTTAGAGGGGAAGGTTTCAATATTTTTAATGTTAATTTTTGACAGGGTTTGTACTCGATGGGCAGTTAATAATGCTATGAGAGTAATAAGTTTTTTAGAAATTTGGTTTAGCTTAAGTGATTCATTGGGGTATAACTGGCTAATGTGATCAAGTACTATAGAAGTATCCCATGTGACGGAATATTTCGGCAAAGGGGGCCGCAGACGGAATATCCCCTTAAAAAATCTTTTAATCCTGTCGTCTTCTCCTAGATTATTGCCCATCAATAGGGCTAGCGCAGATCTACAAGAGTTTAAAGTTCCATATTGAGATCCCCCCTCATACAGTTTATTAAGAAAATAAATAATTTGTGGGACCGATGCATTAAACAAATCAAAATTATGTTGGTTACAAAAATAGAACCAGCGTTTTAGGTAAACATCATATTGTTTAAACGAACTGTCAGACAGAGAAGCTGACATAACAGTTATTGCAGATGGGGGTACACTTCTCCTTAACCACGCCGTCCGCATAAGATCCCTGCCACCAGGGTAATCTTGGTGTGTATGTTGTGATTGCTAGAATGGAAAGAAATGATTGGGTTTCTATTTGCTTTAAATGTTATAACATCAGACAACAAAAGGCTTTTGAACAAAGGATACCACGGTTGTGTAGGCCACAAAGGCACAACAACTATACCTTTAGCCTTATCAGTAATCACTTTTCTCAACATTTTTAAAATGATAGAGAATGGGGGAAACGCATAAAAATAATAATTGGCCCAGGAAACTGTAAATGCATTGATGGTCATTGCACCTGGATCTTTGTGCCAAGAAATATATTTAATGCATTTTTTATTTATTCGGCTTGCAAATAAATCTATTTGAGGTGTGCCAAACGACGACACTATTTCCTGATAAGCCCAATCGGCTAACTCCCATTCTATATCCGGGTGTATGCGTCTGGATTCTGCATCTGCCGTTTTGTTATCTGACGATCTAATATAAGACGCTACAACAAACAATCTACGACATTCACACCATTGCCACAACTGCTTGGTTATAGCAGTAAGGTGAGGGAACTGAATGCCTCCCATTCGGTTAATATAAGAGATGGCCGTCGTGTTGTCAACACGAAGTAAGATCTGACAATTTCTTAAGTTTTTCGCAAAAACCTTTAAACCAAAAAAGGCGGCTTGAATTTCGAGGTAATTAATATGTTGCGTTCGCTCCTGAACACTCCACAACCCGCTGGCCTTCTCTTCCCCGCATGCAGCCCCCCACCCCGTAGTTGAGGCGTCAGTGAAAATCTCCAGGTCATGTAAATCTTCTTTGATTTTACTGAAAGGTTTCTCAATTGTGGTATACCACCATTTTAAATCAGGTTGTAACGTTACTGGCAAATTCATCATTTTATCATAATTATCATCAGATTTTAGATTTAAGTATTTTATACGTTCAAATTGTTTTGTATACAACCAGCCGTATTCTATGGCTGGACAAATTGAGATCAATAATCCAATAAAATGAGCAAATTCTCGAATTTTACATCTATTAACAGTCAAATACTTTCGAATTTCCACTTTAACACGATACATTTTTTCAGTTGGTAACGTAACCTGGAAGTTTTCTGAATTTAGTACAAAACTCAAAAATGTGCATGTTTTGTTTGGTATCAGGGAACTTTTTTCCTCATTTATTAGAAAACCAAGAGAGGTAATTAATTTTTTAGTCTGTATTGTGTTATATAAACATTCATTATAAGACTGTCCCATTAACCAATAATCATCCAAGTAATTAGTTGATATTAGTCCGGCAGAGCGTAGCAAACGGACTATAGGTTTCATCACCTTAGTGAATATGTATGGTGCTGTACTCAAGCCAAATGGTAGTACGTTAAATTCGTATAAGTTTTGTTCAAACTGGAACCTTAAATATTTTCTGGAATTATCATGAATTTTTATTAAATAATAAGCATCTTTTAGATCAATTTTTGTCATAAAACAATCTTTAGTTATCAACTTTAATACTGTACGTAAATCTTCCATTTTAAAATGTTCAGTTTTAATGAGCTTGTTTAAATTCTTCAAGTTCAAAATAAATCGATATTTACCATTTGGCTTTTGTACCAAAAATACACTTGATAAAAACTGGCCTTCTGTAGGTAAACATTTCGATATAGCACCAATGGATAATAAATTATCTATAGCTTCATAATATAAAAATCTTTCTGTACTAGAATAAGATTTTTTTATGGGAGGGGTTAATTGAATTACTGGGCTAATAAATGGTATTTCATAACCTCTGATACAAGATAGTACTAAGAAGTTATTAGTGATTAGTGACCATTGTTTGTAAAATAAAGGCAATCTGCCTGTGTATTTTACCCCATCTAGCGGCGGCCGCGCGTCATTGGCTGATAACGCGATTGTTTCGATGAGCTCGATGGCCGATTGTTCGCAGAGGGCCCCTTCGCCTTCGGATGATTCGGTGGTTTCCGAGCAGCGTTGGGGCCTTTCCAGTTTAAATTTTTGAACGTGTTAGTCGACGCAGGTGGTTTCTTATTACTAAGCGGTGGCTTAGTTATTGGTGGTTTTAAATCGGCGCCAGATTTGCTAATTGCTTTTGCTGTTTTTATTGTTTCCGATAAGTTTTGACCAAATAACAAGTTATCCGGTTTTGTGTTTTGGAGTTGATCTGTCATATCTTTCTTTAAAGAAGATAGAATGAAATTCCTTCTGATGACCGAATCATTATACTGCAAGTCACATAAAATTCGTTCTGAATCCATCAACGTCTTTGTTAGTTCCGGGTCTGCATTATTAGAGGAAATTATTTTGTTAATTCCTTGACTTATACACGAGATGGCAGTGGACATCTGTTTTTGCCTTAGTTCGATATTTTTGTCTCGTCTAATGGTCACATCGGTCATAGCTGCTTTTATTTCTGCATTTAACGCAGGGGCACTGATAAGTTTACAGTTATCGGGTACCAAGTACTTCTCAAGTAACTCCTTACGAAGTTCCTTAGATAGACCATTCGTTGAACAATGTTCTAATCTCACCGCCAAGTCCTTATGGATTTCAGCCCCATATATATTAGAAATAGTAGGGTCTTCACCTAATATGTCTAGTATCATGCTGTCCGGAATCGACTCAATGCATTCCGGCTCCACACAAGGTATATCCTCAGTAGCTGCGGCGCTGGTTGATGGTTCCGCACTTATAGTGGCTACGTCAGCGGTGGGTACGGTAACGTACTCGACGGTGACCTCCGCGTTGTCGTGCTCGACGCATGTACCTACATCCAGCTCGGTGCCTGCATCGAGCATTTCAGCAACGTTATTGTCAGCTGTTTCGCATTCTTCGCTATAAGTCGCATGTTCTCGTTCTGAAATCGACGGTCGATTTCAGGTTATAAAATAAACAAACCTGAGTAGGTACTGATCGCATAAAAATAACTTTACTGGGTGCTACAGCTCCGCAAGGAAGTACCTGCGCAAACCCAGTTAGGAAAAAAAAACAGTGCATTCTTTATTTTCTTTAAATAATTATATATGCACATTAAAATAGGTTGCAGGTTTTCTCTGCTTATTAGTTAGGAAACAGTCCTAGAATACTGTTCGCAAAACTAATTAAATGGGTAGTAACATCTCCGATGAGAAGTACGCAAACCCAGCAGTAAACAAAAAGCAACATAAAATAAAAATATGTAAGCCAATATATCTGCTCATTACTTAGGAAACAGTCCTAGCATACTGTTCGCAAAGCTAATGAAATGGGTAGTAACATCTCCGATGAGAAGCACGCAAACCCAGCAGAAAAAAGCGTTATAAAATTTAAATGATGCGAGCCATCATATCTGCTAATAGTAAACAAACAGTCTTATTAATAGACTGTTCGCAAAACTAATATGTGGGTAGTAACATCTCCGATGAGAAGTACGCAAACCCGGCAGATGTAATTAATCATTATGACAATGCATGAACAGGTAGACAATAAACATTATTGTAAACAATTAAATACAATATCTAAAATCCTTGAACTAACACGGATTGGTAATAAAAAGAAAGCATTCTTGTTTGTTGCACACTTGCACCTTAAAGTTTGCAACTAAAAAACTGATAAGATACAAAACATATAGGTCTATTACGTAATTAGTTGTTTACTAACCTTGCGAACGATCACCTGATGATCTCGACGAACCACTCAAAGACCGACTTCGATGTCGTCGCCGTAACCGTTTTTCTAATCTTTTGATCTTTTTAAATAATTTCTCATAATTATCATCACTTTTACGTTTAGGCATCTTATTTTATGAACTTTATGAAATAAAATAAATAAGTACTTAAACGGTGGGAAGACACGACGTGCGTTCGTGGCGAGCACTAAAAAGCGAATGACACGAATAAGTAAACCTCCCACCTTGTGATATCCGAGATACTTTTAATACATATTTTTTTTCATATTAATAAATAACTCTAAAATAAAGTGCGTGAATGGCGACCACTACGCGGTACTACAAGTGTTATTTGCTAATCCCGAGGACGAAGCCTGAGTATAATAGATCTCGAATGACCGATAAGTAAACCCATCGTCAGCTGACGCTAAAAACAGTAAAAGCCATCTATCACACACTTTCTACTTGGTTGTAGATTGCCTGATTCATCAGACCTGTATCGTTTACAAGTTCATGCGAGCGCATGATGACGCATAATCCCCCCGCATCATGCAACTGACGATTTTTTTAAGCTCGTTATTATTATTAAACGTTTATTTCAGACAAATGTCCATAGCCTAAAATATACAAAATTAAAATAAATATAAAGTAAACTATTTATGAAAAATTTTTAGCCGGCGTACTATGACTTATTTTTTTTTTCAACTTTGTTAACCTCCCGATCCTACACCCACCGCTACTTGAGCAGCTGACGGTTGGTATACTTATTGGTGTTAAAATATCGACCTTCGATGACAATATCAGCCGGCTCACCATGACTTTTCATTTGCAATGGTATCTCCCGGACTAGAAGTAGATGTAGCAGTTTTGTGTGTGACAAATGTTTTTTTTTGCTATAATTATGGCTTTGGTGCCACGAGGAGAGTTTTGCCAGTGTATCACTTTTTTTATTACATCCTTTATCATGACATCAGGTTTCTAAAACACGCTGTGTATCATTATTTTACACCTCAAAGGTTAACAGTTATAAGCGAGTTAAGCTTACTCTTCGTAGATTTAACCCTTATAATTTATTATGGTATTTATTTAAAGCGAGCAGGTTAGGTGGCTTGGGGTGAAAAGACCAAGGCTTGCGTTATGTAGATTATTTTTAACCGACTTCTAAAAAAAAAAGGAGGAGGTTCTCAATTCGGATGTTTCTATTTTTTTTTTTTTTTATGTTTGTTCGGGCATAACTCCGTCGCTTGCCAACCGATTTGGAAAATTATGTTTTTGTTGGAAAGGGTATCGAGGGAACTCTTAAAATTTTATATGAAAACGTGTTGCGATTTTGGTATTTTCTACAACAAATGAAGCATTTGCGTTTGAAAAGAACCATTCTACCATCAGATCTGATGATGAAGCCAAGAGTCACGGAACTCCATAATGAGACAATGTACCCTAGTCCTTGTCATTGTCGTGTTTGGGCTTGTTGTAATTGTAACGGTATGCACTTTCCATGTATATCAAGGACATGTGAACCACTAAAAAGTGAAAAATAAAAACTTTTTTGCAAAAAAAATAAAACCAACTTCAAAAAAAAAAACAAAAAAGTGAAAAATAACTTCAGCTTCTGAAGTCGGTGACCTTTGTTTGATTGCTTTAGTTTTTTTTTACTTTTTTGTTTTTTTATTATGTATTATTAAAAGTTTAGTATTTAAAGTTTTTTAAATTATGTATACTTATATCTATGAAAAATTCCATAGCAGTGGGTACTTTGTGTGTTTTCATAATTATATTCTAGACGTTGTGGAATGGCTTTCAAGTAGCCATAGTAGAAATATTTTAAACATTAAGAAGTCAAATGAATATTAGTAGTCCAACTCCCTTTATAAAAAAAATATCTTTCCGCTTTATTAAGTTAGTGCTCCGAAAGTCTGACAACCAGTCTTACCAAGGGGTATCATATTACCTAGTAATATTATATTAGGGCCAATTTACTAGATAACATTTGACAACTATCAGTTCTAAGTCAAGCTTACCTATTTTTGCCATTATAACAATAAATAATGTAACCGTAATTGAAAAATGTCATACAATTGTGCAGTTCTATCTTCGAAAAAATCAGTAATAAGCAGTACCTTTGTGCTCTTCTATGTTAATATATTGTCCTTTTATGTATTTTGTGTGTACATGAATAAATAAATAAATAAATAATAAATAAATAATATTTTATTCCAGCCATTACAAGGTTCCGTTGTTGTATTTTGATGAAGTGTCAAACATGACCCTCTTGGCCCTACAGTAACTGGGTTGTGTAAATTAAATAAGCAGTCGCTCCATGTAATATACTGGTATTCAGCTACATCCAGTTCGACTGTAAGACGAGCCCAATAAAGTTCAGAAAAGGCTCAGCAGATGACGAGTTCGACTGATAAAACATGTAACGTTAAACGCGCAATACCTCAGACACCTCAAATCAGTTTTAACTCAATTGATCTAATTCTGAGAGTAAAAAAATATTTAAAACAATTTTAAGGTTTTATGTGCTGTTTTAGTTTTACTGGCAATTAGATTTGCTGACAAGAGCTATTACTATCCCGCGTATGAGAGAAATTAAATTGGACGACAAGCATTTGTGTTTGTTTCTTTACCTATTTTGGCGGGTTCGCGCACGGGACAGCTTGACCTATTAATAAAATAGACAGAGCAACATGTTTAATAAAGATTTTTCATGAAAATGGTACCTATATTAAAAAAGTGGTTCATTTGATTCTGGCCGTGATTCTGATCAAACTATTATAAGTTTTTGCGCATTTAACATTACACGCTGTGTAAAGATCGGTTCGATTTGTACCTACCTACCATCCTACCAACAAATACGTTAAAAACATTATACAGGTTGCTCCCAATACAAAAATCAACAAAAAAGTCCGTTCCATACAAAGTTACCTTACAGGGTGTTCGTGTACTTGGCCCCTGTCTACACTAGCCGGACTCAGAGAGTACGTGATACGAATGGCAAGCCAACCTCTTTGACAACTAGCCTTTAAGAATATTTCCATTATTCTCTATGTGTGGCCTAGATTATTTGATTTGCTTTGTGGCAATACAAAATATAAGTTAAGAAAGAGGAAAATAATATGGATGTTTCAGTGGTCTAGATGCTTACTTAGACGTCTGTCAACAATATGTAAAAGTCTTACATGTTTTGAAAATAGACAACGTCAAGGACTTTCTTTCAAATATTTACTTTAAAAATTTTTGAAGTTATATTTTTGAACAGAAAACTTCTGCACATTTTGGGTAAAAAAAACATAGAACTCGCGTGACTGTTACCTAACGCTTCGTAGCACTCTGAGCTGATCCGCTACGGCGTAGCACCACGTGCGCGGGGCACAACCCGTAGCAGATAAAGATTATTTAGTTTTCACTTCTATTGGCAGTCCTCAAAGTTTGTTTTTTTTATTATTTTTAAAGTAAACAAAACTTATTTGAAGCCTCATTAAAATATCCCAACACCAGAGCCTAGAAACAGCTAGATAAAAGGGCCGCGGCAGACCGAAGAAAAGATAGACGGTGGAATGTCTTAGACGGCTTCCTCGCCAACTGGTGAGAAGAATCTCACCATTGGAAGAAGTGGAGAGAATGAGAAATAGGTAAGCAAACATCATCGTCATCACCTGCCCAGCCTTTTCCCAAATATGTTGGAGTCAGCTTCCAGTCTAACCGGATGCTGCTAAATACTTGTATTTTACAGCAAGTGACTGCCTATCTGCCCTCCACAACCCAGTTAGTACTGGGTTATACCCCTTGGTGAGGCTGGTTGTAAGACTTTTAGGCCACTGACTACCTGTAACGACTGTCAAAGATCTACAAATGACAGCCGGGACCAACTGCTTAACGTGATTTCCGAGGCACGGAGGAAACTCGGTGTAAATATAAGCAAACGTTCGTAAGGAATCTATAATATCTTCTTTGGATATAATTTACTGTAGAAGTTTTAGCTCTCTCGTAATCCGTTGCCGAAATAATTCTAAAAAAGGGAGAAAATTTTAAATGATTGAATAGCCAGATGCCGTTATGTTATCTAATGAATAATCCCCGTGTCTCCTCTCTTGGAAAAACCTGCTAATATTAGAACCTTGTATTCCGCATTCCAGATTAAAGTATTATTCCGTTTCATTGACTTCTTTCCTGATTGAAATTCAGCCAGGCATATCAAGGAAGCTTGGTAATCTAGGTCAGCAATCAATTGAATGAATATTTATACAAGTTATTTTAGTAGAAACAATTCATTGGTTGACGACCCGATTGGCGTAGTGGTAGTGACGCTGCCTTACGTTCTTAGGGTCCTAGGTTCGAATCCCGGTAGGAGCAAATGTTTGTGTGATGAGCACGGACATTTGTTTCCGAGTCATGGATGTTTATATGTATAATAAGTATGTATTTACAAACAAAAAGTATATATGTAGTATATCAACTATCTAGTGTCCACGACACAAGCTATGCTTAGTGTGGCACTAGGTGGCGCTGTGTGTTAATGTCCAGCGATATTTATTTTATTTTATTTATTTATTTATTTTTTATTTGAACTGTCCATATCCTAAAAAGTTTGTAGAGATAATATTTCTTCGTCTGTATTTAGAAGGTTTGGCAGAAGTTTATTACAATACTCCCAAATCATCATTTGCCTAGCCTTTTTCCAACTCCATCTGGCTAAATGATAAATGATATTTATTCAGCAAGTAGGTTTTCTCAAACACTTTTACACGTAATTTTTTTTTTAACTAGATGGGGCTGGTGTTTCGTACCTGACTACTCTGAGAAGAAACAGCTGAAACAAACTTAAAGGTCATAGTCTCTTTTGAAGTCCAGACAATCTTGCTTAATTCACATGAGGACTATGCAGATTAGTGTCTGAGATGGTCTTTTTAAAAAGAACCACACAGATTTGAGTGGACCTGTCTAGTCAGTGCAAGCATTTGTCAGTTAAGCTTCCAGTCTAATCGAATGCAGCTGAATAACAGAAGTTTACAGGAGCGGCTGCTTTACCTAACCACCACAACCCAGTTACTACTGTGTTATACGATATAACTAGGTAAGACTGGTTGACAGGCTTTTTGGGCAACTGACTACCTGTAACGACTGTCCAAAGATCTACAAATGACAGCCGGGACCAACGGTAGCGCGCTGTAAACACGCTGCTCGCTCGCTTGCAGCGAGCTGACGCCGAATCGCCCCTGATTCGAGTTGTATGATAGTGGTAAGTGCGCTGACTGGTAGCCGTAAGCTTTTTTATGTAGATTTAATGCTCATAGTTGAATGGCAAGTTCATTGTTGGGTTGAAGCGGTATCGGTATAGTGTGCATGACCACTAACATGCTTTCCGAGGCACGACGTAAGAAATAGTTATGTAAAGAGTGGTCACCCATCCACAGACCACCTCAACAATTTTTTTGTTTCTAGTACCAGTTTTCACTTTTTTTATCCCATAATTATCATCATCTTAGTATTATTCGGGTCTAAAATGTAATAATATCTATCTTGTCTCAATACTACTAACCCTTAGGCATTGCGCTATCACATAGCTCGGCTAACCACGGGTTTATCGCGGGGTTAGCGGCAAGCGCACACGACCGCAGCGCGGTTTTGGTCCCAGTATTATCGATCACAGATTATTAGGCAGATGCGTGATATACGTGACATGTATATCACGCATCTGCCTAAGTGCGGTGGCCAGAGGATTTGACAGCTGTAAGAACATAAATATCTATACTAGGATTTTTTTGTTTGTACTGAATAAGCTCCGAAACTACTGGACCGATTTTAACCATTTTTCTACTAATAGAAAGTTAAATTATGAAGAAGTAGCTTAGGCTGTAAATTATGTTTAAATTATACAAATTGTAATGTCCAACAATATTATATTTTATTTATTTATTTGTTTGTTTTTGTGTTAAAGTAAAATAATTAAAAATAATACAAATATATTCATCTAGACAAAATCAAATATTCATGGTACAGCTATGAACAACATATTATCATAGTATATTTATGTCACCGTAAAATTGTCAAACACGTTTTATTACAATATAACGTGTTTCTCTCTAGCGATATTGTAAACTCGAATTATTACCTAAACTTATATTGTCACTTAAGGGATATCTACCGTGATTATTGATTATACCATGTTTGTACCGTGTTGACCGTTTTTACCGCGTTTAAAACCGTGAAAGCCTAAAACAGTGTCTCGAATTATTGTCAACTGAACATACGGAAGTATCTCTGCCCCCATATTCAGGACTTGGGGAACCCCCCGTTAGGTTAGTTAGGTTCCTTTAAACCCTGCACTCGGAAATATAACACCCCGCAAAAGCGTATTCGACTATGCTTTTTAGGGGAATATAAAGAGTTTTAAGGTTAGGTTATATTAATCGATATGTTATTATATCATTATCTTTTTATGAGAGTGGTACCAAGGTAGCAAGAAAGATCCCTCCTTCCTGCTTGAGTTGACTACCATCGCATGCATTTCACGAAAACAAATGCGTTTTATTGTGAGCAGTAGATATGTTCGTTTGACAATATTTTGAGAATTTACAATATCGCTAGAGATATTACAATATAACGTATTTGACAATTTTACGGTGACATATACATCTAGACGAAATCAAATATTCATGATACAGCTATGAATTCTTTATTTGATACAACAGTTAAGTTTAAGCAAATTTTCCAACCAAGAAAACGTGAACCAAGAAACTAAAACTTTATCCACATTCAGAATTTCTTATACCTTCAGGATTTCTTAAAGTTGTTTAACAACTAAAACTGCGTAACTCAAATTTGGCTAAACACACTTTTTCCTTGAACTTCAAATTGTTGAGAAACCTTTAAACCAGTAAACTTCGGAACAACGTGAAATATTTCAAAATTACTTGCTGTTTAGTTTCCTCCAAAAGTTGTTATGCCCGCGTGGGGTGTTATATTATTGTGGTATAGGAACGTGACCCAGCAGTAAGAGAACAGTTTTTTTTTAAATCAAAGATCAAAATCAAAGCATTTATTTCAAGTAGGCCAGTTACAGGCACTTTTGAATTGTCGAAAGAAAGATAAAAATTAAATGTAGCTACAGTCCCAGTAACAAGACAAAACTGTGAAAGTACTGTAGTTGCCCATTCCCTAGCGTAGATCTCTATGGAGAAGAACGGGCAAGAAACTCCATGGACACTCTTTTAAATCATAATCTTAGTTACATAATTCATAATTCATTAATTATTAGTTGCATTATGTGAGAACAATGTAGCAAGATGTGCACGATAAAAGTGTCCATAGTAAAAACAAACAAAAGCAATTCAAATATAAAATAATTAATTTAAAAAAAAAACAAGCCGGTTAAAGAGGTTTAGAGGTAGGTAGAAACCACAGAACAACACCTGCTTTCGATCCTTGTACAGCGTGTAAACCGCCTCATCACGAAGCCGTCAATCAAGCATTCTGTACATCAAACTAAGTAACTTTGCGCAAAAATTATTGCTGGGAAACAACTTTTTTTTTGGGGTGAAAAATTATGTTTTGATGTAGAACTCAATGCAACGCACTCAAAACATTGTGGTGATGAATGGATTGAATAGTACGGGGGTCGAGAAGTGTTTCAAGTAAAAATCTTACAATAAAAACGTGTAGTTAAAAAAAAAAACTTTCCAATAAGTAGGAAGTTTGACCCCCAATATCCTATTAATGTTCCCACTGCTGGGACACAGGCCTCCTCTCTAAGAGAGGGAATACGGTTTTACGATTTATGACGTATTAAAAAAAAAACTACTAACTAGATCTCGTTCAAACCAATTTTCGGTGGGAGTTCACATAGTAATGTATATCATATATTTTTTTAAGTTTTACCATTCTGTTATTTTAGATGTTATAGGGGGGGGGGGGGTACGGGGTATGTATTGTGTACACACAGTTTATCACTTTGGAAGTGTCTCTCGCGCCAACTATTCAGTTTAGAAAAAAAATATATTAAGAACCTCAATATCATTTTTAAAAACCTATCCATAGATACCCCACAATGAGTGAAGAGAAAAAGAAAATGAGTTTCATTCCTAAGACCCAAAATGTTTCGTTATTTTTTCTATTTTATGTAAAAATCTTAATGCAATTCACAGAATACATCTACTTACCAAGTTTCAATAGCTCAGTTCTTATAGTTTCGGAAAAAAGTGGATGTGACATAAGGACGGACAGACAGACAGACATGGATGGTAAAATGTGTCCCCCTCCCCTGTAACTTCTAAAATAAGAGAATGATAAAGCTAAAAAAAAAATTGTGATGTACATTACCGTGTAAACTTCCACCGATAATTGGTTCGATCGAGATCTAGCACGTAGTTTTTTTTTAATGCGTCTTAAATCGTAACTTTTATACTATGTAACTTGGTGCTAGGGAACCCTAAATGGGGGAGTACGACTCGCAATTGGTTACAACTTTTTGACAATTTTTTTTTTTTCAAATACAAGTTTTATCGTAAGATATTTACTTTTAACAACTCTACGACCCCCTTTCTATACAAGCCATCCATTAGTACAAAGTTCTAATTGATTCGTATTTAAGTTATACCACAAAACGTGATTTTTTAAATAAAGTTAAATTACTTAGTTTGATGTACAGAATACTTGGTTGAAGGCTTCGTGAAGAAGTGGTTTACACCCTGTATATTGCCCAAATGTGTGTTAGTAAACATTTTATATAAAAACTTCATGTACCTACCATATTTGATGCAATAAATGTAGGAACGGAATGTTATGGTAGTGAGTGGAATGAAACGTAAAGATGAATGACAGATGTGAAGCATGTTTCTTAAGGTACCTAGTGTGTATTTTTTTCGATAGTATTACAGAATATTTAGGTTCCTAAACATACATTTTGAATGGACACTGATTAAAACAAAAGTCTGTCTTAATCAGGGTTGAAAAAAAAAACAGCTTTTTTCACATTTTATAAAACAAAGAGTTCAAAATGTTTTAAACAGGTGTTTTTTTTGTTTTTTTTCCTAAGTTACTTATCATCCAATGTAATTGACTAAGCCTGATATAATTCATTTTTATACTGTTTTAAAAACTGCATACATCCTGTTCCGACGTTCATTTTTAGTAGGGCAATCACCTAAACTTCCCTTAAAATAAGGGGAATACCCAAAACATTAATATTAAATAATCACAAATTACGGGGAAGTTCTGGGAATTTCCCGGGGGACTTTACCGATGCAGTGTATAAACACAGCGGACTTTCTATCCTTTTTTTTGTTTTATTGTCCGGTTAAGTAGTTAAGCAACCTAAGCGAGTTTGCAACTACGAGTGGTCATACCTAAAGAAAAAACTGATTTTTCATTTCACTTTCGACAGTTGTTATCAACGGTTGTGTGATAGATAAAGATAACACAGTCCAGGGCGTCAAAAGCATCCAATATGGGAACAATTCATATCGAATTAAAGTGGCTTTTTAAATTGTTAAAAAGGCCACTTCAATTATTTTATAAAAATTGTTTAAAGTTGATTAAATAAAAGAAATAAGGAAAAAAATAAATAGTATTCATTTATTTTTGCAACTAAAATTAGTTCTAACCCCTGTTTTGTATAACGTTTCAAAACATTGCTTAAAACATGTTTCAAACAATGTTTTCAAACACTTATTAAAAAACAATCTTTTGTTTTAAACTGTTTTAAATACTGTTTTAAACACATGTTTTAAACAACTTGTTTTACACATGCCAACCCTGGTCTTAATGCCTTCATAACTCACAATGACGTTATAAAAACCCGTTGCAAAATTGCACCTTAGTATATATGGGTTGTAACTGGTCGTGGGTTTATAGTGTTATGCAAATCTAACGTCAGCATATAGAAAGATCGAATATTAACACCTAATATCTATGTCACACCTTCGGGATATCAATCTCGCGTGACGTGGATACTTTACAATGGAAAACTATTGTGATAAAAGTTGGTCGTTACCGACTTTTATCACAATAAAGTTTCATAGGAAAACCTGAATAATTTCTGATATGCAACTTAATGGAGGGATTCTAGAAAGACGAGTGATATTCTATAAAAAGACAGAAGAAGGAATTTTGCACTTCTGTTCTGAAAAATGAGGTTCAACCCTAGACAGCTCCGATCCCGAGCAACACAAGACTTTATTCACTCCATAATGACGTTCATTAATTCACTAAAACATTCCGGTCGAGTAGAGGCGTTAGATACTTCATTAACCCAATATTTGTGTTCTCTCACAGTTAGTTCGCTGACTGCATATCATTGACAATAATATGCAAGTGACCTTTATTGACCTCCTAATAAGGTTGCTCACCGACAGCACCACCACACTGATACTGACACTGACAATCTGTCAAATATGTGAAAACACTAAAGTTGTAGTTAAGTAGCTGCTGTCAGCGAACGTAAACTAACTGCAGAAGTCTGTACTGTGGTTGTATTAAGAGCGCGTATCTCAAAAATTGGCAACGACGCAAATAGCTGTCAAATATTTAAATGTTTTAATTAATTTGGCAATTTTACTGTGTGAAAATAAGAAATATGGCTCTGTAGTGGACTAAAAAACTGATTAGGAATTGCAAAAATTAATATCGTAATACCGAATATATAGTTTTAGATGTAAAAAAAGTATTTGGGAACTTACCAAATGCCTTTTTTACACCTGAAACGTTTACAACATCAAATTTAGGGTTTTAATTGCAATTCATATTCAATTTTTTAGTGCACCAGAGTCATATTTCTTATTTTCATACAGTAAAATTGCCAAATTCATTAAAACATGTCAATATTTGACAGCTATTTGCGACTTTGCCAACTTTTGGGATACGCGCTCTTAACGGGAGCATTGTGACGTCATGGCGACATTTACTCACTCTCGCCTCATTAGCTGCTTGATAGCTTGAATATAACTCGTCCTTTTTTTGGAAATCAGGATCTTAGGCAATTTTCTTGGGGGGGAGTGGGGTCACGTGGTCATTGGTGTTTATTCTACACAAACGATCTCCTTTGTGCTCCTGGACTCAAAGAAAAAACAACCTCATCGTGAAGCCGTCAACCAAGCACTCAGTACATCAAACAAGGTAACTTTGCGCAAAAAAATGCTGGGAAACGATTGGTTTTTTTTGTGCGTAAAATCATGTTTTGTGGTAAATCTCAATGTACCGCACTCAAA
Source organism: Xestia c-nigrum (assembly GCA_916618015.1). NCBI lineage: Eukaryota > Metazoa > Arthropoda > Insecta > Lepidoptera > Noctuidae > Xestia > Xestia c-nigrum. The sequence goes on from OU745265.1 coordinate 20,326,828, forward strand.
ACATTGTGCCGGTGGATTTGTCACCGTAAAATTGTCAAACACGTTAGATTGTAATCTCTCTAACGACATTGTAAACTCTCGACAGTTGTCAACTGAACATACTGCTTACAATATAACGCTTTATTTTTCGGTAGATTGTAATCTATCTAAATGAAACCGTAATATTGTCAAATGCATGCGACGGAAGAATCTTAGTTAGGTTAAAAAAAAAGGTTAGTTAGGTTCCTTACCCTGCAGACAGAAATAGGGGGGGGAGGGGGGGGGGGGCAAGTAGCAGAGCTCCGTCGACTACGCTTATTAGGGGAATATAAAATGTTTTGAGGTTAGGGTATTTTTTTTTTTGGGACAAGCCCGCCACACACGCCCAAACCACTGTAACTCCTGAAATCCAGAATCAACAGTGGCGACCACCAGAAAGGCGCCGAGACAATGAAGCTTGACGAAGTCCCAGAGAATGAATTTAACTGTCTTGGATCCCGCAACTAAATGAATCAGAAAGTATAGTGGAGGAGTAGGAAAGAACTGTAATTTACACTTCCCTCCATATCAGCAGGAGACAGAACGAAACAAGGCCAATAGGCACAAAGGGACGTTTACAACTGGGATAGGCCCAGTTGCCTAGCACCATGGATAAATATTAACGTTAATGGGTCCTAAGTAGAGAGCTGTTATATTTGATTCCAATATTAGGTATGGCAAAAATGCTTGAACGCACGGAAATTTGCTCTAGTTGCTACAAGGTCCGTATAGTAAATAACTCCGGATGTAACCTGTAAACTATCCAACATAATAGTGCGTTCATTTTGCCAAAGACTACACTCCCACAAAATGTGATGTGCAGATTGTTCATATTCGCAGTCAGATTTTGAACATTGACAAAAAGGCGAGTCAACAAACTTGAAGGAAAATAAGTTGCCATGGCCACATGGTAAAAGTACAGTAACAAAATGGCTTCTTAAACTGGACTATGATATGACCGAAAGCATTTTATCCTAAGAAACACACTGACCTTAACCTTGATAAGTACATAATTATATACTTACAATTATTTATCACAACTAAACATCACAAACTTCCATAAACAACAGGTATATAACATTCACTCAAACTCAAGCTCACAACCCCACCACAACTTCTAATTCACCCCCTACACACACACACACACACATACACACACATACGCACACACAACATTCATATAAATATACATAATTTAGTAAGTAATCCATAACTGTTTTCTTCATGTATTCCATTTTTTATTTTTTTATTTACATTCAGAGTAGATTTGACTAGATTTTGAATTTATTGTAGCGAATGTATTTATGTAACAATACAATGTAAACGGAACGAAGGAGCCTGGAACTCACGACACAGGGAATCCTAGTGTGAGTTTCAGGAATCAGTGAATGTACTTTACAGAACAATAAATTATTCTTATTCTTATTTTTACTCGAAAATTTTCCTCACTTCAGCAACCAAGGTTGGTAAAAAAATGTGTTTCTCTCATATAACGTTTCAAAGAAAGAACTTCACTTCGCTTCATAATACGTAGTGATTAAAAATACGAGCCCGCATGTCCTTTGTGTGAGCAACAATGTCACGCATCAAGCATTCAGACTGAATGTACTCGTCACTCAACGTTCACTGTACTACATTGTGATAATTGTAACTTTGGTATACTGTTGTTGTGTTCGTGTATTAAAATGTAAATTACTTTGCGAAAGTTTGGTAGGATCTGAAGTTATCCAGAAACCTCAAAAAACACGCTTTGGTCTTAAATTTGATTTGGGGTCATAGTCTTTTTAGTACGACCTCAATAACGACCCTTTAATTTTCTGATGGGAAATCATCAAATAACTCCTCCCGCTCTGGTTGAGGCCGAAGGGAGTGTCAGACTTTTACTGACTAAAACCCATCCTTTTTGTTGTGTTAGCCTTTTTTGTACCATGGCCGCGGTATCTCTTTCGAACAGTCCCGCAACCCCTCCCCGCTGATATCTCTTTGAGGCGAGCATGAGCCGCCGAGGGAGACCCACCGGGTGCGCCGTCGACACGGCCGGTCGTCATTAGATGGACGGACGACGATCTAGCCCATAGCTCACTGTCCACAGCCCTACGGCGACGCCCGGTGCATCTCCTGCGGCGGCAGGGGCGAGAGGTTCTCTCCCTCTCGCGTTCCGCCTCTTCCTTCGCATGATTGCTTCGCAGAAGGAGGTTATGATTTGGACCCGGTTAAAACCAACTTCATGGAACTGAAACTTGAAAACTGATTGTGTTGTATAATTCTTCGTCAAGTCTGCCCAACTCTCCGAGATTTGACGTGATTATATATTTTACACTAGCGTATGCCCACGGCTTTGCCCGCGTTTTTCGGTGATTGTCCCACGGGATCATATTACCGAGACAAAATGTATCCTATGTGTTAATCCAGGTTATTAACGATTAGTGTGTCAAATTTCCTACAAATCTGGTCACCAGTTTTTGCGTGAAAGACTATAGAACAACCGGACATTCAGACATACAAATATCCTCGGAAACCTTCGCATGTATTTTAGTATGAAGGAAGTAGATTCTTATTTCAAAATAAGACTATCTTTCTAAAGCTACTGCCGTTCGGTATCTGGATACCGAAAGACTTACGGCCATTTTTAATATCTTACTGTTCGGTTTCGGTAGGTTTCTATCTCTGTCTGTATGACATTTTGCTGATACATACGCAATTTTTCTGTGAATCAAGGGACAGGTAGATCACAGCGGATGGTATATTTATTTATTTATTTATTTAATGGCCTATCTACAATTGTGTTGTGTTGTTGTTGTTGTAATTGTTGTTTCAAGCTTACTTTGCTTAAAGAAACACTGATAGCTGTGAGCTATCAACTTCATTACGTAAGTAAGTTGTAGAAAACGGGTCAAAGTGACATTACCGATGACCTAAACAGCAGAAAAGCAAAAGGGTGACATCACTAAGCACTGGGCTGCGGATGTAAACACAGGTGCCTCACCCGGCGATAGCGTGTGGTTTGATATCACCCTGGTTATGGGATAAAACTAGCTTTTCATGATGCGTTTACTTCTTAGGCTTGAATTCTTGTACCGCTGACGGTCGGTCGTGAAGTCAGTGAGAAGAAAATACGGTTGTCGGTCGACGCAGACGTCAGCGTCGCATTATGGTAGTATCGAACATAATGTATACTCGTACACAACCGACTTTCCGCGTGACAAGAATTCAGACTTTAAACTGCCAGGGTTACAGTATATTGTAAATGAGCCTCTGACATCGGACAGATACTGGATTGGGTATCTGTCAGTTTCTACAGCTGATCTGCAGTATTACCGTATTAGTTAGATTGTTTTTTTAAACTTTCACGATCAGAACACATTATAAAACTTATGAAAACGGGTATTTATCGGGAACCTTTAGTGTGAACCGGACCCTAATTAACATTTATAAAGATCAAGTGAGAGGTAGTTGAATAAACGCCTACGCTTTGCTGTCGCGGTACCTCCAATACTTCAGTCTTCCCGCTACCGCGAATGGCGCAATCCGGTCGAAACGTCGGGCTTAAATTAAAGCTAAAGTTCACGATACCCGTTTGCATAAGTTTTATCATAAGTTACATTGTTCTTTTAAGGCCGTTTTCTATAATTTATTTACGTATTTATATATTTTCTGTGACGTTTTGTTTGTCACCGTCGACAAGCAAAATATCAAACAGACGGTATAAGTTATTTAAAACGGACGTTAGTGACCATGATAAATAATACAGTCGCATCAGTTTACTTTTGTAAAGGTATAAGGACAGTTGCGCAAAAGACATTTTCACGAAAGACACTTGCGCGAACCTACTTGCGCGCATGGACTTTTGTTCGAACGTACTTATTTATACTCACGGATAGTCTGTCTAAAATTCAAGGTTGTCTTGCAACTTCAGAAAACTGGCGACTAAAAGTCGAACCATGAATGCCTTTCTTTACGAGGTGTAACGTATCTAGCTAATGTTGTTTATTTCGATAGCAGCCGAGCTCGTTACTGTAATGTTCTATGAAAATTACCGTAATCAACTCTGTTCATAATTTTCTCGACGCCCTTTTTCTAAGTTGCGTGTGAGTGAGTGGGAAGTTTTTGGGTATGCGTTTTTTGATGTTTAAATACTATAATAACAACAGTCGCTTGAGCCGATTGTCAGGTTAAGCCGTGCTTGCCTAGGTTGGGCCGTGGATGGATGACCACCCATTACATACAGAGTTTCCTTCGTGCCTCGGAAAGCTCATTAAACTGTTGGTTCCGGCTGTCATTTGTAGATCTTTTGACAGGCTTTACAGGTATTCACTGACCCGAAAAGTCTGATAACTAGTCTTACGAAGTAGTATCGTATTACCCAGTACTAACTGGGTTGTGGAGGTCGGATAGACACTCGGTCTATGTAAAATACTGGTATTCAGTTGCATCAGGTTAGACTGGGAAAAGCTAGGCAGAAACATGCGGCATCAAACGATTCGCTTTTCATTTAGATACAGCAGAATATTCCGCAACTGACTTACCGAGCAGACTTTTTCCCTTGTATTTTGATGTGGAGCGCCATTTACCTGGAATACATACGGCGAGAAAATTATCTGAGCATTTAGTTATTACATCTTGGTTCGTTTACTTGATAATTTATATCAATAATTATCTTTATTTCAGATACACATCCATACATTTTTACACAGAAAGCGTTAGTAGGGTACCAGCGTCGGGCACTAGTTGTCCGGCAATTTGTTGAACTTTTTGTTAGTTCTAAGTTTTTTTATTATTGTTTTTGGTTTCCATTTTTTATTTATTTGGTTTGTTTTTTTTTTATACTGTGTGCACTTGTGGCATGTGCCAAATAAATGTATTTTCTTTTTTTCTTTCTTGGGAATTGCGCCCGGTTGATAGCAATAGGCTCTCTATTACATGGGACTTATACAGGCTGAATTTTAATAAATGCGACAAAATGAAATTGGAGCTTCAGTTACAGTAACATAGTAATTATAAACTGTTTTTTTCTACAATCTAAATCGTTAAAAAAATTACGCGATTATCGTTTTCAAAAGGTCCATTGATGTTGTTATCTTTATTTAAGTACGAATTATCGGTATTCCAGTAATATGCAAAATAAATAAGAAAAATTAAGGCAAAATTAGGTAAATGACCGCTATATTGAGCACTGCGATGAGTTGGACGAGATTTTTTGATACTTTTATTATTCTAACGGTTTTCGTAACACTGATCAATTATTTTTTAATTTTACATTTGATATTTTATACATTTTCTTGACAACACGTGTTATTGTATATTTAAATTTGTCGCATCTATTTAATTTCACCCTGTATATATGTATAAACGTAATTTTTGTTGTCGTTGTGACCGTACAATTAACAACATCTTCAAAAAAAAACATTGTGTTCCACTCTGGGAGTGCCCGCAGAAGTGAAAACTTGTTTTTTTTTTTTAAATTCGCACGATTTTTTAAATTTATCAGTTTGAAAGAACTATCATTTGTGGTAAAATACAATATTAACTTGTTGCGCTATCGTACACAAAATTGATATTTCATTAAAAATTAAACACTTCAGAACTACTTTAGATTAAAAAAATAAAATAAAATAAAACGAAGTAGGAGCAGGCATACATTTTTGCCGCACGATAGAGAGAGATAGCGATATTACTACCTTTCCTACGCCGCACGCCGCGCCGGAGGTCTACTCTCTCTCCGTCTTACGAATTTTCGATTAGGTGACGTGTCCTGACGCAAGTTAAACATTTTTTACCCATCCTAAAAAGTGCACAACACAGCTAAAGAATTGTTCACTTCGAAAACTTTTCTGAATTTTCAGGTGAGACAACGTCTGCCATTCTTTCTTCCCGTATGTCACAATTCAGCGCACACACACCCAGAAGATATAATGAAATCCGCTCTGTGTTCCAAAGTATTATGATTCCTCCAAATCTCTTAGACTGAGCATACTCACAAGATTTACAATGAAAAAGTATCAAGTCGCGTTTATTAACATTCTTAGCTTTACGTGTATTTTGAGGAAAAACCAACTTGAATCTGTGAAGAATCTTTCGTTCTTTATACCCCTGAATGTGTTTGCCAGCTTTAAGCTGCGGCTTTGCTCGTGCTATACTTGGAAGTTGATCATCATCATCATCTTATTAATGTTCCCGCAGCTGGGACACGCTCTATAAGAAGGAATGTGCTATACAGGCTGTAAACCACCTCATCACAAAGCCGTTAACCAAGCATTCTGTACATCAAACTAAGTTACTTTACGCAAAAAAATATTGCTGGGAAACAACTTTTTTATTTGAGGTTATAAATCATGTTTTGTTTTAGAACTCAATGTAATGCACTTAAAACATTGTGCTGATGGATGGATTGAATAGTACGGGGGTCGTGGAGGTGTTAAAAGTCAAAACCTTACAAAAAAAACTTATATTTAAAAAAAAAACTTGTCAAAAATTTTTAACTTTGACCCCTCATATCTCCGTAACTAGAAAGTTCCCAGGTATGATGCAGAACAAAAAAAATATCGCAATGATAGGGAGAACAAGTGCCTTTCGGCTTCGTGAAGAGTTGTTTTACACCCTTTATAGGGTGACTGGGAATTAGTGTACGATACTTTAACACTTGATTGTGCTCATGATCACAAATAACTTTTACTGCGGGACCAAACATGAATTTGCGAAAAAAAATCAGCTGTGCAGTACATTTACACTCGCCTAATGCACTGTAAAGCTAATATTTTTTTCGAGATATCAGCTTTGGTGCCATAGTTAAAGTTGTTTGTTATCATAAGCACAATCACGCGTTAAAGTAACGTGCACTAATTGCCAGTCACCCTATATTTTGACGACTCGAATGGCGTAGTGGTAGTGACGCTGCCTTACGTTCTTAGGGTACTGGTCTCGGATCCCGGTAGGAGCAAATGTTTGTGTGATGAGCATGGACATTTGTTTCCGAGTCATGGATGTTTGTATGTATAATAAGGATGTATTTACAAACAAAAAAGTTTATATGTAGTATATCAACTATCTGGTGTCCACGACACAAGCCTTGCTTAGTGTGGCACTAGATGGCGCTGTTTGTTTAATGTCCAGCGATATTTATTTATTATATAGTCCACTACGCGGGCCCAATGCGGATTGGTAGATGTCACATGTCTTCGAATTTATGATTCTAGGACATGCGTTAGTAAATAAATAAAAATAAATAAATAAATATCGCTGGACATTAACACACAGCGCCACCTAGTGCCACACTAAGCAAGGCTTGTGTCGTGGACACCAGATAGTTGATATACTACATATATACTTTTTTGTTTGTAAATACATACTGATTATACATATAAACATCCATGACTCGGAAACAAATGTCATTGCTCATCTCACAAACATTTGCTCTTACCGGGATTTGAACCCAGGACCAAAACAACGTAAAGCAGCGTCACCACCACTACGCTATTGGATTATTACTTGTATTCTTGGAAGTTATTCCAAGGGAAACAAACATTTAATTACAGCAAGTCATTAAATTTGTTTGTAATTACAAGACTAATAATTGAAAAGCTAACTCCCAAAACATCATGTAAAAACTACCCCATTAAACACATCAAACGTGTTGTGACTGTTCCTAAATTACCCTAGGCTGATAAAATTTTCGTTTTTCCTAAATCATGCTATTTATTAGTATTTATAGTCAGCTTCTCCCTAAGGAGAAGGGATCGCGCCCCGCCCCGCGCGATCCGGTAGGACTCGTCTCCAGGCTGGTCACCTTCCCCTGACTATGATAAATGAATTCCTTAACATATAGCAGTCCAATGCCTCGGATCAATATTAGATCAAGGACAGGATTGAAAGATATAGTAAATCAGACTATGGAATTCATAGTTATTGAAGTGTATTGAATGTGGTTTCGAAAGTGTAAAACATAACTAAGAGATGCTAAGTATATTCTTATGGCAACCAATAGTCTTTGTTAGTAACCCTTACGCTAGCGTAACAGGTAATTGGTCAGTCGTGACTCACACGATACTTCACATCTTCACATATTGTACTCAGAGTAACACTTCCATAAGTGACGCAGGCGGCTTCTCAGCGGCAATCGTCGGCATCATGCTCCTAGTGAGCATTGTCCCTAGCAGTTCTTTCGAACTGGTGAACGTGACAAGGCGGCTTTTCAGCGGCAGAACGTCAATCATCATGCTAACCAGTAGTCATGGTCCCTAACAGTCCGAAGACTGGTTATAATATAGATGTGGTATCAAACCATTCCAATCCCACCCCATGGATCATGTGTTCGTTTTGTACAGCTAGTGCATCTGCAAGACACGTGCTTATGTCAGGCTGACCGAATCATTTGTCAGAGATAAGAACTATTATTCTCGAATCACTATATGGTTGTCCATAATAGAATTGAGGATCAAACTCAAAACGCAAGTTGGCTGAATTGATGGTTAGAGCTATTGAATACATAATTCAAGAATGACCAGATGATAGAGTTGATAAATCAAAACTCAAGAACCATTTTGCAATAGAGTTGGAGATCTACTCTATTGAAATTCTATAGACAGCCCCCAAATCGCCCATACCCTCACCACTTCCTAGTGCCTTGGAGATGAGGAGAAGAAGTGGTGGAACAAACTCCTCAACAACACATGTCTGTCTGTTTAGTTTTAAGAACTTTAATAACACCATCAGCCTAGGGTAATTATTGTAATAGGACTCACCCAGTCGCTCACCAACAAACACACACACATACTAGATTAGTCTCAACTAACTAGGCTCTCAACCCGCATGTATTTAACTTATTCAATCACCCGACAACTCACTGGCACTCCACTCGACTAGCCTCTTGGTACTAACCAAGTCCTAACTTAGCTCAAATAGCTTATCGTCTCCACCCTCTAGCGGTCCCAAACCGACTGTCTCCAGCCTACCTCCTCCTGGCCCTCGTCCCCCGCCTTTTTAGCAAAATCCCACGGCTCGTCCGTTTTTTGTGAATCTTTCAATTGTTTGAAGTGATCGTCCGGGTTTTACCCAATGACCAGAGTTTATTACAAACACGTGTGCTTATCTATTATGAGTCGCTCGTAGAAATAGGATATTTTTAAGTTTCTAAAGAATCATTTGAGAAGCTTATCAGCCATCCCATTAAAATAAGGGATTTATGAGCTTGAAAGTTTTTACGTTTTGTCCTTCAATGCCAAATGTAGAAAGTTAATAGCTTTGTAAGTGTTTGGCTCCGTGTGTTGATTTTAAAATAAATATTAAGAAAGTATTTGCTTAATAAATGCATCGGCCAGTCACATTCCCCCCTCTGAAAATCAGACGCGTGACGCAGTACAGCGTATGGTCTTTCACAATAGGATAATCTGTGCCTTTCCATGTAATACTAGAATTCATAAGCACATCTAGCTGATAAGCTAGCCTTATCAGAATACTATCAGATTACTATATTTTCCAGCTGGAACACTAATGTATTAAGACACATTATCTGCTATAAAAATTTTGTTTAGTTTCGCAGAAGCATCTTTTATAGACACATCATTCCTGAACTTGAACTTATTCAACCTCAAAATACTCTTGTCATTTACCACGTTTCTGGTAACTCCAGAAGACCTGTGCATGCTAATAATTTATTTTTACATACCAGAGTCTCATAAAAGAGTATTTGTGCTATAGAGCGAAGCTACCTGCGGTGCTCCCTCGTTCTAGACTCGGCCTTATGCAGCTGCCGCTGGACAGAGGCCTCTCCCAATGCACCTTAATGCTTAGCCAGGAGTAGCTGAAATAGTCCGCACATAGACATATTAGACTTTATTCTAATTAATCGCCCCCCTCCGATTTTAAGAGGAAAGAGCAGTTCTGAAATCCAACTATAGTAGGAAAGCTGTATCAGAAAATCAATGCTATCTATTCTTAATTAATTATCATTTGCTTTTTGATATGTTGAATAAAAGTCCATCTACCATTTAAATCGTAATACATTTCGTGCACCTTGAGTAAACAAATAAGGTTCTTGACCTTAACTTTGAAATGTAGATAGGTACTCTAGGATATCAAAGTAGTTATGGGCTCATTTGCTCGTAACCGCATTACACAACTCAGTTTTGTAATGTTCACACTTGGTTATTGAAATATTATGTGCAAGAACTTTATCTATCAGGCACCAATATTGGAACTGCTTAGGAAGGTTAATGTAGTCATGTAGCTCAAAAAAAATAATACAGTTATAGTAGGGATAACAAAGTAATACCACGTGACTAGGGTTAACTATAGTGTCCATTAAAAGTGAAACTTAGCTTCGTTACTGGAGCCGTGCTACACTACACCTGCCGTTGAAGTCAGCCGATGTCAGCTGAATTTGATCAAACTTTAACCCGTACGCAACGCACCAGTAAAGTCTAGTGACAGCCATGCGAAGATTGAAATATCCTGGAATTTGAAATAAATCCACACGAGTATTCGTCCAATTATATGACATACGTTACGACATTGGAAAGTTTTAGGTTAACTCTCCATGACGTTATTGTAACTCTTGAAAATAAACTCTCATTTTTTTTTTTTAAACTTCATGCGTCTAATTATCTTATCACTGTTAATATACTCATACCATTCTACTCACTACCATTCATCCTTATACCAATACAAAACTTTCAATTTTATCGTAAACAATTGTATTTCAATTTCAATTGAAATCTGTCCGTGTATTATCAACACACGATACTAGCCATTAACAGGGAGTCGAACCCATAATTACTGTTGCACTGGAACACAAACAAGTCTTATAAATCGTTACCTACACTAAAATCTAGGTACCTCGATTTATAGCTTATGGGAACTGATCCCACTAACCGTGACACAGGAATTTAATTACTTATCAACTGTTGCGCCATGCGGGAATCGAACCCAAAATCCATGACAATGGAATACAGGTTTATATTATTGTGTCAACTGATAAATCATGCGGGAATTGAACCCGCTACCAGTGGTTGAAGGATTCAATCACGACAACTAAACCATTATCGTAACATCTGTTATTTATTGTAGCCGTTGTAAGCTCTAGCTGCGCCGTCTCTCACAATTCCTAGAACCATAAAATTACGTTGTGTTTTTATTGTAGTAACCCATTCATTGTTCTTTCTCGTTGCACTGAAATGAATCAGTACATTTAATGACGAGAATCCTGGTCACGGCACCACATGTGACTGTTCCTAAATTACCCTAGGCTGATAAAATTTTCGTTTTTCCTAAATCATGCTATTTATTAGTATTTATAGTCAGCTTCTCCCTAAGGAGAAGGGATCGCGCCCCGCCCCGCGCGATCCGGTAGGACTCGTCTCCAGGCTGGTCACCTTCCCCTGACTATGATAAATGAATTCCTTAACATATAGCAGTCCAATGCCTCGGATCAATATTAGATCAAGGACAGGATTGAAAGATATAGTAAATCAGACTATGGAATTCATAGTTATTGAAGTGTATTGAATGTGGTTTCGAAAGTGTAAAACATAACTAAGAGATGCTAAGTATATTCTTATGGCAACCAATAGTCTTTGTTAGTAACCCTTACGCTAGCGTAACAGGTAATTGGTCAGTCGTGACTCACACGATACTTCACATCTTCACATATTGTACTCAGAGTAACACTTCCATAAGTGACGCAGGCGGCTTCTCAGCGGCAATCGTCGGCATCATGCTCCTAGTGAGCATTGTCCCTAGCAGTTCTTTCGAACTGGTGAACGTGACAAGGCGGCTTTTCAGCGGCAGAACGTCAATCATCATGCTAACCAGTAGTCATGGTCCCTAACAGTCCGAAGACTGGTTATAATATAGATGTGGTATCAAACCATTCCAATCCCACCCCATGGATCATGTGTTCGTTTTGTACAGCTAGTGCATCTGCAAGACACGTGCTTATGTCAGGCTGACCGAATCATTTGTCAGAGATAAGAACTATTATTCTCGAATCACTATATGGTTGTCCATAATAGAATTGAGGATCAAACTCAAAACGCAAGTTGGCTGAATTGATGGTTAGAGCTATTGAATACATAATTCAAGAATGACCAGATGATAGAGTTGATAAATCAAAACTCAAGAACCATTTTGCAATAGAGTTGGAGATCTACTCTATTGAAATTCTATAGACAGCCCCCAAATCGCCCATACCCTCACCACTTCCTAGTGCCTTGGAGATGAGGAGAAGAAGTGGTGGAACAAACTCCTCAACAACACATGTCTGTCTGTTTAGTTTTAAGAACTTTAATAACACCATCAGCCTAGGGTAATTATTGTAATAGGACTCACCCAGTCGCTCACCAACAAACACACACACATACTAGATTAGTCTCAACTAACTAGGCTCTCAACCCGCATGTATTTAACTTATTCAATCACCCGACAACTCACTGGCACTCCACTCGACCTAGCCTCTTGGTACTAACCAAGTCCTAACTTAGCTCAAATAGCTTATCGTCTCCACCCTCTAGCGGTCCCAAACCGACTGTCTCCAGCCTACCTCCTCCTGGCCCTCGTCCCCCGCCTTTTTAGCAAAATCCCACGGCTCGTCCGTTTTTTGTGAATCTTTCAATTGTTTGAAGTGATCGTCCGGGTTTTACCCAATGACCAGAGTTTATTACAAACACGTGTGCTTATCTATTATGAGTCACTCGTAGAAATAGGATATTTTTAAGTTTCTAAAGAATCATTTGAGAAGCTTATCAGCCATCCCATTAAAATAAGGGATTTATGAGCTTGAAAGTTTTTACGTTTTGTCCTTCAATGCCAAATGTAGAAAGTTAATAGCTTTGTAAGTGTTTGGCTCCGTGTGTTGATTTTAAAATAAATATTAAGAAAGTATTTGCTTAATAAATGCATCGGCCAGTCACAGTGTGATTATAAAAGTCCACCCTTTCAAATCTAATAGCACTCGTCGTAGTAATGACAGCGGTAAACATTTGACCCAAATACCTGAATCATATTCATGAAAGCCACACTGACTTTTCAAATCGTTCAACCGACCCATTCTATAGTTTTTTATTTACAAGTAAAAATACCTGTATGCTAACCACCTTTCCAATCCAATTCAATTTCAAACCCTAACTCTAACAGAATAAAATTCTAGTTTCATCGCTCCCGTCAGCTAGCTCTTCCATGTCTAACCTTATAAGGTTGTAACTTGTAAATTAAGCTTTAACGTCAAAAATATAAAGTCTGTTTTCACCTGTGTTGAGACTTAACATTTCTGAAACTGGCCCCATGTTTGCTTTGAAACTAGACTTGGAACGATCGATGAGGCGTTCTGAGCTTAGATTTGCTATTTGAACTTGTTTTATTAAACGTTGATTTGTTGATTCTAATGGGGACTATCGCGCATGAATTCGCCGCTAGGGGCGCTCGTGTAGAGTAAGGTCTTCCGAAATGTCAGATGTCATAGATTGTTCACGCAATGCGCTTTTTCTATCACGTATTTTTACTAATATTCGCAATTGTGATCTAAATTGTCCCATTCCTGATTAATAATGACTAGAAGATTTTAAGTAACAAGTTTGATTTTCAACATCTAATTTGTTTAGTATTTGGAAGAAAAAATATTTTTAAATGTTCAATGCTTGCTCATTTTAGTGGCAATATTGTAAATATGAATCTAAAGTATGCACTATATGTAATAAAATTAACTTTTTATGAAGTTATTGGTACTTTAAAGTATCAAACAGAATGAATGACAGGACCTTACTCACCAGTGGCGCCATCTGGTGAACTCAAAAACGATAGCCCCCATTGCAGCTTAATATCGCTTTTCATTAGTAAAACAAGTAGCTTGAGCTCGTGGCTAAGTAATAACAGCTGCACAGGTTGACCTCAAGGTTAAGCTACGTTTAACTAGGTTGATTTGTGGATGGGTCACCTTCATAATACCTATACACGGTTTTCTCAGTGTCTCGGAAAACATGTTAAGCCGTTGGTTTCGTCTGTTATTTGTAGATCTTTGACGAGACAAGAAAGGCAGACAGCATTTTCAAAGTACCGTACTACTACTCAGTGCTAACTGATTTTTGGAGGTCAGATAGACAGTCGCTGTTATGTAAAATATTGGTTTGCATCCGGTAAAACTGGAAGCTGACCCCAACATAGTCGGTAAGGTGAAAAGATTTATTTCAGAAGTTTGTCTTGTAGCACTCATACTGTCACTCAGTAACTCATTATTTATGTTGTCTTGGCTTCCGTATGTTCTTTCACGAGTGACCACTGAAAACCAGTGCTGTGCTGCCCTGTACCTGCTTGTCGCAGTCTTAAACAATTTTTTTAAATAAGCAGTTCTTGGGTGACCAAAAATCTTGAAACTAGCGTGACCGTCACCTCTCACTTTGTAGAACTCGTAGCCAATCCGCTACGGTGTAGCACCACTTATGTGATTTAATCCATCCATCGGGCCATTGTTTTGAGTACGTTACACTGAGTTCTACCACAACACATGATATTTATCCCAAAAAAAAAGTCGTTTTCCAGCAATATTTTTTGCGTAAGATTACTTAGTTTGATGTACAGACAGAGTGCTTGGTGATGAAGCCCAAGAAGTCTGACACCAGTCTTACCTAGTGGCGTTGTATTTCCCAGTATTAACTGGGATGTGGAGGTCAGATTAGGAGTCGTTCCATGTAAAATACTGATATTCAGCGACACCCGGTCAGACTGGAAGCCGGCCCCAACATAGTTGGGAAAAGGCTAGGCAGATGAGGATAGTGTAGATAAGTATATTAAAAATAGTTTAACTTGTAACTTAAAACAATGTAAAAGTAGGTTTTTTTTAAATACTTTTAGTTTCTCAGACTGTGTTCAAAAACTAACCTAATTTCTTTCACTTCAAATCCCTGTTTCCTTTGACACAAACCCCTCACTATTAAAATTCCCTACCTGCCGTCAACCGAAACTGTAAGTAAAACTTCTATCAGAATTAACTGATTTATATTCCTAACGCGAATCCTTCCCTCGTCTCCTCACTCCATTACGACTCGTCCATGATTGTTGCTGCTCATGTAATGGGCGATTTCCTTGGATAGCTTCCTTCCACTGATGAAATGTGTCATTTTGTGAGCGGCGCCGCATACGTAACTAAGAAGTGTTCCATATTCAGTACCGAGGCTCAAGGTTTGGTGGGAAATTGTTACTTTTGTAGATCTGTCTCTGAATTAATGCTCTGTTCTATTAAAGTGATGAAAAGTGTGACCGGCAAAAAAAAGTTGGAATTTTATTTGTAGTTGTCAAAATGGGATTCAGTGTATGAAGATTGAAATAGTTAAGAATAGGACACTTTTTTACTCGAAATGGAAAAGTTACAAGATGGGACGTAGCCATCCTTGGTTGCTCGCAAATAGAACTTTTGAATTTTGACACATTTAATGACCGTTTTTACCGATACAATTTTTATGAACAGTTTTTTTATTTGTCCATCTTTGACAGTCGTTACAGGTAGTCAGTGGCCCCTAAAGTCTGACACCAGTCTTACCAAGTGATATCGTATTTCACAGTATTAACTGGGTTGTGGAGGTCAGATAAGCTGTCGCTGTAAAATACTGGTATTCAGCTGCATCTGGTTAGACTGGAAGCCGACCACAACATAGTTGGGAAAAGGCTAGGCAGATGATGATGAGTTTTTTATTTACAAAATTAAAATATTTAAAATAAATTATTAATTTTTAACCAGTTAATAGTAAACAACGACTTCGTTATGGTGCATCCACACCGCATGCAGAGGTAACATTCTCTAACAATGTTTTCAATTGTTACCACGTGTTGACTATTTTCAAATTTTAGGCAACATTACGTAACATCTAACACGGCAACTTATATTATCAATAAATAACACTTGGTGCTTTACAAAAAGTAACTGCGATGTGGATGCAGCATTTAGTTGCGTCATGTGTAAACCACCATTGATACACTAGTGGTGCATCCACATAAGGTCAAAATCTATATTTTTTGTGGCTACTCTTGCATTTGTTGAATGTTTACTTATTTATTTATCATCGCGTCCGTACAAATAGTAAGTTTGAGCAACACGCTAGTTGCACAGCATTTGTTTTATGTTATAGTAACTTACTCTAACATTGTTATGAATTGTTACCATATGTTGACTTTTTTTATAGTTAGGCAACATTACTTAACAATATATAACTTTTTATTGTTAGATCTTGCTCAAGAACACCTGGAAATGTTGCTCCAAATATTTGAGCTAATATTGATTGGTGCATGGTTGGTGCAGCGACGAATTATCACCGTCATGTCGAGTCGTGAAACAAATGATATCTGTTTTAAAAGTTTACGCTTAACCTCAAGACATCGTCACCACGCGCACGGTACATTGTTTGGTACAGAGGAAAGATTTTTTGTTTGTTTGTGCCTATTAAACTACAAAACTATTGGACCAATTATTTTTAACTATTTTTCACCAGTAGAAAGCACAATTATCAAGAAGTTCATACGCTATAAATGATATTTATATCATGCAAATTAATCGACATAACACATATTTTGCGAGCAAAGTGCTAGTTTACTGATAAAATAAAACATATTTCCCGTAAAACTGTTCGATACGCTATGGGTGCAGAAAAGATACAATGTGCAATAAAATTTATCGTACGACAAAACACGTACATTTATAACGCAATACAAGAATAAAGCTGGGTCACACATGCGTTAATAAATCTTTCGGGACTGCAACTTTTGGAAACGCATCGTAGATACGTAAAAGATACGTGAACATATTTTTCACTAGTGATGTAGGTTTTGGACAGTTTCGGATATATTTTAGGTATTCGTTCAGTATAAAGGGTGTAAAACACCTCTTCACGAAGCCAAAAGGCACTTGTTCTCCCTATCATTGCGATGATTTTTTTGTTGTACTTCTACCTGGGAACCTTCTAGTTACGGAGATATAGGGGGTCAAAGTTACAACTTTTTGACAAGTTTTTTTTTTAATAACTGTTTTTTTTTATAAGATTTTGACTTTTAACACCTCTACAATCTCCGCACTATGCAATCCATCCATCAGCACAATACTTTATGTGCGTTACATTAAGTTCTACTACAAAACATCGTCGGTACATTGTTCAAGGGTCGTGGAGGTGGTGTAAGTAAAAATCCTACAGTAAACAGTCAACATGAATTAATAAACAATATCAAAACGTTGGGACTTTGAAACCCAATATCTCCATAACTAGAAGGTTCTAGGTAGGAACAAAAAAATGATCGCAATAACGGGGAGAACAAGTGCCTTTCGGTTTTGTCAAGAGGTGTTTTACACCCTTTAAAACCGTCAATATTGTAATGTAAAATAGTCAATTTTGTAATGTACAACGTAATTTTTTTGTAGTATGTTGCAGTTCAAGGCAAATATTCTTCTTAAAACAGTTCCATGATCACTTTTACGTCCACATTCGTGCTTTCTACAATCATAAGCAAACTCAAAATACTAAACAATTTTACCACTGTCTAAAGTGTGATACAGAACATGGCCCTAGAAGTTGTCCAGCTTATGGTAAAACTTGTAAAAATTGTAATAAAATGAATCACTTAGCAAAATGCTGCTTGAACAAAACAATAAATTGTGTTAGCGAGGATATAGAAGATCCTGATAACAATAATGCAGTACATGACTTATGACTAGTTAAAGTATGTGATAGTATTGGAAACAAGAACTATAAAGAATGTCAAGATTGGTCACACACTTTAACAATATTAAATAAAAATATTAATTTCAAATGTGACACAGGGGCACAAGTGAATGTGCTGTCATTATTAGATTTGAAAAAAATTGTCGATGATGATAATCCTAAATGGTCTGAGACAAAAATAACATTAGAGGTATTCGGGGGTACAAGAATTAAGGCATTAGGGGAAATAACATTAGAAGTCCTTAGTGATGATAAAGAAAAATTAATGATTGAGTTCATAATTATAAAAGAAAATGTGAGACCAATCCTTGGGTTAAACTCATTGATAAAATTAAAACTGTTAAACATAAATGCTACTGTAAGTAGCATTAATATTAAAAATAAAGAATGTGTTATTAACAGCAACATGGAAATTTTTCAGGGCATTGGAGAATTTAGGAAACCACTAGAACTGCGCATTCAGTCAACAGCTCAGCCAGTGGTAAAACCTCCTCGACGGGTTCCACATGCGCTCATGAATCGTCTCGTAACCAAATTGACAAGCCTCGAGGAAGCGAATTTCTTTGTTGCCCAAACTACACTTAATAATTCTTTCTCAGTTTGTGTAAAAGATTTTTCTGCCTTAGTTAGGCTTCTTGATGCATAGCTTACTGGTTTGCCATTTTGCATTAAACAACATCCTAATCCATCTTTACTTGCATCACATTGTATGGTGACTGGCAATAAGCTGTTGAAATTCTGCAATACTGGTGCATTACTAATAAATTGTTTAATATTACAGAAGGTATTTTCATGGATATCGGTCCATAACCAGCCTACATTTTTCTGTAAGAGAATGTGCAAAGGTGCTACTAACTCTGCCAAGTTATTAATGAATTTTCTTAAATAATTAACCATTCCTAAAAAAATTTGCAGTTCTTTTTTATTGGTTGGACTTTTAATACTTAGTATGGCTTTTACTCTTTCTGGATCTATTTTCATTCCTTCTTTTGAGAAAATATGACCAAAATATTTGACTTCCTTTAATTTGTATTGGAATTTTCTTTTGTTAAACCGAACATTATTTTCTTTTGCTCTCTCAAATACCTTTTGTAATATCTGATCATGGTCAGCATCATTTTCACCGCAAATCAGCAAGTCATCACAATAAATTATAACTCCAGGGATATCTCCAAATATTGTTTCACTGTATTTTTGAAAAATTTCAGGTGCAACTGATAATCCAAATGGCAACCTTAAAAATTTATAACAACCAAAAGGACTACTGAAGGTGCACAAATCTGTAGAGTTTTCTGCCAATTTTATATTATAAAACCCATCTGATAAGTCTACTACAGAGAATACCGTTTTATTGCATAATTTAGTAATAATTTCCTCTAATGTTGGAATAAGGTGATATTCTCTCAGTAAAACTTTATTTAGTTCCTTTGGATCCAGACAAATGCGTAAATTACCATCACTTTTTTCTATAATTACTAGATTACTCACAAATGATTTTGGATGTTCGACCTTTACAATGACTCGCTGTTCCTCGAGGCTTGTCAATTTGGTTACGAGACGATTCATGAGCGCATGTGGAACCCGTCGAGGAGGTTTTACCACTGGCTGAGCTGTTGACTGAATGCGCAGTTCTAGTGGTTTCCTAAATTCTCCAATGCCCTGAAAAATTTCCATGTTGCTGTTAATAACACATTCTTTATTTTTAATATTAATGCTACTTACAGTAGCATTTATGTTTAACAGTTTTAATTTTATCAATGAGTTTAACCCAAGGATTGGTCTCACATTTTCTTTTATAATTATGAACTCAATCATTAATTTTTCTTTTTCATCACTAAGGACTTCTAATGTTATTTCCCCTAATGCCTTAATTCTTGTACCCCCGAATACCTCTAATGTTATTTTTGTCTCAGACCATTTAGGATTATCATCATCGACAATTTTTTTCAAATCTAATAATGACAGCACATTCACTTGTGCCCCTGTGTCACATTTGAAATTAATATTTTTATTTAATATTGTTAAAGTGTGTGACCAATCTTGACATTCTTTATAGTTCTTGTTTCCAATACTATCACATACTTTAACTAGTCATAAGTCATGTACTGCATTATTGTTATCAGGATCTTCTATATCCTCGCTAACACAATTTATTGTTTTGTTCAAGCAGCATTTTGCTAAGTGATTCATTTTATTACAATTTTTACAAGTTTTACCATAAGCTGGACAACTTCTAGGGCCATGTTCTGTATCACACTTTAGACAGTGGTAAAATTGTTTAGTATTTTGAGTTTGCTTATGATTGTTAACACTTCTATTTCTAGTAAAATTATTATACTTAGCTTTATTTTGGTTATTAGGATGCTGCTGCTTTTGAATGACGTTGACAGATGGTGTAACCTCAGTGTTCTTCTGCAGGATCTTGACATGTTCTTTGGACAGCTCTGCAGCTCTGCACATGGTGAGCGCCTTGTCTAGTGTGAGATCTCCTACTTCTAGCAATTTTCGTTGTAGTTTCTTGTCAAACACCCCCATGACGATCCTGTCTCTGAGCATTCGGTCCTCCATGTTCGTAAAGTTGCAATTTTTGCTAATCTTCCGTAAATCGGCGTAATAACTATCAAAAGTTTCCAACTCTTCCTGTTGTCTTCTATGGAAGTTGACAGTATTTATAATCTCATTTTGTTTCGGCTCGAAGTAGTTATCAAATTCCTTGATGACTGTGTCATATTTTACTGTTGTGTAATCTTCATCCGTTTTCAATAAGTTGTAATATAAATCTTGTGCTTCTTGACCAATACAATTTAGCAAAATGGCCGCCTTCCTTGTTTCTGATAATCTTTCGAACCCTGCTGCTGCTAGGAATACCTGGAATTGTTGCTTGAACTTTTTCCATTTTGGCAGTAGATCTTCTACGGTATTTAGTAGAAGTGGTTCAGGCATCCTGTATTCTATGTTCGCCATCGTTATAATATTTTGTTTCTTTTCTTCTTCACCCATCAGCGTCTTCACGTCGCGTCGTGCACGTGGGACCTTTTTTCTTCTTTGTTTTACTATTATTCTTGCTTTTTTGGTTCTTAAACCGGCTGCGCCATGTATTGTTATTCTAATAAAACAATTAATGTTGAGGTATTCGAGGTTTATTTAGTTTCTTTTATAATTATGTTTAATACGTGACAGTGCGTGCTTAATGTTAGCTCCGATGTGTCGGGGTTCTCACGGAAAGGGAAGTGGCGGTGTGGCCAGCTGTATTGGGGTTGGCAGCTTATAAATAGTGTTGCCATTACAACACCTGCTCAATTTTTTCCCATAACTTACCAAACTACCCATTCTAACACATTGTGTACCTTCGAAGAGTTATATCTTACGGAAAATTGTTTCTTTTGCTCCACCTCCGGGGAAATAACCGCAGTTTGTCATGAAATGACATGTGCCAAGAGGCCCCTACAGTCATATATCTACATACCTGCCCGTGGGAAATGCCCGATTTCTAAGATTCTGATACCTTTTACCACTAGCATTTTGTTGACTAGAATTGTATATTGAGATATCTAATATATAAAAACTCAACATGTGGAAGAGTAGGGATAAATACGATTTTTCCTTTCGTCTATATCAAACTGGAGGCAGAACTGAATAAAGCCAACAGGCCCAAAAAGAAGTCTACGGGATAAGACCAGTTGCGCTGTATTAAGGATAAAAATAATATTAATAGGTCCTACATTTTGAGCACACAGTGTTTCTACAAGGTCTTAATGGTTGGTTGGTTGACGACTCGAATGGCGTAGTGGTAGTGACGCTGCCTTACGTTCTTAGGGTCCTGGGTTCGAACCCCGGTAGGAGCAAATGTTTGTGTGATGAGCATGGACATTTGTTTCCGAGTCATGGATATTTATATGTATAATAAGTATGTATTTACAAACAAAAAATTATATATGTAGTATATCAACTATCTAGTGTCCACGACACAAGCTTTGCTTAGTGTGGTACTAGGTGGCGCTGTGTGTTAATGTCCAGCGATATTTATTTATTTATTTATTTATTTTTTATTTATTAATAACTCCGTATGAAGCTTGTACACTATCCAACATAATATTGCGTTCAATAAGATAATAATTATGACAGATGTAGAACACTGACAAAAGCGTTGCAAAAAGAAAAATGTTAATCAAACTAAAGAAAACCGATTTGGTTAATTAATTACTTTTATTACAGTAAAAATAAATACATACATACTCTAAAACTACTTATATTTAACGAACACTAACAATGTGAATAGCCCCTAGATAATAAGAAAAATAATTTACATTGTCTCAATATTCTATAACATTTGTACTTAGAAAATTAAAATCTTGTTTCATTTTGTTAAATTCAATAATATTCAAACAAGTGT
Source organism: Xestia c-nigrum (assembly GCA_916618015.1). Classification (NCBI taxonomy): domain Eukaryota; kingdom Metazoa; phylum Arthropoda; class Insecta; order Lepidoptera; family Noctuidae; genus Xestia; species Xestia c-nigrum. The sequence goes on from OU745265.1 coordinate 20,348,926, forward strand.
TATAAATTAATGAGCGCCTAAACTTATTAATAAATCTATGGATTTGAATCACAGGACGTCTATAAAAATTGACCCAAATCCTAACAGTCTTGATCTAAGCTTCCGCTTGTACCTCTATGACATGAGTATGCTTTCTCTTTTCATGTATTCCTTCAAACTCATTCTGTATCTCCTGCAATGACCGATCTTTTGTCTCAGGGACAAAGAAGTAGACAAATACTATCCCAACAATGCAAGTAATGGAAAAGGCCCATAGTGTCCAACCATGTTTCACCATGTCTACCAGATTCTGGTAAAATTTCGTCACAGCAAACGCCAAGAACCAATGAAAACCAGCAGTTAAGGCGGTTGCTCTTCTTGTCATGTGAGGAGGGAATATTTCTCTTAGCATCAACCAGGGTATTGGCCCAACACCAGAAGCATAGAAACTTACAAAGAGACATAATGTGAAAAGAGGGACCCATGTACTACTCGGAGATAAATTGGATGCTTTTAAATGGTAAAAGATACCTAAACCAGCTAAATTCACAGCCATAGCTGCAAATGAAATCATTAAAAGTATTCTTCTTCTAACAACCTTCAGAAGCATGGTGGAAAAGTAGGTGGAGGAAACGAAGCAGAAGCCTAAAATTATAGCAGCGCTAGGTGGGTTGAGACCTATAGCAAAAGTTTCGAAGATATTCTTGGCGTAGAAAAGGACGGGGTAGATGCCACTCATCTGTTGGAATATCATAAGCCCGAAAGAGACAACAAGAGCTTTGACCGTGGACCTAGTACCAAAAAGTTCTTTAAAAGTGACTTTGATCTTTGCTGAACTTCTGAGGCGCTCCTTCAAGGCTCTAAATTCACCGTCTATGTCGTTATCGATGCCTCTGAAGTAGCGTAAGGCTGCTTTGGCTTCTTGGAATTTTCCTTGAGACATTAAGTAGGCTGGTGATTCAGGGAGGAAGATGAAGGCAACGAAGAAAGCAGTAGGTACGCTGGCGCAGAGGACTGTTAGCCAAGAACTGTTTTCCACCAGACCTGGAAAATAAAATTGAGTTGTTAAAGAAAAGTTCTGAATTTACAGCTATATTTGAATTAAAGCCGAAGCACACCAACTAAGTGCACGCAGCTTGTGCGTGTAATCGTGCATTCATTTGTTGAAATACCAAGGATAAGAAATTGGGACAAGTCCGCCACACTATTCCTAAACCACTGTAACTCCTGAAAGCCAGAATCAACAGTGGCGAACACCAGAAAAACGCCGAGTAAAGAAGCTCGATGAAGTCCCAGAGAATGAATTTAACTGTCTTGGATCTCGCAACGAAATAAATCAGAAATACCAAGGATGATACCAGACCCGTTGCAATGCAAAAGCCACGCGCACGAATTTGGTACTACTTCAGTTTTAATTGTATACTATGGAGCCCAACCGATAAAAAAAAAATTCTCACCATTAGAAAGCTACATCTTTACCGACTAACACAGGCTATAAATTTGATTGATATCATGCAAATTAACCGAGCTATCCCACTTTTTGCAGATGAAGTTGCGAGTGAAGTGATAGTTTTACATAAAACAGCTTCAATAAAAATCTCAGAGGAAATGATATAGCAATTGCTTACCAATAATATATCCAAAAAGAACTCCACAACTGAAGTGGACGTGGTAGAAGTTGGCCAGTGTTGGAAGAATATGCTTCTCTGCTATGTCTTCGATATAAGGTGGGATGCCAACACTGAAGGCTCCCAAAGCCATTCCACCGACGAAGCGTCCTACGTATAGACCATACACGTTTGGACTGAAAAAAAGGAATTGTGTTATAGAGATGCTATTTAATTACACATTTTGTTTAAATTCCCCAAAAGGCTAGGCATGAAGGGTGTAAAAACACTTTTAAAGGAGCCAAAAAGGCTACCCGTCTTTGCGATCATTTTTTTGTTCTAGACCATACTTCTAACTACGTAGATATTGTGGGTCAAAGTTCCAACTTTATGACAAGTTATTTTTTTTTAAACCAGTTTTTAATCCAATAAATACATATTTAGTCCGTCAGAGTATTGGAAAACAATGGACACGTATTTTTGTTTTAATAAATCAATTAAGACAAAGATAAAACGCATCAAAATTCAGTAGTAGGGGCTTGCGACGTCAGAAAAAAATATACCATACCAAAAATTGTAAGATAAGATAAGATAAGATAAGATAAAAATTTATTTGCTCAAACATGTGTACACATACAATAATATATATTAAGTGTATGCAGGATAACATAAATAAAATTGGTTCAGACATGTTTGCCATATCCTATGGCGTGCAAATGTTTAGAATTACAATTGTGATTTTAATATATCCTTCAATCCGAGAAAAACAAATTAACACAAAAAATTAACATGGTCAAAATAAAATAAAACATAATTTAATCTGCGACTATAAAAAACAGCTAGTATTAATAATAAATGTCAAACCATAAAATTAGACCATAAGTAAAAATTATAAAGGAATCAATAATACATGTCAAAATATACAATAATAAGCACAGACATGACAAAAAGTAAATAACAACTAGTAGTAATAATAAATGTCAAACCAAAAAATTAGAAATCATAAGTAAAAATTAAAGAGGAATTAATAAAACTATGTCAAAATATATATAAGCACACACAGACATGTCAAAAGTAAATAATAAAATCATAATTCAGTAATCAATTCAATAGTCATACTTCAGAGTCAAATTATACAAAAACGGTTATGATTGATTATAAAAATGAAACAGAACAATATTTAAGATATCTAATCAGAATTTTTCATCTAGAAACTCATTCAAATTATAATAAGACTTATCTGCTAGAAAATTATTTACTCTGTTTTTGAATGCAACATCATTTAACTGCTTCCAGTTTTTCGGAAGTTTATTATAAATTTTTGGAGCCATGCAAAATACACTTTTGCGCATAAGTGCCGTTTTATATTGTTGTAGGCAAATTTGGGTACTGTCACGTCTATTACGAGGGAATCGATCTGCCATACGAGAAAATAGGTGAGGGTTGGATCTTACGAACATCGCATTTTCTAATATATAAAGTGAAGGTAGGGTCAAGATTTTGTACTTCTGAAAATAAGGCCTGCAACTCTGAGTGGTTTCAAGTTTGAACATCGACCTAATACAACGCTTTTGAGTTTATAAATATAAGTTCCCGGTCAGTCGAGTTACCCCAAAAGATTACACCGTATCTTAAAATAGACTCCACCAAACCATAGTATGCGGTGAGTAAAGCATCTACACTAATCACTGCTGCCAGTTTGTAAAGAGCATATGCTGAGGTACTTATTTTCTTACTTATAGTCTCTATATGTGCCTTCCAGTTTAATTTCTGGTCAATAATAAGTCCTAAAAATTTAGTTGTATCAACTTCGTCAATGTTATTATTATTATAGTTTATATTTAAATTATTAGTGAATGTCAAGGAGCGCTGATTAAAGTGCATAATTTTAGTTTTATTTAAATTTATTTTTAAATTATTATTCTTTAACCATTCTATTATTGCAATTAGTGAGTTATCAATGTCAGATTTATATGTGTCTCGGTTTTTACACGCGATAGTCACTACACTGTCATCAGCGAAGAGGCTCATAAAATAAAAAAATAAAAATAGTTTATTTTCAGACAACTTAAGTCCATAGCAGAGGTTAGTAACAGAAATCTTATCAACTATATTAGTTCACAAAATAACAATGTAGGTAAATGGTTAGTAACAGAAGAACTTATCACTATGTTAGAGTACACAAAACAACAATGTAAAGAGTTAGTAACAAACATCTTATAACATATGTTAGTACAATAAAAACATAATGGAAATAATAGAATTTCTTCACTAACCTGCACCTGTCACATGCAGGCTAGTGAAGCGACGCATGACCGCCGAGTCCAATCTATCCGCTATCATTCTCAGTATCTTGTTGCGGCTCCCCCTCATACTGTGCACCACAGACATGGTTTTCCTACGCATAATTGCATAGAAATCATCTATGTGCGCATCTGCAAACATGCCTGAAGCGCTACAGTACCGCGGAAGCCGCACCAGAGTCCTGAGAATGTTATTATATTGTACTCTGAGAGCATTATACGTCCGCAGTTTGAAACTGGTCCATAAACCACCTGTGTAGAAGCTTTGACAGTACGCTTTAAATAACGTTAATTTAACATCAACTGTACAACGAGCGAATCTATGAGCCAACATATTTCCACGGACCGATAATGCCCTCCGCTCTCTTTCTATGTCCAGGTCATCTGTTAATGTTTCTGTCACTATATGACCAAGATATTTAAACTGAGCCACCTGTCTCAAATTAACTCCATTTAGGCACAGCGTAGGAACACTATTGGGTTTTTTGTTTTTACCAACAAAAACCATAAACTCGCTCTTAAGTTCGTTGTACTTTAACCCATGTTGTTCGGCATAAGTTTCACATGATTTTAAAAGTTTCCTCAGTCCACCGATTGAAGGGCTCAAAAGCACCATATCGTCTGCATAACTTATGTTATTGACACTTACGTCATCTATGCGGCAACCGACATGCATGCTGCTCAGCCCCTCAATCAGCTGGTTCACATACAAAGATAGGTTACATAGGTTGTTCTGTGGACTTAGGCAAGTCATTAATATATAATGTAAACAAAGGAGGTCCCAAAACACTTCCCTGTGGTACACCGTACTTAACTTCACGTTCTTGCGACCGATGTGACTCTTCTCGTTTTGTAGTTAGGTTTACCCTACTCAATTCCGTTATTTGTTTTCTGTTTTGAAGATATGACTCAAATAGTTTTAGTATATTACCTCTAATGCCATATGCTTCGAGTTTCTTAAGTAAAATATTGTGTTGAACATAATCAAACGCCTGAGTCATATCGCAGAATATGCTACAGACTGGTTTATGTTGATCCATATTCGTCATCACTGTGTATAAAAAATCATAAATTGCCATATTAATAGTTTTTTTTTTCTCTGAAACCTTTCTGTTCATTGCACAGGATCTTATTGTGTTCCAAATATGAGTTAAGTTGTTTATAAATATATTTTTCGAAAATTTTGGAAGTTACTGGAATGAGCGATACCGGTCTATAATTCAACATCAACTCTTTATCGTCATTCTTAAATATAGGCTTAACTATAGATGTCTTTAGTGCGCTTGGGAATATTCCAGCACTAATACTCAAATTAAGTATGTAACTTAAAGGACAACTAATGACGTCCGCTACCGCTTTGAGTACTTTTGTGGAAATTCCATCGTAGCCTACACTCTTTGTGTTTTTGAGTGTTGATATGATTCTCATTACGTCATATGGTGTACTAGGTGCCATAAACATAGAGTCTCTCATATTCAAAATATGTTTTGTTACTGTGGTTCCAGCGTTTACAATTGGTTGAATTTTGTCGATGAAATAGTTGTTAAAGTTATCAGCTATGTGTTTTGGTTCTGTGATGGTTTCATTATTAACTTTAATTTTATCTATAGAAGGCTTTGGTATATTAAGTTTGCTTCGTTTAATTATTTGCCAAGTCGTTTTAGGTTTGTTTGTAGATGTTTTAATTTTATAATTGTTTTGGGCGCACTGTGTCAGTTTAATAATTTTTTTATATAGCTTTGTGTATTTTTTGAGACTCATTTTATTGGTTTGACTAGGTTTTAATCTATAATTCCACAGCAGTTGCCTTTTCTTTTTGCTACAAATTTTTATACCATGAGAAATTTAATTTACTTTTTTTTTTGAATTTACTGTTATTCCAATGCGAGGGAAACATAAGTCATATAGCAGTATGAAGTAATCTAAGAAAGCCTTATATGCAATATTGGGGTCAGTAGCATTATATACTTCCGTAAATGACAAGCTGCTTAAATTATTTTTAAACTTAGATATGTTTTCTTCACTATAATCCCGTCGTTCTATACGCCACTTGTTAATTGCGCATATTTTGCTTACGGGGAATTTGAGAAGTTGCGCTGTGTGATCAGACAATACGAGTTCTAAAATAGATGTTTTGCAGGATTTATTGAAATTATGCGCAAAATTGTCTATGCAAGTTTGGCTCCTCAATCGTGTTGGTTTCTTAAGAGCTAGTTTTAAGTTAAAATTTAATAGCAGATTTTCAAAGTCAATTGTATTATTGTTCCTTTTCAATATGTCAATATTAAAATCTCCCGCTATGACAATATTTTGTGATTTCTTAGTACAAGTTTTTAGCAGTGTTAATAATTTATCGAAAAATTGAGATACATTTTTGCCATTAGGAACCCTATATACGCATACAATAATGGTGTTCTGGTCAATCAGCTCTATGGCGCAGCATTCGAAAACCCCAGCAGAGGCTATTTTTGCAATCTTTGGCAGTTCTCGCCATTGATGTCCATTCTTCACGAGTATACATGATCCACCTCTTTTACTTTCTTTTCTACTGAAGCATGCTGCCAAACAATAATTATCTATGCATAATTGATTCTCATATCCCTGCATCATGAAATGTTCTGTTATGCATAAAATGTCGATTTCCGTACCTTTCTCTGATAATTCCTGCAGACAGACAGATAGAGAGTCTGCTTTTGATAGCAATCCTGCTATGTTTTGATGCATTGCGTAAAGGTGGTTAGTCACGAAAAAGTCTGTTACTCGCTCTGTTGTCATTCGCGTGATATTTAGCGTTCGTGAGAGAAATAGAAAGAGGGGATAATTCACACTCCTGTTCTGTGTCCAGGTTTTGGTTTATATTATCCATAATGTTAAAATGAACAAATTCTTCAATCATTAAACTTAAATTCTCAAATATTTTTGTCATGCCGTGATTATTGACAGATCCACTTTTCTTCCAAAACATTTTATAATCACATGTCAAGTAAAAGTTATTATCGAACAAATACGCGAAATTGTAAGTACTTGCATCTAAATACATCAGGCTGTTAAAGGTTTCTATTCTGCCGTTAAATAACGTGGAAAAGTCGTTCAATTTAAATGTAGGTGCGCATATTATAATATTGGTGGGATGTATTTTTAATAGCGTTTCTCGTATGGTAATTATTAGGTCAACGTAGTTGGTAGTTTGTCGAAAGTCCTCCTCACAGATGAAAATTAGGCAGTAGTCGTTCATTGTAAAGTCTTTTAATTTCATATCAATGTTTTCTATAAGCTTCTTCGTTCTACAATTCGGCGTTAAATAATGGCAAATTTGATAATTTTGAAACGTATCTTCTGCGATTGTTAGGATCTTGTTATTATTATTGTTACTTAAGATACATAGTTTATGTTGTTCAGGGACTAAGTGGCTTTGTTTGGGTACGTATTTCGGAACGTTACTAGTCGCGCCATCTGTTGCAGATCGTGGAGAGTTATTGACTTCACAATCGGACGACTGAATACGGTCTTTTAAAATCTCTTGCTTAGTTGTGATCTTTGTTGTATTTTCTGGATTGGTAATCTTGTGTGTAATGAGGTCATTTGTTGTTAAGTTTTCGTTTGAGTCAGTTTGGAAGCTATAAGTTAAACGTCGCTTGGGATCTTTACGATGTGCATATGAATTTCTCCTTGTTGATGATAAGGGACTTTTGCATATCTGCTTGAGAATATCAATTTCTTGTATCAGTTGAGACACTTGTTTCCTTAGTTGAATATTTTCCAAAATAATGTTATCGAGCTCATGTTGAGTGCTTTTTAAATTTGATTTTAGGTCGCTTAATTCTGACTTTAACTCCTCGATAACGTTTGTTTTGTTTGCAGATAGGTCTAAGCATAGATATATAATGGGTCTAAGCTTCTCCCCAAACGGTCCTCAGAAAACGTAGTACTAAAGGAATCACTCTCATTCAAGCTTTCATATGATTTCGATTTTGTTTGACAGTGACGTCTTAAAGTAACATTACTGGTACTATCCATTTTCTGGCGGTAGAAACTGCGAGAGTGCCAACACTCTTTTGTATTATAAATGTTATTAACTTCTCAATAATATTTTGGAAGTAGATTTTTATCAGCTAATCAACAGTATCATAGATGTCACAAAAAGTGTAACTTTTTGCGGGAATCGAACTCGAGCCTCGTGCTTCAAGAGTTACATACATGCAGGCCGCGCGACGTACTCGCCACTGTGACTGTTACGTATGTTGTTGAAATTGTTGATCAGTAGGATCTTCCAAATAAAAAAGTTCGTTAAAGATGTCAGTTGTTATTTGAACGATTTGAATATTTTTTCACTAAGTGTCACTTTTGGTTGAATCACTTTTACCGTTGTTATTGTTTATAATTTGTATGTCACACGTTTGTTAGCTAAGTATATTGTGGTATATATTTCATACGAGTCATGAATACCACATACAAAACTGTTTTTAACACAAAATATGGTTCACATTTATAAGTTTTGTTTACATAGATCACAGTGATTAATTGGCTAGGATAACACTTTCACACACGTATTATACTGTTTTCTTGGTTTTTATGACGAACTTAAGTAGATACTATTCAAATAACTATTTTAATCAAATTAATAACGAGAGCACAATGCTTTCATGACAGCTAGCTGTCAGACACCTCTGTATTTGGAATACGTAACGAAAGAAAAAAATCAGGTCATATATTTTTTAATAAACTAACTGACGTACTTCTTAGATTTGTTCAGTACACAAGCCTATGTATTGCCCGTTATATTCTTCGAATTAAACACGTACCTCGAAGCGACAAGGATCCATGATACTACCAAAGGTAGTGCCAAGTACAGCAGGGTTTTCTTTCTCCCAAAGTATTCAGATATGAGACCGGCTGGCCCCGCGCCCCATAACGCTCCGAGGCACAGCAGAGAGGCTACCCACGATGCTTCAGAAGCTGTTAGCTGAAAAAGAAAAACAACAACGATTAAGAAAGAATCATAGATGAATTAAATTAAACAAATTATAGTGTCGGCCTGGGTTCGAACCCACGTTAACCATTAAGCCAGGAGCTAGGCAATGGACCACATCAAGTTTTCTCTTTTTTCTATTGCACAGTAATTTTTTGTTTAAGAATTTTAAATTCTGGCATAAAATTAAACACCATTTAAACTTGTATTGTCACTGATTATTTATTATTAGGAGCAAATGTTTGTGTGATGAGCATGGACATTTGTTTCCGAGTCATGGATGTTTATAAAACTCAAACTCAAACTCAAATCATTTTTTTCAATTAGACCATTACGGCACTTTTGAATGTCAAAAATACAAAACTAAATCAAAGCTACAGTCACAGTCACAAGGCATAATAACTTGAGAAAGTACTGTAGTTGCCCATTCCCTAGCGTAGATCTCTATGGAGAAGAACGGGCAAGAAACTCCATGGACACTGTTTTTAAATCAATATATTGTTACAAAATCTTGGATACATCATTCATGTGATTATACATATATGTGAGAACGATGTAGAAAGACGTGCACATTAAGAGCGTCCAGAGAAAAGATTAGATCAACAATGTAAAAAAAAAGAAATTAAAATTAACCATGGCAGCTAAGAGATGACCAGTCCCAACTGACAGCGCCCGTTCACGAACATGATGCATGTATCGGCGCCATTCAACTCGACCATATTGAAGGGAGCTAAATGACCCGACACACCCGCCACCATCACCGAGACATTTGAGTGAGCATGACATTCTCACAGCCGCCAGGGCATATTGAAGTCAAAAAAAAGAAAAAAAAGATAACTAAATGGCGGCTAATGGTGGCTTTACAATACATAGAACTCACACATGAGGTATGCAATTATATAATATTAAGAGATGGAATCTATACAATGCAAGGATATTATTACAATCTTTTGCATCTTCCACAATAACTTGACTGGGAATCAATTAGTTTGGTTTGGTGGCTTTACAATACATAGAACTCACACATGAGGTATGCAATTATATAATATTAAGAGATGGAATCTATACAATGCAAGGATATTATTACAATCTTTTGCAGCTTCCACAATAACTTGACTGGGAATCAATTAGTTTGCTCCTATGGTTGTGGAGCAGGACCGGCATTCATATCTATCTCAAAATAATAATTAAGACTAAAAGTTAGACTAAAACCAGGTCTCCGATCCCAGACACAATAAATCCTAACCACAAAATTATATACCAGAGGCTTCCAAGAATAATATACCCAACTTACCGTGAGTTTAGTATGTTCGGTACTAAGTATGCTTGGTGTAGTGTTCTCAACGGCAATTACGTCCCGAGTCGGCGACGGTGGCTGTAACATACGTATATTTATGAAGTTAATTAATCTCGGACAGAAATTATAACAAAGATTATGTTGCTCATACAGTTGTTACGGAATTTATTTATGGATTCAGAGGGAAGAATTGTGTGGGAGTTGAAGGTGCGTAACATCTTTTGTGTAAGCTGTTTCCAATATTGGAGGTTTCGTTGATGACAACAGACTCAGGTATTATATCAAGATTGCGATAGCTAATAGTGCGACACAACTTGTATAATGAAAAATATTGTTATGAAACAAACTACTAACTGGTTTATGACCATGGTTATTTTATTGAGGAGCATTTACATAGTAGATAAACGTTTCAAGTAAAATACTAGAGTATTAAAAAGCAAGGCAATTTGAACTCTAACGCCTAAAAAAGTCAGACGATTAGTCAAAAGAAAAAGCAAGTTCGTCTAAAAAACACGTCTCGCTTTAGAATTGTATAAAAAAATACTCAAATTGATATTAATATCTACAAAATTAATGAGTGACCAATTAAGAGAAAACCAAAACAAACAAAAAAAGTAATTTCAACGACTGCAACTAAAGCTGTAACATTTCATACCTAAGAGCCGAAATGAAAGTCGCAACCAACCGCAAGTATAACAAATAGTCCAGCAGCGAATTCACTAATTGCTGCAGCAGTCATATGCATAAAACATACAAATTGCCGACCAAGAACAGTATTCCAATTAAAATTCCCCTAAGTACGCAGTCGTTTAAAAGCAAACGATATTAAATTTGTATCTAAAAAAGAACAACCTTTACAGAAAACTGCACTTATAGTTTCAAAATTACGAAACAAGTAAAACCACCGCCAAATTCGTCGGTTTCAGTATCATATATTGTAAAGTTAGTTCGCTAAAAGTTTGGTAGCATTCACGCCCCTGTCAACGAGAATAAAGTTTTCTTGTTTGTATAGGCATCGTTCAGGGTGATGCCACGGGACCTGAGCGCTGCGCGGTTGCGGTTGAATAAGGTGTCCCAGTTTATAGTAGTGGGGAGAAACCGCAATAGTTCTTTATTTATCTGTACCAATATTATAAAGCAGAAGAGTTTGTTTGTTTGGTTGAACGCGCTAATCTCAGGAACTACTGGGTCGAATTGAAAAATTCTTTTTGTGTTGGATAGTCCATTTATCGAGGAAGGCTTTAGGCTTTTTATATAAAATCACGCTACAATTATTAGGAGCGGAGCAGGAATGAAAAATGTTGCAAAAATGTGACGCAGACGAAGTTGCGCGGGTCAGCTAGTTCTATCTATATCAGTAACAAACTAACAGCTACTGTGTTTTATAGAGATAGAAGAATAATGGTAATTTGCATTTTGATCACATCAAATTAAGACAACTATTGAAATGTTTCCAGGAAAAACAATTAACGATTGCTCGGTAGCTACCGTGGTTAGTTTCATTGTGCTAGTCATTACAAAGAGCCTATACAGACATTAACATCGTAGTGTGTAGTGTAGTCAACGAAATTTCTAATTTCTAATGTTTTTTAAGCAATTTCACATGCTGTTTTTTCAAAAAATTGATTTTCGCAGGTTATTCTGGTGCTTTTTCCTTAAAGCGTTTCGCACATCCAGGACTTTCAAGAGGGTTTACATGAGTTTTTCGGTAATTTAAGCTAATCCAATACATTTTTGCACTTTCTATCATCGCTATAGCCAATGGATCACTTTATCTAGGTCCTCAGGACTTTAGCAGCGGCAGTTTTATGTTTTGCGCACCAGTCTTACCAAGTGGTATTGTATTACTCAGTATTAACCGGGTTCTGGAATGTAGATCTAGTCGCTCCATGCAAAATACTAGTATTTAGCTGCATCCGGGTAGACTAGCAGCCGAACCTAACAATAATTTGGAGAAGGCTAAGTAGATGATAATGAATTTTATATTTTGCGCCAACTTTAGCAACCGCGCAAGTTTGGCACCCTGGTCGAGGCCTAAACTCTGTCTCAAAGCTACTTGATGGCTGAGAAGTTGCTTGGATAGATGTTTCGTTTCTTGTCTAGACATGACTAATGAAAATTTAAACTTTAAGTTTTGTGGAAGTTCGAAAATATCTCGACGTTGCTTATTTTTAGCAAGAAATAATTTTGACTACTGTTTACAATTATTAGTGTAGTTTTTGAGATAAACCGGCTTGTTTCCAGAATTCCAATCTGAGAACAAGCCGGTTTATAAGTGAATATTCTGAATACACAATTATTATAAAATGTATAATCTGAAAATATGCAGTATTATAATACTAGAATGAAAAATTAGTGGATGATACAGTGACGGTTGACCATAAGTAACGTGAATGAAGGAAAAATGGTGATGAGAAGGTGAAGAGTATAGTCCTAACAAAGACTGAATACTATTAAAAATATCTACTTTAGGGATATTGCAGCCTGTCCTCGTAGCGGCGATCGGCGGCGTCGACCTCTCGCGTCCGGCCCTGGTTCAATCCATGGTCCGGAGCGAGACGGAATGGGAAGCCGTCACCTCCTTCTGCGAAGCAGTTATGCTAGCGAAGGAGGTGGCAGAACGAGAGAGGGAGAGATCCTCTCTACCCGGCCACCGCGGGAGACGCACCGGGCATCGGGGGCCACGTGGTAGCTACCGGCCACCGTAGATGCGGGCCTGTGGACGGCTGGCTATGGGCTAGCTAGCAGTCCGTCCGTCTAACGACGACGACAGGCCGTGTCGACGGCGCGTTCGTGTTCCACGCGCGCCTCAAAGAGATGTCAGCATAAGGGGAGGGGCCCGCAAGGGCCAAAGCCTGCCGGGGTTGCGGGCCTGTTCGAAAGAGATACCGCGGCCCCGGAACATGGGCGAGGAAGGAACATGGATGGGTTTTAGTCAGTAAGAGTCTGACACTCCCTCCCGCTCCGCCCAGAGTGGGAGAAGTCATTTGATGATTTCCCATCCCAAAAAAAAAAGAAAAAAAAAGGGATATTGCAGCAGTTACTGAGAGTTTAGGATGGATAAAAAGTAACTCCACAAAATATAGAAAGATACGCATTTAAAAAGTAGTACGATGAAAGTTATCAAGGAGGGTGTAGTTTTACCAATTTCGCACGGCAATAAACCAACGTATTGTGTTGGCGTAAACAGGTAATCCTTGAAACTATTGTCGAATTGATGCAAACAATTTAATCAATTGCACCCACAAGTCCGCCAAGTAGCTATGCGAATCTTGATACCATCAAAGTTATTTGGCAATGCAGCACTATCTCGTAAGCAAGAGTTCCGTTTGCCAGCAAGATGGAAATGTTGCGGATAAAATCGTAAATTGTGGACTTTGAATAAACTAGACTTCTTTTCAGTCGACTTGAGTAAAATTCTGTTTACAGAAAGCTGACATTTTTATAAGAATTCTCCAGAAATAGTCGTTGCTTAGTTCACGTGCCATTGAGTAAAAAGATATGAAACGGTCACCAATTTTAAAGAAAACTCAATTTTTTTTTAAAATACACCCAACTTTTTCAGGAATCTCGATCCGAACTTTTGCTAATGAGAATTTGTGTTGCATGTCCAAAGATAATTCGATATTGGAACTGACTTCCAACCATTCGAGTAAGCTAATAATACGTAAAAGTACAGAATAACAGCTGCATACACCAAATTTTACTGACAGACCTGCATTGCGCACTTCCAGGGTTATAACAGCACTGCAAACATAAATCTACTGCCAGGACAAGCAAAAATAAACTTTGTTGTTGTATAAATAAAATTTATTGGCACGTAAATTAAATGTGTTTGAATGTGCAACATCATAACTTGATAAGTCATGGCTTCACCGCATGTGGCGTGCTGTCAGTGACTCGGAGGAGTTCGGCAAAATTCGATAAAGTTCGTGTACTTTAAGTGTCAGCTGCGTTTAGGCAACTATATAGCAGGAAACTTACGCCATTATTAGTGATTGTTCAGGAATTTGATCACAGCAATGAGGTAAAACTTTCTCTGTTGTCTTTTTACGTTCTGACTCTCTAGGAATTTGTCAAACAAAAAGGTTTATAAATCAGGTTCACTGAGATACAGTTATAAGTGACTTAGTGAGTTAGCTTTAAAAGGAAACACTGAGAGAATAGAAGAATGGATATTTGTCAAATGCATTGCTGTCGCGCAGCGTCAAACGACCGCGCGCAGAGCGTGAAAGAGACAGCAGTTTTTTTTTTTAAGTTTTTAAAGGTTCTTATCTCTTTTAATCAATTAAATAAGAAAAAAAACATGGGGACATGCCATAGATTTTTTGAAAATGAAAATTTTGCACTACTGGCATTATTAAGGAGAGAACAGGGGACTACGGTTGTATCAAAAAACGGCCGTGTTTTTTTCTCTTAAGGGTGCATCAGTACTGAAGCAGAAACTGGCAAGAAACGGCCAATCACATTTGTTTATTAACTCAGTATGTCACTCATCTTTTCTCTAATTAGTTGATATTTGCACGTCTGTATTTCTCTCATTTGTACTATATAAGAAAGGTACTCGAATCATTTTATCTTCAATTAATTTATTATTTCTGGAAAACATAACATAGCATAACATAGTGCAATCATGTAATATTCAGAAACATAAACTAAGTGTTAATGGATTGTGTGCAATATAAACTAACTGGGGCAGTACCGTAACCCTGCACGTTTCAAAGGCAAACATTGCTGATGTGGCTCAAAAGGCTGTGCCCAACTCAAATAGGACTCGGCAGGACATGTGTGCCACATACTGACCAAACTGTGGGTCAAAATTGCAGGAAACTGGTGCCCTGACACATTGAGGTAGGAAAGGTTATATCAGAAACGGAAAGACGGGAGGAAAACCTTGCACTAGGAGTGAAACAAAGAAGGGTAGAAAGAAAGAAAAGAAAAAGCATTTATTAGCCCGCACAGAACAAAACACATCAAAAAGAGTTCACATGACCAAATTCCCTTATAAAACACTGCAAAATTACCTAATTTAATCAAGTCTGGACGAAGCTAATCCGGGCTTAGTATTTACACTCAGTTGAAAACCGGCTACACTTCTAGATGTTTAGTAGTCTACTCACATCATTATCATCTTCCTGGCTTTGTTCCACTCTATTTGGGGTAGGCAATTTACTCTTATCTCTTACCTACATACCATTCCTCACACAATCCACCCATCTATTCTTTGGCCTTTTTCTCCCTCTAAATCCATTCGCAGCAGTCAACTAATGTGGCCTAAATAAAACACAACCAATGTTATGTTTGTCTTATCTATTCCATTCACTAGATATCCAACACTTACAAACAAACTCATAGTTTTTTTATACATCCATTTTAACGGTTGCCGCTTCTGATAATTTAACACCCTTATCGCTACTATACTGTCTGCAGTTGCCGACAAAAGCACATCAAGCTAATCACATAACCAGTATAAAATGACCAGGCTTGGTTTAAACTTTCTGCACAGCGAGAAGTCAGCGAGTACTGGAGTTTATACGCCTGATATGGCATCGTACGATCATATGTAACTTTCCCTACAATTTAATTGATGACAACTCATTTGATATCTAGTAGTGGCTTATAAATTGTCTCGTTGTTATCAATAGCAGACATGTCTCCTGTATTGAGGTCGATCAATGTACTACTAATTGGTTAACGTGATTCATTTATGACACTTTGTTTTATTTTAGTTCGTTGTTTATGATTTTGTGAATGATTGTCTGTTCGATACTGCGTTTCAATGATGCAATGAGCCAGATCTGTAGAATTAGGGCCAGTTTCACTGGTTGCGGATAAAGTGTCGGTTATCCTATTAGGAACTTATCTGCCAGATAAACTAACACTTTTGGTTTCACAGGTGTCGGATAGCGATATCTGGTAGATAAAGTATTAGTTATAACCAGTCTTTAAGTGGTAGATAGTATTAACTAACAGATAACTAACCGACACTTTATCCGGAACCGGTGAAACTGGCCCTTAGTATCACATTGTGTCTATGTCAAAATAATTAAGGTGCTGAGAAAAGCTTATTTCATCATAATTCATCCTTGACTAGCTTTTGCCTGCGACTTCACAAGCGTTTTGCAATTTGACAATTAAACTCTTTTAAGGTTCAATCATACTTGTTCCGCAAGGCATGTGGTACCCTCTATTAAGGACTTTTTTTTTTTTACAGGTACGTTTGTGTCTGCTGTTTGCCTGACAACGTACGAGTATAATATTATACAACATTTCAGAAGGTTCGGCTCAGTGGTTTAGTCATAAAAAGGTAACAAATAAACAAACAAATTTACTTTTGCACTAATAGTAATAAGTTAGGATAAATGCAATTTTATTAATGTCAACGTCATTGATGACCTCCCATAGTTCAAAAACTTAGGCTAGGCTAAAATGTCTCTAACTTCAGTTAACTGAACCATAATGCCGTGGTTAAAAACGGGTTTTTGTTTTGAAATAATTTCGTTTAACACAACTAAAGTCTTTTATTTTTGTTTGTTGAAAAGTTATTGTTTCATAAATCACATTTATTTTCAAGCAAAATTAAAATACGCTTAATAAATTCAATATAGTTCACGACTCGCATAAATAAAATAAAAAAAACACTATGTAAAGTTCTGTTAAAAACGACTCCTTTCCCAGCATACTATTAATTAAAATTCATGAACTCGACTAGCAGAAGAAAAACAATGTCAGGATCGAAATTCAAACCTCTTATAGAAATCTGGGCAGTTTTCGCCCATTTCATGCTTGCATTCACCTTATGCGATGCAAATTGTGTTATGAGCTATACAAATACGTATACAGTATAACGTGGACTCACTTTTTATCAGCTTCCCGTACAATAAGAGATCAGCTTTTGGTTTTACATAGCAGGATTCAAGAAGGAGAGGAAGGCTTAAGAAAAGATGGATGTATTGTGTGAGATATTGAAAGAGAAAGAAGTGCCGTGAAATGCCGTGGCGTCTGACAGGGGAGAATGACTCCAAGCAGATTGGGAAAAGGCCAGGAAGAGGATGATAGCTTGATTGGTCTTCGATCATAGACAATCATGCGTGTTTCACTTGTTTCCTTTGCGTGAGCACTGCGTTGCATGATGGCTAGTCATCGGAACGCTCTGTTCTAAGGCCTGAATTTCTGCTGTCGGTCATGACGTCAGCGAGAACAAAATACGGCTATTAGTCTGCGTCGTATAAGTCAGCGTCGCTGTGTGGCACTAGAGAACACAAAGTTTGATTCAATTCTTTATTGCATTTCACATGTGTTTAGCAAGATCTTATCATTTGAATAAAGTTCACATGGACCCTGTCGGGCACAACAATTTATAGTATTTGACAGTAAGTAGCATTTAAAAAAACATAAATATTAAAAAATTTGTAAGTCCGAATATGTAAATAATCACGCTATACAAAATAGGGAGGGGCGGAGTCTTCTACTACAGGCATTATTTGTCTAAAAGAAGATTCCGAACACAACAATTTGTAAACTAAGTATTTGACACAATATTTTTTTTTTTTTTTTTTTTTTTTTATTTAAATAATGTCAATGGATAAAATAAAAGACGAAATTGAGAATAAAAATCGAATAAAAAATAAAATAAAATAAAAAATTATAGTCGAATAAGTACATCTTATCCTAAGCGCGACCGACGTCAGCGCCGGAAGAATTCAAACCTTAACAGTTACTTCTTCCATTTCTTTTCTCCCCTAAACGCAACACGCGTAGCACTGTCCGTGTATTTCATGGCCAAGCACTTACACCGTGCGCAAAGATTCATAAAGTCCCAAGTTTTGGGAAGCAATGAGCTGGTTTTGTGTGGGAAGCAAACGGGCGGTTTTTGGGCGCAGTTCCAATATTTGGCGGTCACACAAAAGATTTGGTGATTGTAAATAAAGCAAGCTAGAGGAAAACATTGTGTTTTTTTACTGCAAATTCTGCGGTTCACGTTTTATTCTGTTCTTTATTGAATAACGTAATATCACGTTGCTGCTATAGAGTAAGGACTTAACAGAACTTCCGCTTTATGTTGCCAGTTATTATAAGTGCTTGTAATGGGGGGTCAGCCTAATGCCATCAATATCGAAGAAATCCAGTCTCCAGTCCGGGAGAATGTGTTATATATTATATTAATTATTTAATTGTGCTGTAGATCTCCGTTGCAAGGGTTTTAGCTTTGAAGCCGCCACTAAATTGGTTATTTTAATAAATACTGAGGAAAATCGCGGTGTGATTCTTCTAGAATTGACTACTAACACAGTAGCAATCTGCAGTTTAAAGTTTTTTTTTTTCAGATTATTCTTGACTAGATGACCCACGCAACTTCGTCTGCGTCACATAAGAGAGAAAAACGAAAGGAAAAAAACGTCCCCGTTTTTGCAACATGTTTCATTCCTGCTCCGCTCCTAATGATTATAGTGTGATGTTATATAGCCTAAAGCCTTTCACGATAAATGGACTATCCAACACAAAAATATTTTTTCAATTCGAACCGGTAGTTCCTGAGATTAGCGCGTTCAACCAAACAAACAAACAAACTCTTCTGCTTTATAATATTAGTATAGAAGTATAGATTGTGTGCTAGTGCATAAACACTATGGTCGACAGATTTTCTGCCGCCCATGGGCCTCTAACATGGCGTCGAGAAATTTCCCTCACGCATGTTGGTTTCCTCACGATGCTTTTCTTTACCGAAGCAAGTGATTTATACAATACGAACATAAATACGAAAAGTCATAGGTAACAGTGGAGGTGGAAATGTTTTTCAGTAAAACATTGGAACACAAATTAAAATCATCTTCTTTCCCTTATGCCATGTTACTTGGGGTTGGTTTTTTTCTTCAATTCTACCCTGTCAACCGTCACTAAATCATTTAAACCGTTTTTCTAAATATTATCATTCCTCAACAGCTCACCGATCAACGAGCGCATAGACGGCGAGAAAATACACCTGCTGGGTTACCACAACCTCTAAATGCGATTCAATTCAGGTCCTAAACTGAGTCGCAAGCTGTCAGTTCCATAGAAAAACTGTCAGAAAATGACAGCTCAAACCTAAATTGAATCGCATTTAGACGTTGTGGTAACCCCGCTGGTCCAAGAATACATCTAATTGGTTCAAGTGATTCCAGGCGAGACAAGATAAAGGAGTGGCAAGACGCACAAACAACGCCTTAAAGAGATACTGCTCCATGAAAGAGCTATTCAAGGGCAATTTACCCATGTCCTTAAAATTAATAGAAAATATTACATTGTTAGAAATTTGAATAAATCCTTGACTAGCTAATTAGTATTAAGAATCCCAATGAACCAGATCTTTACGATGATTTAAACCACGAGCCAGTTTCTCTCTCTTTGTATTTCAGTTTGTTTCAAACTTTTGTTCTATGATTACAAGTTCCCTGAAATCTGCATAATTGAGTTGACGACGCTGCCGTCATCAAAATGAAGGAAAGATTTCGTTGCGTACAAAATACCGTATTACTTTGATATCTCCAACATTTGCTTAACCAAGCCAATTACTCATTTGTATAAAGTAAGCTTTGGTTGGTTTCTTTTGTTTTTTTTTCTTCCTTTTCTTTTGCGATGAGACGTTTCATTTATTGTGAATAATCTGTGTATTTTTGTAGATTTCAGAGCTTTTGTAGTTGAATTTTATAAACCATATCTAGTTTCATCAGGCTAGCCTTTTCCCAACTATGTTGGGGTCGGCTTTCAGTCTAATCTGATGCAGCTGAATACCAGTATTTTACATAGAGTGACTGCCTATCTGACATCCACAACCCAGTTAGTACCTGTACATTTAACCAATTCTGGTTTACATGTGGCAATTACTATAATTAAATTGTAAGATTGAAAATAAAACATGCGGGGTATATTAAAGTGTTAAAAAATTAACTGCACGAAACTTGAGGAGTTGTTTGGAATCACAAATAAAAAATAATCACGAAAAAATTTTATATAAGTAACGATCCGTTTCAAAGATATGCATATTTTCACTGCGCACAAAATGATTGAATATGCGCACTTGACTGTACTGTGACTGCGCCGTGAAGAGTGCCGGGCGCGTAGTCGTTCACCCCTGCGACAGCGCAAACGTAGACAGCTGATTCTAACTTTCCCATCTCATTTTTCAGACTTTGGATTGGCAATGTTTTTTTATGTAAAAACTAAAAAGGCTTGAAAAAAAATTTTTTTTTTTTTGGAATACATTTGTTTATTGATACCGAGTACGTACACGAAATTCTTGCAGTAAATTTTTTAACACCTTATATATAGTCTTTGGGGACTAGCGATAGAAGTGAAAACACGACACACGAGTTCCATGAGTTTTGTTCACTCAAAAAATACTTTCAAAGTTATTGAAATAACTTTGAATTCGTCGTTTCTGCAAGTGGCTGTGCGCTGTGTGTCACGGGTTCGATTCACGTACGGAACAAATATTTGTATGACCTAGTTAGTTATTCCGGGGCTGTTCATGTATGGGAGTTTAAGAGTTTGTAAGCGCATCCACGATACAAGTTTCCTTGATTAGAGCAATTTTTTAAGTGAAAACTTCTTAAGGCACAATGATCAATTTTTGAATGAACAAAAATCATGGAACTCGAGTGACTGTCACCTAACGCTTTGTGAGTCTTTATTTTCGATAATAATTATATTAGTTATACGGGGTGTAAACCACCTCATCACGAAGCCGTCAACCAAGCATTCTGTACATCAAACTAGGTAACTTTATGCAAAAATTATTGTTGGCAAACAATTTTTTTTTTTGGGGTGAAAAATCATGTGTTGGTGGTGCTTAAAGTAAAAATCTTACATTAAAAACTTGTATGGCAAAAAAAATCTTGTCAAAAACTTGGAACTTTGACCCCCAATATCTCCGTAACTAGAAAGTTCCCAGGTATGGAACAAAAAAACGATCGCAATGATGGGGATAACAAGTGCCTTTCGGCTTCGTTAAGAGGTGTTTTACACCCTTTATTATATTTGTTTAAGAAACTCGCAATCCAGTATACCTACTCACTGGATGCTTGTTTTGTCCAATCTATTATGTTGCCGTGCCCTGCCGGGTTTCATATTCGAACTTACTTACATATATGTAACAACTGAATGTACGCATGAATGCAATAAAGAATTTGAGTTTGAGTTTGAGTTTTCACTTCTATCAGCAATCTCCATAGACCGCCCCGCATGTTTTTTTTAGTCGGTGATAATTTGAATGCTTGAAAGAAACGAATAATAACGTTGTGAGATTTTTATAAAAGTAAAAACTATTCACGCGAAAGTTAGAAATAAATTAATACAACACTTTGATTACTGTTAACTTAATAAAAATCTGATTGATATTCCAAGTAACCATTGGAATAATCACGATTCAAATCGTTTACAAGTGTTTGGTTAGCACTTAAGATTTGCAATTAAAATAAGAATTAAAGTCGTAATTTGTTTTTAGATATTTGCTAATAGGACATTAATTTACCCTAAATCTTGGTCGGAAAGGTTATCAACAGTTGGTTTAAATTGATTGCAAGAATACAAGATTACAGAGAAAATCTATTTAAGACTTACGAGAAACACAGTTCAACACTTTATTAATAAAAGGGTGTAATAAGTTTCATAATTAAGCCGAAAGCAACAGAGCATTGCACATACTTTTCAAAATCAACGATGGACAAACCAACAATTTCATCTCGCGTTGAAGAGTTCATTTGTTTATTTTTTTCAATAAACCGCTTTCTATTTGCAAGCCAATTCAAAATTTAAATAAAACCTTTGATAAGTTACTCTTTTGTGACCATGTCTCAGAGTAAAAGATCGTTCCATTTTTAAATTACTTTTTACTCCCTAGAGAATAAATGGTCACTTTAATCCCGCTTCGTGGGGCTATAATGGCGTACTTTTAGAGCATGAGAAGTGAAAACGATATTATTCATTAAAATCGCCAAAAAAAAATTCCGTCGTTCAAAACGCAAAGAAGACCCACTCGTCTACAGTTCCTAACCACGGCTTAATTTATTGCTGGCCGCTAATGAAAACATTATTTATGATCTCTTTACCTCTCTTACCCCTTCACTCACTACATGCGTATAAATCTCTGCAGATAACCTAGACACGGTTCTTTGAACGGGATATGTGGGGTAAGAATTTGGTGTAACTTGTATGTTAGAAGGTAGATAGATTTCTGGTGGGGTGCAAATACAGGGTGTAAACAGACTCTCCACAGAGCCGTCAACCAAACATTCTGTATATCAAAACCAAGTAACAGTACCTATGCAAACTTTTTTGTTGGGAAAACTTCAGTGTATTATAGGTTTGACGTATCTGTGTGTGTGTGCGTGTTTGTGTCTGTGGCATCGTAGCTCCCGAGCGAATGAACCAATTTGATTTTGTTTTTTTTTGTTTGAACGGTGAATTAGTCGGGAGTGTTTTAGCTCTATGTTTAATGAAAATCGATCCAAGATGGCCGCCGCCACAAAATGGCGGATTACATATTTTTGAACAATTCCCTCATTATGGGTATAAAAAAACGGCTTGATTAGTGAAATACTATACACTATGATAATTTAAAAATCCAAGATGGCCGCCACCAGAAAATGGCGAATAAACGAATTACCCGGTTTATTAAATTTAAAATAAAAGTTTTTGGTGATATTCTTTGCAAGAACAATTACTTACCTCAAAAGGCCCGTATGTTAATAGAGGCAGTGCTGACGATGACCAAGCCACACAAACACCAGCCGCGAACGCACCAAGATTCACTGCAAAGCAAAAAATACTAACATTATAGAAGACGAAAACATCAACTGTACCTATTCTCTCACACAATCATCTGCTTAGCCTTTTTCCAACTGCGTTGGGGTCGGCTTCTAGTCTATCCGGATGCAACCGAATACCAGTATTTTACATAGAGACTGCCAAATGACCATCACAACAAAGTTAGTACTGAGTAAGATATGACACCTATTGGTAAGACTATAGGGAAACTGACTTTCTGTCTACCGACTGTCAAAGATCTACAAGTGACATGACGTACTTTCCGAGGCATTGAGAAAACTCGATATGTAATGGAGTCACCCGCCTAGGCAAGTGCAGCTTGTTTTGCCACGAACTTCTTACTTTCTCACACAAGAAACATAATATAATTGAACTAAAAGTACTTATAGAGAGGGCTGTGCTCGGAGTTTCCTTGCGTGATCGAATCAGAAATGAAGACATCCGCAAGAGAACCAAGGTCACTGACGTAGCCCGAAAAATTGCCAAACTTAAATGGCAGTGGGCAGGGCACGTTGTTCGCAGAACGGGTGGCCGATGGGGCCGAAAAGTTCTGGAGTGGCGACAGCGAATCGGAAGACGATGCGTTGGAAGACCTTCCACTACGTGGACCGATGACCTGGTGAAGGTAATGGGAATCCGTTGGATGCGAGTCGCACGGGACCGGTCAATGTGGCGACACTTGGTGGATGCCTATGTCCAGCAGTAGACGTCTTTCTGCTGAAATGATGATGATGATGATGATGAAATTACTTACGGGATAATATCTGTGTTTTTTTTTTTTTCGGGATCTATGAGCTCCTGATATTTCGACGCTGTTGCAAGCATGATCATGATCGCAGGAATCCAGAAGAAAATAATGGATATTATCCATGTACTTTAAGTGTAGTGAAAAACCGTGAAAGTCTAAAACAGTGCATTAATATAATTGAAATAGTAAACTAGAATGTAGACAAATAAACATTATTTGTGATAACACTGATAGCAAACCGGTAAGGTGCAACCAAACAGCTCTAAGGTATATGAATCCTGTCGGAAGGAGTTGTTAAAAACATGACGCTCTGTTTGTCACTTGTCTAGTCTAGTCAGAATCAGAAGTTTTAGGCGGAGAGAGTGAGACCATGGGACGAAGGTTGGAACCAAGGCAGAGGCTTTTTAAAGTTCCGGCAACCCGTACAAACTTATTAAGTTTCGCACCAGTGCAGCAGTGAGTTAGAATACTCAATGATGTCTCTCGGCATTTGGATATATTTTCTTGATCTTTGGCGTAATTCCAGAGGTTGATACTTAGAATGT
The DNA here is from genome assembly GCA_916618015.1 of Xestia c-nigrum. Classification (NCBI taxonomy): domain Eukaryota; kingdom Metazoa; phylum Arthropoda; class Insecta; order Lepidoptera; family Noctuidae; genus Xestia; species Xestia c-nigrum. The sequence continues at coordinate 20,373,181 of OU745265.1, forward strand.
TGTCTACTGTGTAAATTGTGCTTCTACCCAGACCCGTTAGTTGGGACTGAAAAAATCTTTTGTTAGTTTGTGTTTTACCTGTTAAAACAAACAAATTAATAGTCGAACTTATACAGCGTAAAAAGAAATCTCACCAATCCCAGTAGCGATGTACTGCGTAGTGATGCCAGACGTGTCTCGTTTGATGTCCGGCACCGTATCCAACCGCCGTAACATCTTTGTGTTCATCCCATTTCTGTTTTCTGGTTCTCTTGTTGGCTCATTCTGTGCCGCGGCTGCCTCCGCGTCAACTGTTGAAGTGCTTTGCTCGTCCACTGGGAAAGAAACATATTTGAGTTGTAGAACCTAGGCAGCTAAACCTCCGTCATCTATCCCAGTCGCAGCGGACAATGGAACCGGTGTGAGATGTCCTGCGGTGTCCCACAGGGATCGGTTCTGGGGCCGCCCCTGTGGAACATCGGTTACGACTGAGTGCTGCGCGCCGACCATCCTATAGGCGTCAGCGTAGTCTGCTACGCTGACGACACCATGGTGCTGGAGCAAGGGAGGTTGCACGCGGCTAAAGATCGACCCGAGCGGCTCATACGCAATTTATCACAAATCACTGCTCACCAAGTCACCACAGATAAAGTACATACAGACATCAAGTGCATGATACAACAGGCAGATAGACCATTCTAAGTAGCCGTTCAGTGAAACAACTAGAGTGTCTAAAAATAAAAAATAATCTCAGCGATAAGAATGATGGGCAAGTCAAAAATGAGTATAATTTGCGTCCAAGAAATCCTGTTCCTATTTAATGAGTTTATTATATTCACCATCTGCCTGCCCTTTGTCCCATGTTACTTGGAGTAGGCAACAAGATTTATTGCTTCCATTCTCCCTTGTCATCATCAAACTATTGTTTACTCCATTTTCTTTCATATAATTCCACACAATGCATTCTACGTGTCCATCCGTCAACACTCCTGCGCTTTGTCCCTTCTCATCACTTGAGCACACCATGACCATCGTCTATTTATTTTCTGTGATTGCTCCAACTTTCAAACTTCCTTTTATAATGGACTAGCTGGCCTACGCAACTTCGTCTGCGTCACATAAGAGAAAAAAAGCTCACAAAGAAAATAAAATTTCCCCCGATTTTGTAACATTTTTCATTGCTGCTCCGCTACTGTTGGTCATATCGTGATGTTATGTAGCCTATAGCCTTCCTCGGTAAATGGACTATCCAACGCAAAAATAATTTTTCAATTCGAGCCCGTAGTTCCTGAGATTAGCGCGTTCAACCAAACAAACAAACTCTTCTGCTTTATAATATTAGTATAGATGTGAAAAACCTCTTAACGAACACGTAAACCACTTGTTCTCATCTTTTTTGTGTTTTCACAATACTTGGAAACTTTCTTGTTATGGAGATATTGATTCCCCAGCAATGTTACTTAGTTTGATGTACAGAATGCTTGGTTGAGGGTTTCGTGAAACACACTCAGTGTTAACACGCTGTATAGTCATTTCTTACTATATCAAATGTTTTGAAATGATTCAAATAATTGTCACTTGCCTAGGCCCTTAGGTATTAGTTTAATTACTAGTTTTGATCATGTTTTGTAATTGCTGGTAAACTTATTCACTACCTAATATTGCATTTATTTTGTTGTCACTGTACTTAAAGACGTCCAAAATGTCAATACCAAACCAAAAGTAGACGAAGATAATGACAACGACATCAAATATTCAATACTGCCACTTACATAGTCAAAGACAACACAAAATAGCGGTCAGCTTAATGGACTGACGACCTAGTTGAGGTCGTGTGGTGGAACTGACTGTATGCGACTCTAATAGGTTCGTGTGAAATATTTGAATTGAAAACTTCTTTAGCTGCGTCGGGCACGTTGGAGTGAAAAAGTATCATGCAACTCGGGTGACCGTCACTTAACGTTCGTAGCACTTCTGTAGGCTGTCCCCAAGACTACCCCGTATATTTTGTTGATGCCTTGAGTCCTGTTTTCGTTTGAGTTTCAGGGCCTCGATTCTGCTATTACAATAGTATCAAAATATTATGATTTCATAATCGTCGAGTTCTGTCAAGTTTTGACAAGTTTGTTAACCTACTAATATAATGCCGCCATTATGACTCCATTGAAAGAAATATCATAGAATGGTTATCTCGTACATGAAATCTGGCATGATTAAATGTTCGCATTTAGTAGTAGATTTCGAAAACCATTTGTACTAAAGGTTCTATAATAATGGTAATACAGCAATTCCATTAAAACATAATTTTATTATGAGACCATTGACTGACCAATGATCGACCATTGTGAATTTAGCAGATTACGAACTATAAGCAAAATGACAATGGGATGGGAATGGTATCGTGTTGGAGTGTCGAATTAATTAAAATAGCAGAATTAGGCCCCAGGTCAGGCTAAGAATATGTTGGTTGGCCCAAGGTTGGCCAACCAACATATTCATATAATATGTTGGCCTAAGGCCTTTGCTAAGCAGACTAACAGTTTCAGTAATTGCCTAAGATCCCGGATATGGATCAGGTCGATGAATAGCAAGCACTGATGGTCTGGTGTGACCGTTCAACCTAAGACACGCACGGATCGCATAAATACTGCTTCGGTGAAGGAAACCAGCATGAATAAGAGATATTACTAGAGCGCATATAAAGCCAAATCAGAGGCCCATGAGAGACATAAAAAGTCTGCAAAAAACTTAGGCACTAAAACCATGAAAAGGAAATTAATGATTAAATGTAATTTTATTTTGTAGGTGTAGGTATTTGAATATAAATTTTATCAAATGCTTTCCATATTTTTGTTCTATAATCACCATAGTACAGTCACGCCTAATAACATGTAAACACTTTTTTTTTTTTTAAGGATGGGAAATCATCAAATGACCCCCCCCACTCTGGGCGGAGCGGGAGGGAGTGTCAGACTCTTACTGACTAAAAACCATCCATGTTCCTTCCTCGCCTTTTACGTTCCGGGGCCGCGGTATCTCTTTCGAACAGGCCCGCAACCCCGGCAGGCTTCGGCCCTTGCGGGCCCCTCCCCTTATGCTGACATCTCTTTGAGGCGCGCGTGGAACACGAACGCGCCGTCGACACGGCCTGTCGTCGTCGCTAGACGGATGGACGGCTAGCTAGCCCATAGCCAACCGTCCACAGGCCCGCATCTACGGTGGCCGGTAGCCACCACGTGGCCCCCGACGCCCGGTGCGTCTCCCGCGGCGGCCGGGAAGAGAGGATCTCTCCCTCTCTCGTTCCGCCACCTCCTTCGCTAGCATGACTGCTTCGCAGAAGGAGGCGACGGCTTCCCATTCCGTCTCGCTCCGGACCATGGATTGAACCAGGGCCGGACGCGAGAGGTCGCCGCCGCCGATCGCCGCCACGAGGACACGGCGGAGCTCCGCCCACGCAGGGCAGACTTCCACCGTGTGCTCCACCGTGTCCTCCGGTCGATCCTCGCAGTGGAGACACCCGGGCGATTCCTCCCGCCCGATTCGGTGCAGGTACCTCCCGAAACATCCGTGTCCGGTGAGGACCTGCGTCAGGCGGAAGGTGAGGACGCCGTGGCGCCTCTCTAGCCACTCCTCAAAGAGGGGACTTACCGCCACTATCGTGGCGTGCCCTAACATATAACACTTGAGATTTTTTTTAATTGTGTTTCTCCTAATGTACTGATTAAAATTTAATGTTACCACGTACATAGTATTCTGGAACCCAATTTTTTATGAAAAATATCTAATTTCCTAGTTACAATCGTTTTTTTTATTATTAGACGTGACTGTACACTGAAAACAAAACACTTCTCCACAACCTCCAGATTTTATTAAACAATCTCCAAAAATAGTGTAAAGTAAACTTTAAAATACGTGTCATAGAAACCATTGTCGACAAGTCCTTGTAAACTATTTGCCGGCGCCACACAAGACGCCACAAATTGCTACTGCTGGCTGAACGTGGCTACACTGCAATTTAAGTAGACCGAATAAGCGGTAGACTTGGCTTGCTTGGAATTCATATGCAATCATTTTTGTTTTAAAAAGTTAAGTAAGGTGCAGTTGTAACATGTAGTTCAATGTTTGTCAATCAGTCTTACCAAGAGATATTGTATACATCATCATCATCAGCCTTTAATGTTCCCACGGCTGGGACAGGATTCCTCTCTATGAGATGGAATGGGCTATAATCCACAACGCGGGCCCAGTGTGGATTGGTATATGTCACATGACTTCGATTTTTTTTTTGTAATTAAGTTGTTTGTGCACAACAGAATTGACACCATTGCTATTCGGCTGCATCTGGTTAGACTGGAAGTCGCCCTTAACATAATTGGTTAATTATGACGTATTGCGTATTGTATACTTGCCGTTTCAGCGGTGTCTCAGTAGTGTGTCGATAGTGTGGCAGTTCGATAGACACAACTATCAAATACACTAAAAATATTTACAGACTACCGTAACTTTGGCCATCATGATGACATTAACAGATTATGGTGGAGTAGAATACCAATTACAACAGTCTTTCTATGGCGATTCAGTGGAACTACAGTCGTAAGTCAGTGACACAAAAAAAATGTAGAATACCAAATTAATGTCAATGATTAATTGAGACACTAATACTGACACACTACCGACACACTATTGACAAGTTGGTTATTTTACAGAATTGGGCCTTAGGTACTAAACCACACGCTAAATAAAAAGACGGATTTTACAAACGATATAATCTTTATAGTGTACTACAAAATAAATAAATGAAGTTCAATATGAGAACTTATTAATTAATTATGTAATAAAAATATTATGTACTATCTCATTTCTCGTGTCTGCAACAGATAGCAAAATTATTAAGTGTAAACAATTGTGTATTTTTGAAACATCACCTTACGCGATAACGTATGTAGGTATAATAAAACAATTTGGTATGTAATGATAAAAAAACCTCTCCTGACTCAGATACGAAACGATATGGTTTTTCAAACCTTATTTCTGTGTCGAAAACGTAATAGGTAGGTTTTTTTTCTAACTGTTCTTTTTTATTATTTGACACGATGACCTTTATTTGTCAAATAAAAAACACAAAATAAAGTACAAGTACAGTAAGTTATTGTATTATAAACTTTATCAACTTGTTGTTGTTTTATAATATAAAGCAATAAACGTCAAAGTTATGATGTTAATCTTGTTCCGAAATAAATTTTACTTTTTAGCCTAATCTCGGATATCATGAGTCAAAATGTTAAAGTTATTAAAAATCCACTGCAGATTAGAATACTAAAAATAAAATTTAAATTAAAAGCTTATAGTGGCCCAATCTACAAAGCAAAAATTAGAAAAAATACCCGAAAATAATGTTGCATACCGAATTGTAGGTACCAAGAAGTCTGATAATCGAATTATGTAAGTCATTTTGAATTGTTTTGATGACTTTCCCTATAGATAAGAGAGAAAAAAACAAACGGATAACCTAGGCCATTTGTCATTGTTGCTGTAAAAATCTAGATACAAGCGAAGTTGATACACACCTCCTTTCTGTTTGCAGTATAAAAAAAAACCTTTCAATAAGGCGACTACAAGAGCTAAATGCGAGTTCTATAATGCCTGAAAGTATTACAGTGAATTTAAAAAACCAGAAAAATATATGAAATGTTTCGAGATGCTAGTATGATAATGTTTTAAAAACATAACTTAAATTAACTCGATAAAAATCACGAACTAATCGCTAAAAATTCTTTTAATAATAAAAACATACTAAAATACATGCGATCAATCCGATTTTTTTGGCAAATAATTCTACAAGCAACATTTATTAGCATCATAGTGTTTTATTTTTAAAGTCCGATTCATAGTTTTTTTTTGTAAATCGACTGAAACCACTCATTTTGCACTATTCGGCCCGCAGTGACTACCGTAACAACCACTTTGTAGTGCAAGCTGATTAGAACTTTACTCTAAGTCTGCGGGTACGAAACTTGCGTCGGCCGGAGCGACGGCGGGGCGGCGCGACAGCGATGTAATCAAATGTATTAAAACATTACGCGCTGTGTACGAAACGGGCGATGGCGGAGCGGCGCGATCGAGCGATGCACGGGCGGCGGTAGAGCAGTGGCGGCGCGGAGCGACGAGAACAAACTAGTTCGATTTCGCCGCTCGCGCGGTTCTAATTTTCTGTAAAACATAATCGAATGTCTCTATAGGTACTCATTCTTGTGTAATTGTAGAACTTTCTTGAATGACAACGTAGCTCGTAATAAAGTGTAGAAAATTCTTCCAAACTGCGTCGTCGTTGATTTATTAGATGAACACCATCTCTAGGTAATAAAAATTCTCTCATTAAGAGACTGGGCTCCAATAGTTCTCTTCGACGTGAATTCATGTTTATCACAACACTACGTGAGCGCGACTGCGGGGAAGTTTGTTTCGTACACACGCAAGACACCGCTGTCTCATCGCCCCGCGCCGCACCGCCCCGCCCCGCTGTCGCTCCGGCCATCGCAAGTTTCGTACCCGCAGACTAACAGTTCTTCAGACGAAGTTTGAACCACCACAAATATTGTTGCTAATTTAGCTCGTCTAAGCGCCTTAAAACGATAATTCTAAAACCAAAATCTCTTAATAAAAACCTTATTTTGGACCTGAAAACTTGATTTATTTTCAATTAATTTCGAAATGAGATTTTTAGTTGCTTTGAAATCAATAAATTGTTGAGTCTTTAAGTTGACTGAACAGTGACGTCGGAAATCTAAGCGAGAACCGCGTTTTCACAGTTCTTTAATCAGCCTAGCCTTTTCCCAACTACGTTGGGATCGGCTTCCAATCTAACCGGATGCAGCTGAATACCAGTATTTTACATGGAGCGACTGCCTATCTGACCTCCGTAATCCAGTTAATTCTGGGTAATACGATACCACTTGGTAAGACTGGTTATCAGACTTTTTGGGCCACTGACTACCTGTAACGACTGCCAAAGATGGACAAATGCCAACAGCTTAACGTGCTTTCCGGGGCACGGAGGAAACTCGGTATGTAAGGGTGGTCACCCATCCACAGACCAACCTCGGCAAGCACGCCTTAAACTGAAGAGGCTGTTATTATTTGGCCACGAGTATGTCAATTGATTGGTGTCATATGCACTATTAAAAGTGCATGCCAGAAATTACTTCCTTCGCCGTCTCACAACCAGCAAATAAAGTTTATTTTACAACATAAATAAATCATAAAAAAATTAGTTACTTCAGTTTCGCAAGGTCTACCGAAATCGTAGTCTACAACTCACGATCCAAGCGTTTCCTGTACTCTACAAGATTATAGCGTATTGGAAAAGATTTTACTTTTCCATTTATTTTTATAAGACTTACAGAACAAAATCATGACACTATTATTGGTTACTGTTTAGCTCAATTGCGTAGGAATAGATTTACTTGCAAGTCGTTACCCACGGTTTACTTAAGGCAACTTAATACTAACGGCCGTTTTCTTTAACTTACGTAAAACTGTTAGTTAATATAGCTACGTCTCGTTGCTATCGGAGTTTCTATAATCAAAGTTAGCTTGGAATCTATACTAATATTATAAAGCAGAAGAGTTTGTTTGTTTGGTTGAACGCGATAATCTCAGGTTCAAATTGAAAAAATATTTTTGAGTTGGCCTAAAACCTGCCTCGATAAACGAACTGTTCCATTTATCGAGGAAGGCTTTAGGCTATATAACATCACGCTACGATCATTAGGAGCGGAGGAGAAATAAAAAATGTTGCAAAAACGGAGAGTTTTTTTTCCTTTCGTTTTTGTCTCTTATGTGACGCAGGAGAAGTTGCGTGGGTCAGCTGTCCTACGCGTCATCTACATGTCACTCGGCGGACTGTGATTCATAGGAAAAACAATGAAAGCCTTTCTGTGACGTTTTGTTTTCAAGAGTCTGAAAGCCAAATGTCAAATATTTAGAGAAAGCAACCATCCGTTACCTGTTAGTAAGTTATCGAACATGACCGATAGTGTAGTTGGATATAAGTAATTTTGATCCCGAGAGATCTAAAAGTAGAGACATTCTATGAACAATAAATTATAGTGCGAAAATTAAAATTTACTGGCTATATTGTAAAAAAATTATAGTGCGAAAATTTAAATTTACTGGTTATATTGTAAAAAAAATATAGTGGGGAAATTTAAATTTACTGGCTATATTGTAAAAAAAGAAAATCATGTCACTCCAATTTTAATTTTCAAAAATTTTCAAGTCAGCAATGTGTCATTAATTTAAGAAAGCTATCAAAAAAATGTTCATTATTAATAATGGTGTCCATGAATTTTTTTTAACCTCCATAAAGCAAAATGACACAAATGTTTGACAAGTCTCACTTTATTATTTTTGACTTTATTGCAATTAAGTATATTATATTTCTCAATGTTTTGCCTTGATAAACTACACAGATACCTATACCTACCTACTTGGCTTTAAATTCGTGAGTTTAAATTGTGCTGATAATTTCTTATATACATACGGGTTTAAAAGATACGTTTTTGAAAACACAAAAAATGTTGTAATTGTTTTTTTTATCAGTGTGAAACTTTATAATTATGACTTTGACCCACTGTCGATTTTGAATTTCATGAATTTAATGTTCAAAATTTTAATATCTTTACACCTAAATTAAACATGTTGCTAGTGAAAAATAGGGAATACGACAAAAGTAAAAAATAGTCCGTCAGATAGATTATCAACAAATATTTTACCTGTATTTTTTCTTTTGTTACATTAATTGAAGATGCGACGCTTTCAAAATTCTCAATACGTCACGCCTTTGCATAATTTTTAGTGAATTCTGACGTCACTTCCGAGTTTTGCTACGTTTCATCTTTGTCAATATTCATTGATTTACAAAAACAAAAAAAAACGTGTCCCTTATTTTCCAATACACAGACAGACTACATTTGCAATTTTGATTCTGTCGTCATTCCTATTCTAGAAAAAACCAATACCACTAACCTGAGAATCGTACCCCCGAGTCCATACTTAGCGTTCTTCCAATCACTACACTAGCGAGACAATAAATACTGAACTTATTACAAGTTCACTAACTCAAAGAGCAACTTCTCATTCATAACACACGTGCATTACAGCTGTAAACAACATTATAATTACTCATATCTCCTTCCTAGTTTAGACGACACGTTACTTCATTAATATACATAAGTCCGTAGTCCATTATATACATGTATCAATCGTTAAGAGACTGATAACAAGGTCCATAAAATAGTTATGATCACCGGTCACCCTCACTACTTCCGAGGAAAAACAAAGTTAATGGACAGGAGCAACACATACAACAAACAGCTTAACAATTACTTAAAACAGCTCAACTGCGCTGAGCATGCCCATAACGAAAGGGTAACCAACTCAGCATATGCTGGGTGTAAAACACTCAACGTTTTCAGTAGACCCCGCAGTGTTAATGCACAGTCTCACATGTACAAAATTACAAATCGACCTCTGTAAGCGTAGTATTCATCGTGGAACATTGACGTCATAGAGGGTACTGAGAAGTGGCTTTGAAAATTAATTCAGAAGCAGTTTAATGCCTTCAAGATTCAGTTGGTTAATGTTTAGGCCTTCAGGGAAAATGCTGTAGTTTTTAAGTTAAACTAATGTTATTAACAAAATAGTATTGTATTAGTAACAAATATTTATTTTTATAACGTTATCAGCGACATTTTTAGTCGTTTTTACGACTTATTGTATAGTTATTATAGTACGTTATTATCATGTCAAGTACGACGGATAAACAGGCCGCACCCACTAAATTGTCACAAAGATATTTTGGCGCTCGAATGACGTTGACATTGGGGAGCTATTTGAATATGGACGGTGTCAACGGGTTCTTTCACGAAACCGTCAACCAAGCATTTTGTACATAAACTTAGTAAATCTGCTCAAAAATTATTGCTGGGAAACGACTTTTTTGTCTAAAATTTCATTGTAGCACTCAAAACATTGTGCTGATGGATTGGATTCATTGTATTCAATGTATGTACGGGGTTCAAGATGATACTTTTTAAAGTAAAGATAATAAATAACATTTGAAACTTGTATTTAAAAAAAAATAGAGACAAAATTGGAACCATCAATATCTCCTTAACTGCAAGGTTCCCAAGTATGGCGGAGAACAAATAAATGATCCCATGGTTGGTACAAAAGGAGCATTTCGGATTCGCATAAGATCTTGGTATAGGATCAATTCAAAAGCGCCTGTAACTGGCCTACTTGAAATAAATGCTCTGATTTGATTTGATTCTTTTTTTTAACAACCTTTATGGAATTTATGGAAAAAACAAGATGGCGTAGTTCTGAACTTCCGATATCCACTATGTGACAAAAGATTCTTGTACCGGTATAAATACTCTTAGCGTCACTAAAATTCCAGCTACGCCACGTAGGAAATATAAAGGGTGTAAAAAACCTCTTAACGAATACAAAAGGTACTTGTTCTACTCGTCATTCTGATCATTTTTTTTGTTCTACACTATACCTGGGAACCTTCTAGTTACGGAGATATTGGGGGTCAAAGTTGCAAGATTTTGACAAGCTTTTTTTTAAATACCGCTTTTAATCGCATGATTTTTACTTTAAATATCTCTACGACCCCCGTACTATTCAATCCATCCATCCGCACAATGTTTTGAGTGTGTTACATTGAGTTATACCACAAAACATGATTTATAACCTCAAAAAAAAAAGTTGTTTCCCAGCAATATTTTTTGCGTAAAGTTACTTAGTTTGATATACAGAATGCTTGGTTAACGGCTTTGTGATGAGGTGAAATACACCCTGTATAATCAACCAAGTCATCAAAAATCTTTAGGTGAAGGTATAGGTCATGTTCGTGAACGGGCGCTGTCAGTTGTGACTCGTCATCTCTTAGTTGCCATGGCTTATTTGAATGAATTATTTTGTTTTTACTATGGACACTTTTAACGTGCACATCTTGCTACATTGTTCTCACATAATATACCATCTCAACATGAATGATGTAACCAAGATTTTGTAATAATAATTTGATTTAAAAGAGTGTCCATGGAATTTCTTGCCCGGTCTTCTCCATAGAGATCTACGTTAGGGAATGGGCAACTACAGTACTTTCACAGTTTTTATGTCTTGTGACTGGGACTGTAGCTACATTTAATTTTCATCTTTGTTTTGACAATTCAAAAGTGCCTGTTATTGGCCTATTTGAAATAAATGCTTTGATTTTGATTGATTTTCATTTTGATTTATACGTAGGCGTGAAAAATACGCGTAATGATTACATAAATGATAGTAGCGTTTTTCTCAAGAGGACTATAGGACCTAAATAAGCAACTCTATTTGTGGTGGTTCAAACTTCGTTTTAAACACTGTTAGATTAAAGTTCTAATCAGCTTGCACTACAAAGTGGTTGTTACGTCAATCACTGCGGGCCGAATAGTGCGAAATAAGTGGTTTCGATCGATTTACAAAAAATCTATTGATTAAACTAAAAAAATAAAACACTATGTCACTAAGATGTTGCTTGTAGAATTATTTACCAAAAGCTCAAAATGACCTCATGTATTTGTATGGTTTTTACTTGTAAAAAGAATTTGTTAGAGGTACGAGTAAGTTCGTGATTTTTTTATCGAGTAATATTAATCTATATCTATACTAATATTATAAAGCAGAAAAGTTTGTTTGTTTGGTTGAACGCGCTAATCTCAGGAACTACCAGCTCGAATTGAAAAATTCTTTTTGCGTTGGATAGTCCATTTATCGAGGAAGGCTATAAGGCTATATAACATCACGCTATGACTAAAAGGAGCGGAGCAGCAATAAGAAATGTTGCAAGCGGTAAATTCACGCGAACGAAGTCGTGTTCAGAAGCTAGTGATTACATAAATGACAGTAGCGTGTCTCTCAAGAGGACTACAGGACCTAAATAAGCAACTCTATTTGTGGTAGTTCAAACTTCGTTTTAAACACTGTTAGATTAAAGTTCTAATCAGCTTGCACTACAAAGTAGTTGTTACGTCAATCACTGCGGGCCGAATAGTGCGAAATAAGTGGTTTCGATCGATTTACAAAAAATCTATTGATTAAACTAAAAAAATTAACACTATGACATTATTATGTTGAAAAATAACACCCGCATGTATTTGTATGGTTTTTACTCGTAAAAAGATTTTATTAGAGGTACGAGTAAGTTCGTGATTTTTTTATCGAGTAATATTAATTGTATTATAAAACTTATATTGTCACTTACGAGATATCTTCCGTGATTATGTAACCCGTAACTGACAATATATGACATGTCTAGTTTTTTAACCGAAAAAGCTAAAACAGTGTTTAATTGTATCATGTTTTCAAAACAATATCATACTACCTTATATATCCTGAAAAATATCATATATTTTTCTGGTTATGTTCATTGCAATGAATCATATACTTTCAAACTTTATAAAACTCACGTTTGGCTCCTGTAGTCGCCTGAATATGTATTGATATACTCTAACATGATATAAAATCACGCTTATGATACCCAAAGAGTAAGTCAGAGGTGTATCTTTTAGTACACCCTACGTTTAAATCCCCTGTCAAGCGAGTGAGCCTATAAAAATAAATAGAGTCTAGTCTTTTAAAAACCTAATCAATATATTGAACTAACAAGAAAAACAAAATTCCCCACGTCACTTAAATCAAAAGTATCATCGCGAATAAAAAAAGCATGTTATCTAGCACTGGCCAAAAAAATCAAGGTCATGCATACAAATAAAAAAAACAAATTCATAACACCTACTTTGGTTATTTCTAAGTACACTTGCCAACAACTGCACTAAGGTTCTTTTTTTAAACACAAATAGAAATAGTACTGTCAGAGTAGTTGCAGCGGCGACTGGATGCTCAATAACATGATCTTGATAACAGCGGACGTTGGAAACGTCAAAAAAATAATAAAACAGGGGTTGAGTAACGCAGGTGGCTGGGTTTTTGTGTTTGATGATACCTCGGGATGAATGAATGGAATGGAGATTTATTTTTGTGTTACTTCTGGAATAAAAATGGGATTATGAAGTAAAAAAATATCCAAGAAACTTTAGAGTAGGCAATAATTATAAAATTGACGTATTGATGTGAAGACTCGTTGACAGAAATATTAATATGAAAATAAGTGGTATACGTCATACTCCGCACATAGGTTCATTTTGGTGGGCTTCAACAATAAATACATTATACTACTTCATCACCAGCGTCATAGATAAAAACCACTGGTAGACACAGGTCTCCCAAACTTTACTGCTTAGTTCTTAAAAACATAAATATCATCTGCCATCATCATATGCCAAGCCTTTCCCCAAATGTGTTGGGCTCGATTTACAGTCTAACTAAATGCAGCTGAATTCCAGTATTTTAGATGGAGAAACTGCCAATCTGACCTCTACAATCCAGTTAGCTCTAATACTAATACGATACCCCTTGGTAAGACTGCTTGTTACTCTTTCGGGCCACTGACGACCTGGAACGACAGTTGAAGATTAACAAATGACAGCTAGAACCAAATCACGCTAGACCGTGTCAACTGGCCTTGTTTCGTTCTGTCTCCTGCTGATATGGAGGGAAGTGGAATTTACAGTTCTTTCCTACTCCTCCGCTATACTTTCTGATTAATTTCGTTGCGGGATCCAAGACAGTTAAATTCATTCTCTGGGACTTCGTCGAGCTTCATTGTCTCGGCGCTTTTCTGGTGGTCGCCACTGTTGATTCTGGCTTTCAGGAGTTACAGTGGTTTGGGCGTGTGTGGCGGGCTTGTAGACCGTGCCGAGTCCGAGACGAGTGGAGTGTGTAGGACATCCCATTGTCCGTTGCTCGGTAGTGGCTCAGGGGCTCTACTCCCTAACGTTTGTCCGTATATTTGAATCTATCTCTCACTCGCACTTATCTGCAGACGTGCGCAAGAGAGACGGATAGGTCCAAATAAACGGACGAAGCGTTAGGGAGTAGGCCCCAGAAGCGTGAGTGTGTTCATACAAAATTGCACGGTCAACACTCGGCTGTTGCTTGCAATGATTTTCTAGGCACGGAGGAACCTCGATTTTTATGGGTAGCTCACAGACCAACTAAGCCATGCGTGGCTTAAACTGAACATAAATCCAAGCGGCTATTATTATGTGAGAGCAGCGGTGGCCCAGTGGTGGCGGCCCCGACTTACGAACAGTAAGTCCTGGGGTTCGAACCCAGAAAGGCGCATTACTTTGTGTAATTTATTTCACCACCGCTGCTCTCAAAACGGTGAAGGAAAACATCGTGAGGAAACCGGCATGTCCTAGAACCAAAAAGTTCGAAGACATGTGACATCTACCAATCCGCACTGGGCCCGCGTGGTAGATTATAGCCCATTCCCTGTCATTGAGAGGAGGCCGTGTCCCAGCAGTGGGAACATTATAGGCTGATGATGATGATTATTATTTAACGACGAGCTCCTCATACAAAAACATGTATCTGGAAAAAAATCTTCTTTGCTTAGAACCTATAATATTAAGTTCAAATATTTTCTTCCCTAATACCGCCCAAAACAGATCAAACAACAGGTCTGGTGTGAACCAATTTAAAAATACGTGAAAACAACTTGTTACACCGAGTTTATAATAATTTTGTTTGTACGCCGCCATCTTTAATTTTGATAATTTCCTACAATTTCGCTTTGGCTTCGGAAACTTTGCTTTAATGAAAATTGTAAAGGAACCGGTAATTTATTTATTAATTGTCGATGAACGATCGTGTTTTTGAAACGATAGTTATTGGGGTTGGTAATATTAGTAAAGTGTTTTCGTGGAATTTTGTTTGACTTTTGACCCCAATTTAATACAAAAAGTTTTTAAAACGACGGAAGATGTACCTATACATTGTCCGTCGTTTTTCTACTTTTTTTGCATTACTTTTCAACTAAAACGAACAATTAAAAAATAGTTTTTATGCAAAAGATATTATTGGATAGACAGTAGCAATTCATTCTTTAGCCCCAAAGTCCTGAATAGTGTCATACTGTGCCAATAATAAGAGTCGTTACCTGTGGTCCCGGTTGGTTGACCCATTACCGGTTCCATGGGTATTTTTAATTACCCATGGTCATTACATTGAGGATTGTTTCCTGGACTTCCGAATATATCGATAGGAAATACGAATCCATATTAACATCATATCATATCCCACCGACCACGGGTAGCAATTCATTGCATTTTGACTACGGGTTTCTTAGTTTTTTTATTTTTTACTAGCTGACCCACGCAACTTCGTCTGCGTCACATAAGAGGGAAAAAGCTACCTACTACTACCTACCTACTACTACCTACCTACTACTCCCTACCTACTACTACCTACCTACCTACTACTACCTACCTACTACTACCTACTACTACCTACTACTACCTACCTACTACTACCTACCTACCTCCTACTAACTACCTGCCTACTACTACCTACCTACTACTAATACCTACCCACCTACTACTACATTTTTTTTTCATAAGAACCTTCTCCTGACAATAACAAACACAACAAAAAAATAATCAGCCAATTCGATAAAGCCGTTTTCATCCTATGTCGTGACAACGGAATCATTTTTATATATATAGATTTATCGACCAACTACCACCAACGGACCCGGTAATTGGTCGAGCCTCGGGTAACCATTGAATAATGGATGTAATTGCTTCTATTCTTTATAAGTTACCAATTGGATTTAGAGATTCTGAATGCACGAAATAAAAGTCCTAAAAATGTGAAGAAAATAATAGAAAATGCAGCCCAAACCACGGATAAATCACGACCGACGTTTGCGTACCCCTGGTCCGATACCCCGAGTCACCCCGTAACCTCCCGCCTATCTATCTTAACGCTAAACGCCCATAAACACGCACAGATAAACCCGCTATCGACGACGTGATTTTTATAAATAATAAACGTATATGTTATTGAGATATTTTAATAGGTATAATTGAATGGAGGGAGAGAAACGTGCCAATGATATTTACAGACAATTTGATGGAAACTCCAACTCGAAGATGATGGCTCGTGGCTAAATAATAACAGCCGCTCGGGTCTATTGTGGATGGGTGACCACACCCTGACTGACCAGAAATCAGAAATCATTTATTTGCCATGAATGTGGGTACTAAATAGGCATATTAAAATATATAAATACATATTTAAATCTACTTAATTATACGAACAAACAAACAAAACAGAAAAAAAAATACAGTTATGTGAATCTACAGCCTTCCATATATAAACTAAACATAAAAAAAAACAACAATATATATTCCGTATTCTACAAATGATTGATAACATTGATGTATGCAGATGATATGAAAATTCTGAGTGATGTTTCAACCATTACTGATGCACACCTACTTCAGGAGGATCTGAACCGGTTCCATGATTACTGCGTCCGAAATAGGTTAGATTTAAACATTTCAAAATGCTATGTATGCACATTTACTCGGAAACCAAACCCTATTATATATGACTACAAATTATTGAATACCTCAATTGCCAGAGTCAACGTTATCAAGGATCTTGGGGTGAGTTTTGACTCGAAGCTTTTGTTTGATGCGCATATTGATAACATAGTCAACAAGGCTTCTAAGGCTTTAGGTTTTATTTTTAGGGTTGTTTCTGAGTTTAAGAATGTCAAAACCATGAAAATTCTATACTGTGCTTTTGTCCGTAGCCATCTCGAATATGCTTCTCAAATTTGGAATCCAAATTACAATGTTTATATTAATCGCCTCGAAGGCATACAAAGGCGATTTTTAAGGTACATTCAATATCGTTCAAATACTTATCTTCCTAACTATACTAGTCGGTGTAAGAAATTTCATATTCTTCCTTTGCAAGAGCGAAGAAAAATTGCAGATCTTGCTTTCCTATTTAGTATAATGAACGGATCTACTGACGTCCCTGAGCTGGTGGCCAAGATTGGACTTCGTGTGCCGTCTGTGTTTCTTAGGAGACCTCATCTCCTTCATGTACCTATAGTAAAAACTAACTACAGGCAAAATGCATATATCTTAAGGGCATGTCGAATGTTCAACATGGTGTGCCGGGATGTTGAGCTTGACTTATTTACAAATAGTGTCCAGAAATTAAAAAAAATGTTAAGTAACTTTTTCTTTGAAGTGTAACTTCATTGTATAATGTATTTTATTTTTGTTTACTCTCTTTATTTGTTTCTTTGTTTAACCATAACGCTGCTTGTACCGTTTTGTAAATTTATACATTAGTTTATAAGTGGAAAGTTGTAATTGGCTTTTTTCTACATATTTTACTTTTACTACTCGAATGTATTAGCTGTAACTTTTCTTAAAATTAATAAAATAAAATAAAATAAAAATAAAATATTTTGCCAACATTAACGAGGTAAGACATAAGACAATGAAATTTGAAATAAAAAATATAAAAAATTAATAAAACATTATTAACTTTTATCATTTAAAAAATCTTCTGACCTTCCGCGTTTCCTCCGTTCCTCGGAAAGCACGTTAACCTGTTGGTCCCGGCTGTCATTTGTCCAACTTAAGCAGTCGTTACAGGTAGTCAGTGGCCCAAAAAGTCTGACAACCAGTCTTACCAAGTAGTACCGTATTATCCAGTATTAACTGGGTCGTGGAGGTCTGATAAGCTGTCGCTCCATGTAAAATACTGGTATTCAGCTGCATCCGGTTAGACTGGAAGCCGACCCCATCATAGTTGGAAAAAAGCTAGGCGGGTAATGATGATGGAAACTCCAGCTCCTATTCAGTTTCATCCGGTCAAACTGGAAGCCGGCAGATGATGATGGAGATGGAAACATGGAAGAAACACTGTTTTAGGCTTTCACGGTTTAAAACTAAACTTATATTGTCACTTACGGGATATCTTCCGTGATTCAGATCTACAGTGGAACGTCAACCAACTTTCTTGCCATATCTGAGAGGAGTAACGGACAAGATAGGTCGTTTACTGAGTAAATACTCAATTATAAATAAATATATAAATATCGCCGAAGGACAAGATCCCCTTTGAACATCCTGGTGTGTATAAAATTGATTGCAGTTGCGGCAGTTCATATATTGGTCAAACTAAGCGAACCATCTCATGCCGAATGCAAAGAACACATAAAGGCTGTGAAAAATAAGGATGAGCAAAAGTCTGCCATAGCGGAGCATCTACTGCAGTCAGGGCCCAATCACTGGATCGAATTTCACAAGCCACGTATTTTGTCTAAGGACAAACATTACCTACCAAGGCTGACAAGACAAGCAATTGAAATAAGGAAGTAGAAAAATTTCAATCGAGAGGATGGCTTCAAATTGTCGAGTACGTGGAATCCAGTTTTGAGTATGCTCAAAAGTAGCAGCCGGCATCATACAAAAAACTCCAAAAAACTTGGTGATACTGTGAGTGTGTTTTGTCGTGACTTAGTGTCGAGTTCCAATAGTGCGCGTAGCAAAAGACAAAGAAAGAGGGTAGACAGATTTGTCTGCTCGTAACAATTTAATTTCCATCCACCCGCATACTCCAGTCAACCCGCGATCATGGCGCTTGCAACAGCGTCGAAATATCGGGAGCTCAAAATAACAAATCAAACTCAAACTCAAACTCAAAGCATTTATTTCAACTAGACCATTACGGCACTTTTGAATGTCAAATTACAAATAAAATCAAAGCTACAGTCACAGTCACAAGGCATAATAACTTGAGAAAGTACTGTAGTTGCCCATTCCCTAGCGTAGATCTCTATGGAGAAGAACGGGCAAGAAACTCCATGGACACTCTTTTTAAATCAATATATTGTTACAAAATCTTGGTTACATCATTCATGTGTGATTATACATATATGTGAGAACGATGTAGACAGACGTGCACATTAAGAGCGTCCAGAGAAAAGATTAAATCAACAATGTAAGAAAAAAAGAAATTAAAATTAACCATGGCAGCTAAGAGATGACCAGTCCCAACTGACAGCGCCCGTTCACGAACATGACGCATGTATCGGCGCCATTCAACTCGACCATATTGAAGGGGGCTAAATGACCCGACACACCCGCCACCATCAGCAAGACATTTGAGTGAGCATGACAATCTCTCAGCCGCCAAGGCATATTCAAGTCCAAAAAAAAAAAAGACAACTAAATGCAAATAGTGGCTTTACAATACATAGAACTCACACAAATGTGCTATGCAATTATTAATACTACGAAATGATTCTATACAATGCAAGGATATTTTACAATCTTCTGCAGCTTCCACAATAACGTAACCTGGGAATCAGTTAGTTTGCTTATGGTTGTGGAGCAGGACCAGCATTGAGCCAAGCACTTTTATCATTAATGTAATCCCCCAAATTATAATATGCTTGCCTACATAGTGTGCGTTTTATACAAGATTTAAATTTCGTCTCATTCAGTTGTAGAATGTGAGGAGGTATTTTATTGTAACATTTTAAACAGTACCCCATGAAAGATGAATCTACTTTAGCAAGCCTGAAACCTGGCTGAACGAGTTGGTCCCTATTTCTAGTATTATAGTGGTGTCTGTCACCTCTTTTACTGAATAAATGCAGATTTTTCCTAACGTACATGATGTTTTCATAGATGTATTGGCAAGGTACTGTCAAGATGTTAATTTCCTTAAACAGTTCTCTCAGAGAGTCGCGTCTACGTAATTCGTATATGGCTCTGATTGCTCTTTTCTGCAGAATGAATATAGACTCGATGTCTGCCGCACGTCCCCATAGTAAAATACCGTATGACATAATACTATGAAAATAACTAAAATAGACTAGCCTCGCGGTATCAACATCAGTAAATTGACGGATCTTTCTAACAGCATATGCAGCTGAGCTCAGCCGTCCTGCAAGAGATGTTAAATGAGGACCCCATTGTAACTTTGAATCGAGCGTGATTCCCAAGAAAACTGTTTTATCGACGAATTCTAGTTTCTCTTGATTCAACATTATGTCACAATCACTACTTTTGACATTTGGTAGGGCAAATCGAATGCACTTAGTTTTTTTCCCATTGAGTACTAAATTGTTAGCGGTAAACCAGTTATGGACCTGCAGTAGGGCGTTATTTACATCGTCAAAATTAGTGGCACGTCTGTTTATCCTAAATATTAACGAAGTATCGTCAGCAAACAACACCATTTGCGGTTGGTTGTTAAATAAATGGGGTAGGTCATTAATATAAACTAAAAATAAAAAGAAGAAGGGACCCAGAATCGAACCTTGTGGTACACCCATTTTTACTTTTAAACCCATTGAATTGACACCATTTATTTGTACTTGCTGATGTCTATCATTCAAATACGACTTTACTAAACTAAGCGCAAGTTTACCTAAACGGTAATGCTTAAGTTTCAAAATCAGGGTTTCGTGATTTACGCAATCAAATGCCTTCGAAAGGTCACAAAAGATTCCTATGGCATCTTGTGCCTCTTCCCACGCAGTAAATATGTGTTTTAATAAAGTAACACCGGCGTCAGTTGTACAACGTCCCTTGGTGAAACCATACTGTTGTTCGTGTAATATTTTATTGGTGTTAAAATGGCAAAGCATTTGATTGAGCATTATCTTTTCAAACACCTTGCTGAAAACAGGCAACACGGATAGTTATTGGTGTCTTTACTGTCCCCGGATTTAAAAAGCGGTATTACCTTACTGAATTTCATTAGATCCGGGAACACTCCTTGATCCACGCACAAATTAAATATTGAGGCTAAATACGGTGCTACAGTTTGAATAATTGAGGTACAAGCTTTAATAGACATACCCCATAGGTCTTCGGTTAATTTGATCTTGATTTGTTTAAAAGCTTTTATGACTGTCGTGGGGTTTATATGCTGAAATTTAAATTCATTTGGACAGGCTGAAACGTTTACTTTTAATAAATCAATAGAGAGCCACGGAGAAGAATTTAAGGTTTCAGTAGTTTTAAGTGGGATACTGGTAAAGAAGTTTACAAATTCTTGAGCAACTTCATTATTGGAGCTGACAAGGCCACCTGAAGTCTCTAGTGTGAAGTCATTACTATGTTTTATATTTCTGTTTGTTTCACTGTTGATAATTTTCCAAACCGTTTTTATTTTGTTATCGGCTGATTTAATTTTATTGCTAATAAATAAGGATTTGGCTACCTTGCAGGTGTTTTTAAAAAATTTCGAGTAATTAGCAACATATTTATTAAAAGATTCTGTGTTGATGTAAGGCTTAAGGCCGTACAGCTCAAACAATCGTTCCCTACTTTTCCTAATTCCCTGTGTTGCCCAGTCACTAAAAATAAACTTTGAGCCAATAGTTTTGGTTTTCTTTTTTAAAGTGTTATTGAACTCAGTGTGCACTACCGAAAAGAATTCTTCATACAATTCATTTACATTATTTCTAATATGGCCTGGTATATTTAGCTTGCTAATTAAATTATTATTAAACTTTTCTAACTTGCTGGGTGTTATTTGTCTGGTCTGAATCTGAATTCTTTGTAATTGTTTATTGTACGCGAAAGTAACTGTCTGCCCGCTGTGATCTGAAGGAAGGTAATTTACGATGGATTTATCTAAGTATTCGCAGCAACAAAAAACATTATCAATACATGTAGCAGTATTTGTAGTAATTCGGGTTGGTTCTGAAAAAACGTTTGACAAATTAAAAGATTTAAAGAGACTTAAAAATCTACAGCTGTTTGCATTATTCTCTAAGACATTAACATTAAAGTCCCCACAGATTATTATTATTTTATTACCAGTTACAAGTTTTGCTAAAGCATCTTCCATTACTGACTCAAAGATAGAGTAGTTTAGGTAATTAGGGGGTCTGTAAACGCACACTATTACATGCTTATCTAGCTCAACACAAGATAATTCAATACTATGTTCAACCGATAGTTCGACAATATCATTACGAGCCTTAGATTTAATGCAATTTTTGACTAAGATTAATGAACCCCCACGCATCTTAAGTTTACGGTTAAAGCAACTGCTCACATTGTAATTCTCATAATTTATTTGCATAACTTCATAATCTTTCATCCAATGTTCAGTTAAACAGACAATATCAAACTTAGTTTTTTCTAAAAATAGTTCTATTTCTAATTGTTTGGAAGAAAGTCCCTGAATATTCTGGTGAAACAATTTTAAGGAATTCTGCTCAGCCCCTTTTTTACAATTAATTGATCGAGAGCTAGAAGATACCTCGAAGTTGTTGACGAGTTTAACTAAAGTTTCACTCGTACCTTCTATTGTCTTATTGACTAGTTTAAATCTAAATTAATATGTGTATAATTACAATTAGTATAATTACTAATTTCAGTAGACCTATTTACAGAAAACTGCGACATACCACATATGTCTGAGTTTATACTAAAAGCTAATAGCCGAGCTATTTGACGTCTAAAACTAATAGGCAAGTACGGATTACTCCTAGTTGACTTCAGTTTCTGAACGAAACTGTTAGTGTCGAAAAATGTCAACCTGTCACTATAGTGACTAGCTAATAAACACATGCGATTGTTCAGGTTATGGATGTAATGATTTTGCCTGCTTGACAATTTCTGAAAGTATGGAAAGGCACACAGAATTATTTTCTTACAATTTAACTTCAACAGTTGAGTGACATTGTCAGTGATATCATCAATTTTTATGTTCAAACTGTTACCAACAAATATAGTTAAAATAGCATTAGGATCTAATTCCTTCCTAGTAATGGATGAAATTATCTGGTTGTAAGAAGCCTGAGGTGTACAATAATTTTGAAAAGAATGACTCAGATTATTACTAATTAATTTTCCTAACCCTATTCCTAAACTATCTGAAAACATTATGGAGCAACCACATTGAGTACTACAACACAGGGGTGAACTACTTTCTGTGTTTCCTACCGGTGATGACCCTTGTACATTGTGTAGTGAATTTTGAATGGGTATACAGTCCGGAACACTGCCCAACCGAGCTGGGTCCTCCGTTACCTCAGGCAAGAGAGTGACCGGGCTGGATTCCCTTTGTGATGTATATTGAGTGTTGTTGAAGGTCATCATGTCTACACAGTCTGCATTACTATTACAACTATTGACTAACTCATTTGCAGCGAGAATATGTTCTTTAATTTGTTTTTGAGAGTTCACATACTTAGCCATAGCATGACTGTAATTGACGCTCTAGTAGTTGAATGTCTGATTGTAAGTTTTGAGTGTCTATTTCATAAAACTTCTTACTGTCCTCTAATTTGGTTTGATAATTACTTAACTTGTTTATAAGAAAAACACGTTCTTTTCTTAGTTTAATGTTTTTGGAACTATGTTTTTGATGCTTTTTAAATTGATTACATTTCTTTATAATTCTATTTAGTTTTGCATATTTCTTTATTTTATTTTGGCTTACTTTATAAGTACTACTAGTGTTTTTCAAAATAGAATCTTCAGTAAGATCTATTGTTGTTAAAGAATGTGGGTTGCAATTCGAATTTAACAATTGATTATAAAGGTAATCTGTTTCCCTAACCTGAGTACATTCTCTTTCTTTCTGAAACTTAACAATTTGATTGTTAGCGTGAAGCAGTTCATCTTCTAAGTCCCTAACTTTACATAAAGCCGTCTCATAATAGTTACTGCAGTCGTTGAAACCATCTGTGACCACCCGCAGTTTGTCCCGTTCATCAACAACCTCCAAGTATTGTTGGTGCAGGCTCACTAGCTCCCGTTTCAAGCTAGTGTTTTTGTGAACGACTTTCTCGATTTCAACCTCATGTTCCTCTCTATCCAATAACAGCTGCTGACATTTGCTGTTTGATTCCTTAAGTTCATCAAGGGCCGTTCTCAACTTAGTTTGCAACTCCTGGGTAGTAGCCTTACGGGTCATCACAGGCATGGTTTCAGGGAATAGAACTGAAAGTAGAAGTACAAAGAAAGATGAGAAACTAATTGAATGGACAAAATTAGGAAAGCTAGAAATGAAAGGAGAAAATGAGAAAAGAGTGGACTATGTGATTAATAAACTGGTAACTGAGGTAGGCTTGTGAGTCTTATGCAAAATACTTCAATAACATGATTTAATTCAGTTAAAGTTACAATGATTTTATGTCTTTTACTTTTTTCATAAAGTGGGTACCTAGGACTCTTGGCAAACAAATTATTGGACCTTACTGACTTAAAATGCTAAAAATTAACAAAAAATAAGCAATTTTCTCTATTGTTTTGTGGTAAGTTGATTAAATAGATAGATATTTACAAAATTAACATATTACTTTCAAAAGTCTACACAACTACTTATTTAACAAGTGATACCTGACACTGAACCAAAGTTCAACTACAAAGAGTGCCAGATTAATCAGAATAATGATTTGAAAGCTATTAATTAACTAATGTGAGATATTTATACATTAAAAGGAAACAATTATACTCCCCAGATTGATCCACTGGAACATCAGCTGGTAATGATGTAGGTTACCGGTTGAGGTAGGCAACCAAACACTATGTTTTGTAGCGTATTTTTTCGTGAAAACACTAATCCTGGGTATTTATGCACTTAGTAGTATTTTAATTACAATAATACATGTTTTTTACACTTAAAATTAATTAAATCTAATTTTAAATTACGGAGCGAAATTTTGACATGTCACTCAACCAGTGTTGCCCTATCAAAAAAAAATAATCACGGAAGATATCCCGTAAGTGACAATATAAGTTTATGGAAGAAACAGTTCTAGGACTGATCAGAAAGTAGGAAAAACAATTAAACAGGTCAACTAGTAATTTCCTTTAACCTGCTTTTCGCCAGGAAAAGCAAGGGCCAACAATAATAGGTAAAAATGTTGGTCAAGTGGTCACCAGTGCGACTGAACAGCAATAGGTCTTGGCTTCGAATCTTTGGTCGGGCAAAGCGTTATAAGCTTTTCCATTAGCAGCTATGGAGTCTGGATTTGTGCCCAGTTGATAGCAAAAGGCTTGCCCTCTATTACCAACATCGGAATTAAACATAACTGCAAAATGTGGTGTATCGTTAGGTAGACCTCAGCCTAATTCTCTGGCGATATAAACTTTAAATTAGGTAGTTTAAAAATAAATAAAAATAAGATAAATATCACTGGACAATTTACACACGGCGCCATCTAGTGCCACACTAAGCAACGAGGCTTGTGTAGTGGACATCAGATAGTTGATGTACTACTTAGATACTCTTTGTTTGTAAATACATACTTATTATATATATAAACATCCATGACTCGGAAACAAATGTCCGTGCTCATCACACAAATATTTGCTCCTACCGGGATTCGAACCCATAAATCGAGTTCGACTCATAACAGTCTAAATGAAACTGTCAAAAAGGTGACCTCAACTTGTTTCTGGCGTAAAAAACATTAATGATTGTAAACAATCTAAGAGAAACCACGGGTCACTGCAATCAATTGATACGATTCGAATGTTATAAAAGTTGCGTAAACCTACAAAAAAAAAGCAATTATATTTTTTATCTTGTTTCAACAATTCAGGCCGGCAGACTCTCTGAAACTTCCCCAGATTAATTTGATTAGGTAGCATTCTATTAGGAGGAGCTCGTGGCTAAATAAATAAATATCGCTGGACATTAACACACAGCGCCACCTAGTGCCACACTAAGCAAAGCTTGTGTCGTGGACACTAGATGGTTGATATACTAAATATACAACATTATTTTTTGTTTATACTAAACCCGAAAAGGGGTCATTGTACTCATCATTTTGAACAACTTTTTCTATGGGACGAACCTTGAAATCGCGAAAAAAAAATCAGCTGTTCCCTACATTTTGACGAGTTATGCGAACATAAATGTAGGGAACAGCTGATTTTTTTTTCGCGATTTCACGGTTCGTCCCATAGAAAAAGTTGTTCAAAATGATGAGTACAATGACCCCTTTTCGGGTTTAGTGTAAACAAAAAATAACCCTGTATACTTTTTTGTTTGTAAATACATACTTATTATACATATAAACATACATGACTTGGAAACAAATGTCCATGCTCATCACACAACATTTGCTTCTACCGGGATTCGAACCCAGGACCCTAAGAACGTAAGCAGCGTCGCTACCACCACGCTATTCGGGTCGTCAAAAATAATAACAGCCACTCGGGTTAATATTTAAGTTAAGCCTTCGCGCTGGCCTAGGTTAGTCCTTGGATAGAGAGGCCCAAGCCCTAACCCTGCGGATTTGGAAGGTTATGCTGGAGATGGCCAGTGCAGGTCACTGGACAGTGGGGGCAATCCAGCCGATCCTGGAGGAATGGGTGCGGAGACGACACGAGACGTTGTCTTTAAGCCTGGTGCAGGTGTTGTTATGACTGCTTTGGCAAATACCTGTAAAAAGTGGCTAGACGGAAGCGACTCCTATGTGTCACCAGTGCGGCTGCAGCGAGGATGCGGCGCTTCACACCCTCGAGCATTGTCCTGCTTGGGTGGTGCAGCGCAGCAGCAGTCGGGGCAGACCTCTCCTTGCCAGCCGTGGCGATGGTCTACAGCAGGGGGGCATGGAAGGCGGTGGTGTCCTTCTGCGAGGATGTCATCTCGCAGACGGAAGCGCCGGAGAACGTCAGGGACGAAGACTCCCTCGCTGACGCGATTCGTCGCTGGAGGACAAGGCAACGGAGAAGGTGCCATGGTGACCTAATACCGCCTTAGGAGGTGCCAGCGGGCGATAGATCGGGGAGTCTATCGTCGTCGCGTTGCACGGCCTTCACGAGTGGAGGCGATGTCTCAGGTGAGCCCGGACATCGAAAAAGACAAAGGAGTTGGTGCCCGGAGACGAGCTACGCTGGTTGGGTAGTCATTCGTAGCAGTTCTCGCGGCCCATTCGCAAAGGCGACACGTAGGCTTACGGCTTTGTTTTTTAGTGGGTGCAAACCGTCTCCCCGGACGGTGCGGTGCGCGTCGGACATTTTTCACCGCTGAATGAAAAAAAAGGTTAGTCCTTGGATCCGTTGATCCCGGCTGTTATTTTGTAGTCTTTGACAGTCGGTACAAGTATTCAGTGGCCCGAAAGTCTGTCAACAGGTCTTACCAAAAGGTTTCGTATTAGTCAGTACGGCTGTAAAGGTCAGATAAGCAGTCGTTTCATATAAAATACTGGTATTCAACTGCATTCGGTTAGATTCAAAGTCGACCCCGACATTGTTGGGAAAAGGCTAGGCAGGTGATGATGAGGTAGGTACTCTATTCGTAAGTACACTAATCCTGCAGCGTAGTTAAAACAAGCTCTTCTCGATCAAACTGAAATACTGAATTTCTCCGTATCGTTTATCCTAATTTCCTAAAATCGTTTCAACCTGAAACTTCTGCCTAACAGTTTAGAAACTCAACTCAGAAAACAAGCACTTCACGTTTGGATTCACTACAACTTGTTTGTGAATCCTCCTGTTATTTCCCAAAATTCTCTCCTTTCTAAACTTAAAAGTTTATTTATTTATTTATGTTCACGTGATGTTCGAGCACCTCGATGACATCTCATTCGGCCTACGTCATTTCACCCGTTTCAACGTTCATTAGGCAGTCGTGCGCCATCTACGATATAGCTAACACTTGTGTAACAGACGTAACAGTGCAATAAACTACTTGTAAAACCAAGAATATACGCAATTATTTGGAGTCAGATTCTATTCATTTGGTACCCTGGATCAATCCCATGCCAAAACATGGTGACCCCGACGTGATCGACGCAGCTGTCGGCATATTTTATTCATCGCATCGTACCTTTGTCAAAGCGGACTTTGGACTCGACGCACGCTAATTGAAAAAACGTTGCCCAGCCGTTGAAAATCGTTGCATCTTTTAATTTAGAGATTGGTTTCTTTAAACTGAGGAGAAACCGCTTGAACATCTCAATTGTGGACACGGAGAAATAACACAGGAACCACGAGTGGAGTGAAACACCACATCGCCAGGAGATCATCTGAACCACAGCTTGTAGCCCGCCGGTCAGACTTGTGAACGAGGAGCACCGCAGCCACGGTTAAGCCAGGGAAGTGATCCATCCTGTGGTTCCCCTATTATTCCCATTTTTCCGTCCTCTTTTGACTGAGCATTGTGCTAATTTACTTCATTAGTTATCCGCCTGCGGGGGAAGTGTTACTTCATTGTGAGGCTAACGCAAAACCAAAGGCAAGATCATACCAGTTTTTACATAATCCTTATTCCCTATTAACATAAAAAAAAAATATATATATGTGTAAATGGGGTGGATGAAAAGCTGACAAAATAGCACGATTATTAAGCGAATGTCATCTTTTTTATAGGTTTTTTACACAAGTTTGTTAGCTATCCATCATTACATTTCATTAAAATACTGTCTAAAATCAGTAATAAGTCGCAAGCCGTGCAGCTCACTGTTTTTCTCAGCCACGTGCGCATGCGCAAATTCCCAATCCAAAGTTTAATCGCACATATTTCTAAAGATTTTCATTATTTATGCACGTAGTTGCCATTAAAACTATAAAATATTCAATATTTTTGCTAAAATTCATCTCATACAATTTATAGTTAGTTACATTACCTAATCGCTAGTCCATTTAATTTCCCTTGGTTTCGCCGAAAACCAAACATTTCTTATATGTAATTAATGTTTATTTTATTACGCATTCCAGTGCATATTGTGTGTGAGCGAGGTGCGTGCGGACCAGCTGACGCCTATTGTTCTTTCGGCGCGTTATCTATCGCCAGCCGTCCCATCAGCTGATTTGTCCCGTTACCTGCGATCGTGACTTTGAATCACCGTCGCATACGCTGGAGTGAATTTAAGTATTTCTTTGTTTATTTCATTATCTGTGTGTGTTCCATTTTGTATTGCTGAATTTTTATTATGTCGCATACAAGTATGAGTGATTTCCGTTCAAGATCACCAGTTGAAGGTGTTAAACTTCAAGTTCCTACAGCTAGTCATTCAATAAAAGACTTGAAAGATTTAATTGTAAAACGTAGTTCAGTTAAAGGTCGAATTACAAAGTTTAAGAACCTTTTAAATGAAGTCACTTCTTTAGAAAAACCTACCGATGCTCAAATGCATACTTTATTAAATAGGTACGAAAGGTTTCGTGAATTGTTTATTTATTTTGAAGATCTGCAATCAGACATAGAATTGTTAAATTCCTCTGAGTTAGATAGTGAACTCGACATCAGAGATGCCATAGAAAGAGACTTTAGTTCTTTGATTGCAGAGACAAAACTATTTATAGATACTAATCTTTTAAAACCGAATAGTAATGCTGATTCTTTACATTCTGCACGTGATTCTTCTAAATGCTGTAGCACTAAGCCTATGGGCTTCAAATTGCCTTTGATTAAAGTAGCAAAGTTTGATGGTGATTTCTTTAAATGGATGGAGTTCCGTGATACATTTATTTCTTTAATTCACAGCAATGACAGAATTGAACCTGTACACAAGTTTCATTACTTGAACTCTTACCTTGAGGGGGAGGCTTCCAATGTCATTAGTAACTTGCCAGTATGCTCTGCTAATTATGAGGATGCCTGGAATCTTCTCTGTGAGAGATACAACAATGTCAAGCAATTGAAAAAGAATCATTATAATTTATTCTGTAATTTTCCACCTACCACTCGAGATTCTGCTAAATCTATGCGAAATTTAATAGATCATGTTTCAAAAGGTTTACGTGCCTTGAAGACTTTGGGTGAGCCCACAGACTCGTGGGACGGTTTAGTTGTCGAATTGGCCTCAGCGAAATTCGACAGTGGCACCAAGTTCAAGTGGGAGGAATATACCAACTCATTAGAAAATTCTCCTACATTACAGGATCTCTTTAAATTTCTCAATAGTCGAGCTAATGTCTTAGACGCTGTTAAAATTAATAAATCAAAAGGTGAAACAACTTCTTCTCATAAGTGTGATAAGTCTCATACTAAGTCTTTTGCAATTTCAGCTGATGTTAATGCGGGTTCTAGTGACGCGTGCCTCCTGTGCAAGGGTAGGCATCGGATTTACGATTGTGCGGCTTTTTTGGCCAAGTCACCAGCAGATCGAGCCGCGGAGGCGATGAAATTGAGGCTGTGCCTCAATTGCTTGCGTAAGGGACACTCATCACGCCAATGCAGGTTAGGTCCATGTTCTACTTGTAAAAGGCGACACAACACCCTGTTGCATAGGGAACCGTCTCAACCTGTGACCACATCGAATGTTCACACGTCTGCATCCTCAACTGTGAGTGCAGTCGAGCGAGTTTCGACTGATAATGTTGCTACTGATGACGTAGTTAGTATGTCGGTCAAGGCCAACCATAGTGTGCTGCTTTCAACAGCCCTGGTTGATGTTTTTAATCCAGTTACAAATCAATACACAACAATTCGAGCACTGCTAGACAGCGGGAGTCAGTCTTCTTTAATCACTGATAGTTTAAAAAATAAGCTTCAGTTGACTCCTCAGCCAATCCAGGTCGATATTGTAGGTATAGGTAATGTGTCTACATCTCATTCACTACAAAGATGTGTAGTGCAAGTTAAATCAAAACACAATGATTTTAAATCAAATGTGTCGTGTTTAGTGTTGCCTCAATTAACAGGTAACTTACCTAAGAAATCATTTAATATTTCGCAACTTAATTTACCTCCTAATATTAAGTTAGCCGATCCCACCTTTAACCAATGTGCTCAAGTTGATATGTTAATAGGTGTTGATTTGTTTTGGTCGGTTATAGAGGGTGAGCAAATATCTCTTGGTCCCAACCAACCTATCATGCGTAAGTCGAAGCTAGGCTGGATTTTGGCAGGCCCACTGTATATTCGAGATATTAGCAAGTCACAAAATAAAACTGTAAATTGTCATCACATTTTTATCAATTGTTCAGATAGTTGCTCAAATGAAGTACTAGACCAGCAATTAACCAAGTTCTGGGAGTTGGAACAAATCCCTCACTCAACCAATACTGAAACTGAAGAGGAGATTGCATGTGAAAATCATTTTGTTATGAATACTAGCCGAAATGATGAAGGCAGATTCATAGTTAAATTGCCACTCCATACAGAACCCGATTGTCTAGGCAATTCATTCATAATGGCTAAAAGGCAATTTTTCGCGTTAGAGAAACGTTTTAATAAAAATCCGGAACTGAAAGATATGTATTCAAAATTCATTCAAGAGTACTCTGATCTAGGGCATTTATCGGAATCCAAAGTTTTGATTCCCGAACAATCTTACTTTATTCCGCATCATGCAGTATTAAAACCAACCAGCGAATCGACAAAGTTACGTGTCGTATTCAATGGTAGTGCACCTACAACGTCAGGATATTCCATTAATGATCTACAGTTAACCGGTCCAAACATACAAGATTCGTTGTTAAATATTTTACTCAGATTTCGTCAATACACTTATGTGTTGTCAGGCGATATAGAGAAAATGTATAGGCAAGTACTGATTCGCGAAGATCATCGTAATTTGCAACTAATTTTATGGCGTAATTGTGACAATGAGCCATTAAAGTCACTCAGATTAAATACGGTGACATACGGGTACACCAGTTCAAGTTTTTTAAGCACTCGTTGTTTATGGCAATTAGGCGAGGAGTGTAGTGACCCTAAAATACGAACCGTAATACAAAATGACTTTCTTGTGGATGATTTGTTGACGGGTTGCGACAGTGAAGCTGAATTGATACTAATTAGAGACGCGATAGAAAATGCTTTGACAGCTGGTTGTTTTACATTACGTAAATATCGGTCAAATTCACGTTCTTTGATTTCTGAATCCCAAAATGTTCAACGCAATCTGATCATCAGTTCCTCACTACACACCCTAGGAGTAGGGTGGAACCCTAATGAGGATTACATACATTTTCCCACAAATTATGAAAACAAAAGTGACAACCCTACTAAAAGATCTATCTTATCAGATTCCTGTAAGGTCTTCGATCCTCTTGGCCTGTTAAGTTTATTTACTATTAAACCTAAAATATTAATTCAACAGTTATGGGTACAAAAAATAGACTGGGACGAACCAGTGCCCAACAATATACTAAAATCGTGGCAATCTTTCATAAAAAACATGTCTAATATTCGTAATCTATTCATTCCTCGTCACGTGTTATGTAACAATCCGGTTTTGATAGAATTACATTGTTTTTGTGACGCGTCGACGACCGCCTATGCCGCATGTGTTTACTTAAGATCGGTAAATAGTCAAGGTGACGTCACAGTACGATTGCTGTGTGCTAAGGCTCGCGTTGCGTCTGTGAAGCCGACTACGGTGCCCAGGCTTGAGCTGTGTGCGTGTCTGTTGGGAGCTCAGCTCGCTGCGGCCGCATGTCGCGCACTGCGATGTGTTATCACTCGACAGATATTTTGGTCTGACTCATCCATCGCGCTAGCATGGCTGGGGGCTAGGTATGATAAATTGAAAACGTTTGTTGCTAACAGAGTGTGCAGTATTTTAGAGCTTACTGAAGGTTCGGAATGGCGTCATGTGCCTACCACACTCAACCCGGCAGACTTAGCATCACGAGGGGTAGATGCAGACAAAATAAATATCTTAGGCTTATGGTGGAACGGTCCTTCATACTTACTTATGTCGGAAAAGTTCTGGCCTACAAATAATAAAATAATAAACAATATTAGTGATTTGCCCGAGGTAAAATCAAATGTATGTGTGAATGTAGATAGTGAGACAAATCATGTAATTAATTTCGATAAATATTCTAATTTTTCAAGATTGCAACGGTCTTTTGCTTATGTACTTCGATTTGTGCATAATTGCAAGCATTCAAACAATAAACTCACAGGTGTTTTACAGCCTGATGAGCTTAAAGCTTCGTTAGAAGAACTAGTGCGTCTAGCTCAGCAAGAACTATTCAGTTCAGAAGTGAAAACACTTCATTCTCAAAGGACATTAGGTTCTAAAAATCCATTGTTGGCTTTGAGTCCGTTCTTAGATACTAAAAATATCATGAGAGTTGGAGGGCGTCTGAAATATTCTTGTTATTCATTCGAAAAACGTCATCCAATGGTGCTACATGCTAAGCATAGACTTGTGAAATTGTTGTTTCGGCATGAGCACTTACGTCTTCTCCATGCTGGTCCACAGCTACTACTTGCATCCATTCGCGAATACGTCTGGCCCATTGCTGGACGAGATCTTGCACGAACTACCGCTAGGCAGTGTATTGTTTGTAGGAAGGTTAGCGGGAATACGTTGGCTCCTCTGATGGGTTCCTTACCCGAGCAGCGTGTGAACCCCGATTTCCCATTTGCTAGTGCTGGTGTCGATTTCGCTGGACCATTTTTGATAACAGATAGGAAAGGGAGAGGATGTAAAATTACAAAATGTTACCTTTGTATTTTTGTATGTTTACGATTTAAATGTTTACATCTCGAAGCTGTGAGTGAGCTTTCGAAAGATGCTTTTATACTTTCGTTGCGACGTTTTATCTCTCGCAGAGGAAAACCTACGGAGATATTTTGCGACAATGGCCGTAACTTTGTTGCCGCTGACAGGGAAATTCAGGACTTGATTTCAAGGCATACTAATGATATTGCGAGCTTTGCTTCTGGGGAGGGTATTAAATTTAAATTTCAACCAGCGTATGCGCCCCATTTCGGAGGCTTATGGGAGGCTGGCGTAAAATCCGCCAAGTTCCACTTAAAAAGAATTTTAGGTAATTCACATTTGACATTCGAAGAATTAGCCACTTTGTTCAGTCAAATCGAGGCTATCCTCAACAGCCGCCCTTTATATCCCTTATCCTCATGTCCTGATGACCTTCAGTCCTTAACCCCAGGTCACTTCCTGATCGGGCGGCCGCTAACTTCGATGCCGTCTCCCAGTCTGGAACACTTGAACCTCAACAGGCTAGATCGCTTTCAGCGCCTAGAACGTCTGCGCCAGGATTTTTGGAGACGCTGGCAGCTGGAATACTTGGCTGAGCTGCAGCAGAGGCGGAAGTGGAAGGTTCCAAATCGACCACTTCAAGCTGGCGACTTAGTATTAATAAAAGAAGAAAATACTCCACCCATGTCATGGAAATTGGGTCGAATTCAATGCCTGTTTCCAGGAAAGGACGGCGTGGCTCGGGTCGCCGAGATTAAAACTGCTTCAGGCACCTATCGAAGGGGTGTGAAGTATCTGTGCCCCCTGCTGGATGCTGCTGCAGATTAATTGGAGTCAGGACACTCCAACGCCCCCCAGTATGTTCGAGCACCTCGATGACATCTCATTCGGCCTACGTCATTTCACCCGTTTCAACGTTCATTAGGCAGTCGTGCGCCATCTACGATATAGCTAACACTTGTGTAACAGACGTAACAGTGCAATAAACTACTTGTAAAACCAAGAATATACGCAATTATTTGGAGTCAGATTCTATTCATTTGGTACCCTGGATCAATCCCATGCCAAAACACGTGATATTAATAAGAAGGATATCACACTTTTTTTTTGTATTTGAGTGTTTTTAGTGTCTAACATTCTAATACTTACAAGAAAAATTGAGATTTTTACTATTCATTCTGTGGCCAAACCATAATCACTCATCAAAACTGACCATTTAGATGTGTGATTATGGTTTAAATATGGCCACAAAATAAAAATAAAATATGTACGAAAAAGGTCTATACCACAATTTGTCTTGTATTAGACTGTTAGCAGACTCTTAAAACACTCAAATACAAGGAAACGTGTGATTGCCGTGTTAACAGGAGATTACACTATGATAGCATTTGCAACTAAAACTAAAAGGATATAAAAAATCTCTATACAAAGCCGAAAGATATTGATTCTCCCTGTCATTGCAATCATTTTTTGTTCTACATCATACCTGGGATAACTTTGATTTATTGTTAATCCTACCAACAAAAAGGTATCTTCTTGCACTCAATTAGTGAGTAAAAAAGGGCCTCAGCAGAACACCTTAAAATTATTCCACCAAAATATCCAAGGCATTTCTTCCAAATTATTAGAAATTGAATTGTTTTTAGAAAATAGTAAGTTTGACATTATTTGTTTCACTGAACATTGGCTAAAGGATTACCAAATGCTTATTAATTATGAGAACTATATGGTGGGTAGCTGCTTTAACCGTAAAACTATGCTTCGTGGAGGATCCTTAATATTAATAAAAAATAGTTTGAAATATAAGCAACGTTATGACTTATGACATAGTAGGTCTCTCGGTTGAACATTGCGTCGAACTGTCCTGTGTTGAGATAGATAAGCATGTAGTTGTGTGTGTGTACAGACCCCCAAACTATCAAAACTTTTCCTTATTTGAATCAATAATGGAAGATGTCCTGGCAAAACTTGCAGCCAGTAATAAGTCAACAATTATTTGTGGTGATTTCAATATCAATATTTTAGAAGAGGATTCAAATAGCAGTCGGTTATTAAATCTTTTTAAGTCATTTGACTTGACCAACACTTTTATAGAACCTACTAGAGTAACTAAACTTCATCTTCTGCTAATTGTATAGATAATGTTGACCGAGTGACATGTCATATATCTGCTCCGTATTTTAAAATTAAATTTAATTAGTAATTAAGTTATTGTACCCAAAATTATTGTATGCCAGGGTCGACCTACAAACAGGTTATGACATCTGCAACAAAAACTGTTTGTAATCCTAATACCACCATAACTATATGTGTTGGTAATAGTTCTAAGATAAAAAAGGATGATATCACTGACTGTGTATCAGAGTTGTTGAAGTTAAACTGTAGCAAAATAATATTGTGTGCTTTTCCCTATTTTAAAAATTTGGGTAGTAGAAAAAACAATTATATACATACGTTAAATAACCATGTACATTTTCTGGCAGGTCACTATAGTGACAGACTTATATACCTAGATATCAACACTCTTGTTGGTAAACTTAAGTCGACACGGGGTAAGGTGTATCTACCTATTAGATGTAGACACAAAATAGCTTCGCTATTAGCTTTTAATATTCACACAGACATAAATAGTATGTCTAAGTTTAGTACTATTATTAACACTGCGACTATTAGTAATTCTACTAATGTACAGGTGACTTTAAATGAATATAGCAGTAGTGCTATAAATCTTTACAAATATTGCTCAGAGGAGGATCCATCTGTCACCGTGGTGAATCCTCAATTAGGGTCTATTAGTGATAGGGTCTTGTTGTCTGAGGATGGCACGGGAGTCTCCGGCCTCACTCAAAATATTAATATGAATTTAAACTAGAAAGTGAGACAACAGAAGGTACTATTAATTCTTGCACTCAATTAGTTACTAAAAAAGGGCCTCAGCAGAACACCTTAAAAATATTCCACCAAAATATCCAAGGAATGTCTTGCAAATTATTAGAAATTGAATTGTTTTTAGAAAATAGTAAGTTTGACATTATTTGTTTTACTGAACATTGGTTAAAGGATTACCAAATGCTTATTAATTATGAGAACTATATGGTGGGTAGCTGCTTTAACCGTAAAACGATGCTTCGTGGAGGTTCCCTAATATTAATAAAAAATAGTTTTAAATATAAGCAACGTGATGACATAGTAGGTCTCTCGGTTGAACATTGCGTCGAACTGTCCTGTGTTGAGCTAGATAAGCATGTTATTGTGTGTGTGTACAGACCCCCAAACTATCAAAACTTTTCCATATTTGAATCAATAATGGAAGATGTCCTGGCAAAACTTGCAGCCAGTAATAAATCTACAATAATTTGTGGTGATTTCAATATCAATATTTTAGAAGAAAATTCACATAGCGGTCGGTTACTAAATCTTTTTAAATCATTTGACTTGACTAACGTTTTTATTGAACCTACTAGAATTACAGCATCTTCTGCTACTTGTATAGATAATGTTTTCTGCGATTGCGATTACTTAGATAAAGCCATAGTAAATTGTTTGCCGTCCGACCATAGCGGACAAACTGTAACTTATAGGTGTAATACACCATTGCAAAAAGTACAGATTAAATTTAGACCCATAACTTCTAGCAAATTAAATTGGTTTAATATTTCCCTACAGAACAAGTTAAGT
Organism: Xestia c-nigrum; assembly: GCA_916618015.1. Taxonomy (NCBI): domain Eukaryota; kingdom Metazoa; phylum Arthropoda; class Insecta; order Lepidoptera; family Noctuidae; genus Xestia; species Xestia c-nigrum. The sequence continues at coordinate 20,410,220 of OU745265.1, forward strand.
GTTATGAGCCATGACGATATTAATATAAATCAATTGTATAATCGTTTCTTTTCAATAGTTCACATGGAATTCAACAAAACTTTTGAAAAGAAGACAAAGAGTATTTGCCCTAAATTCATATTTAGTGATTGGGCAACTAGAGGTATCAGAAAAAGTAGGGAAAGACTATTTGAGCTTTATGGCCTTAAGCCTTTTATTAACACTGAAACTTTTAACAAGTATGTTGCTAAGTATTCAAAAATTTTTAGAAATACATGCAGGGTTGCTAAAGCCCTGCACATTAGCAACAAGATCAAAACAGCAGAAAATAAAATAAAGACAGTTTGGAAAGTCATAAATAACGAGACTAACAGGAAGAAAATACGCAACACTAGCTACACATTAGATACAGCATGTGGTCCTAAAAGCTCTAATCAGGAAGTAGCTCAAGAATTTGTAAATTTCTTTACAGAGATACCATTAAAAACTACGGAGGCTCTTAATTCCTCTCCTGAAGTCTCAATGGGTTTATTAAAGGCGAATGTGTCTGGCTGCCTGGCTGAATTTAAATTTAAACACATTAACCCTATGGTAGTTATTAAAGCTTTCCGGCAAATAAAAATCAAACTGACCGAAGATCTATGGGGAATGTCTATCAAAGTTTGTACATCCATACTTGAGACTATAGCCCCATACTTAGCTTTAATTTTTAATCTATGTGTGGACCAAGGAGTCTTCCCTGATTTAATGAAATACAGTAAAGTCATACCTCTTTTCAAATCCGGGGACAGTAAAGATACTAACAATTATAGACCTGTCTCCGTGTTGCCAGTTTTTAGCAAGGTTTTTGAAAAAGTAATGCTTGATCAAATGCTCTATCACTTTAACACCAACAGAATCTTACATGATCAACAGTATGGTTTCACCAAGGGACGTTGTACAACTGACGCCGGTGTAACCTTATTAAAGCACATATTTACTGCGTGGGAAGAGTCCCAAGACGCTATAGGAATTTTTTGTGACCTCTCCAAAGCGTTTGATTGCGTAAACCACGACACATTACTTATGAAACTTGAGCATTACGGACTGGGTAAACTTGCACTTAGTTTGGTAAGATCATATTTAAATGATAGACAACAATATGTTCAGATAAATGGTGTCAACTCACAGGGTTTAAAAATAAAAATGGGGGTTCCACAAGGCTCAATATTGGGTCCTTTCCTTTTTCTAGTATATATAAATGATCTACCCTATTTATTGAAAAACCAACCTCAAAATATGGTGTTATTTGCTGATGACACTTCCCTGATTTTTAAGATAAATAGACGGGCACAAAATTTAGATGATGTGAATAATGCCCTACTGCAAGTCCAAAATTGGTTCACAGCAAACAATTTGGTATTAAATGAAAAAAAAACCAAATGCATAAGATTTGCTTTACCGAATGTTAAGGGTAGTGATTGTGATATATTATTGAATAATGAGAAACTTGAATTCGTAGATAAAACGGTTTTCCTGGGGATTACGCTTGATTCAAGGCTACAATGGGGTTCTCATTTAACATCTCTTGCGGGGCGGCTAAGCTCAGCAGCATATGCCATTAGAAAAATCCGTCAATTTACTGATGTAGATACCGCTAGACTGGTCTATTTTAGTTACTTCCATAGTATAATGTCTTACGGTATTTTGCTATGGGGACGAGCTGCAGATATTGAGTCTATATTTATTCTGCAGAAAAGAGCCATTAGAGCCATATATAATCTTCGTAGGCGCGATTCTCTAAGAGAGTTGTTTAAAGATATTGGCATTATGACGGTACATTGTCAATACATCTACGAAAACATAATGTACGTCAGAAAAAATTTGCATCTTTTTGGTAAAAGAGGTGACAGACATAACTATAGTACTAGAAATAGGGACCAATTAGTTCAGCCAGGCTTTAGACTCGCTAAAGTAGACTCATCTTTCATGGGGTACTGTTTGAGATGCTATAATAAAATTCCACAAAGTATTCTTGAACTGAATGAGACGAAATTTAAAACATGCATTAAACGCACACTTTGTCAACAAGCATATTACAAGTTGAGCGATTATATCGCTGATAGAGATGCTTGGCTCAATGCTGGTTAGGGATTGCAATCCAGCGGCGTTTACAATCCAGCTGGATTCTTGCTGGATTGACCTGAATCCAGCTGGATCCAGCGCGGATCCAGCAAAATGTGGAACGAAACTAAAAAGACGACATTTTTAAGACTTTTTTTTATCAAGTAATTTGTATTAGGAACTTCTTACAATAATCTATGAATTCTTTCAATTTTCTTTGGTATCTTAACCATTTGAGATCAAAAGAATCAACTTAAAATTAAATAACATAATTATAACCTCATATAACATTTAAGATAATGTTTCTAAGGATGGATTCGACCAATCTAGAGTAAGTTTTTACTCGAGAGTAAACTACCACTTACTATGCAATTGTTTATTCCAGAATAATAATTGTCATACAAAGCAGTAGCTTACTTTCGAGTAACAACTTACTCTAGTTTGGTTGAATCTGCCCTAAGAAAGCAATATCTTATTACCTACTAGAGACCTGATTAAATGCATTTGCTTATTTAAGCCATTCTCGGCGGTTATTACCGCTGAGAATAAAAAAAAGCAAAAAGTGGTAAAATATGCTATTGCATATTTAACGAACTATCGCGCTGGATCCAGCTGGATTCAGGTCAATCCAGCAAGAATCCAGCTGGATTGAAAACGCCGCTGGATTGCAATCCCTAGTCACAATTCTAACCTAACCTAACCTATGAATCCCTTCGACGTAACAAACGAGCAACGAATGAACTCAAAGATAACTTCATTTGAATTTCAGCTGACACAACTACAGACAATCTTACCACTGAAAAGGAGACAATTTTTTTTGGGCCCACTCGATTGTTGCATTTATTATTCATATTACACCAGAAAATAGTAACCATTTTATTATGGTAAAAAAACGACATATTACATCGAAGTCTAACCGGAAGACCACGAATCGGTAAACTTAAGGTGGGTCACCCTCATGGTGGCTGGTAGCAACTGGATGAGAGTTGCTGAGAATCGAGTTGAGTGGCGTGTGATTGAAGGGGCCTATGTCCAGCAGTAGACTGCTGTAGGCTGATGATGATGATGATGAAAATAATTGATTCACGAGAAACGTTTCACTAATTATAAATCATTTCTCGTATTCAGTCTAACAAATCATGAAAATCGTATCAAAAACTTTAAAGTAGTAGTACAGTCAAGGACGAGTGACTTTGTTTTATACTATTTTTATAAAAATACCGGAAAATATATCTAATTGGGCAATATCGGTCGTTTGAGATTATTGTAAGATTCACGTTTTCATTATCGAATTTCTCAGCTTTCCGGTTAGACAAGGCTTAGTGAATATTACCACTGTAATCTAGAGACTATATGGAATAAATCAAAATATGTTTCATTAATATACGCTTCATATACGTGGGTGGCCTGTTCTCCGAACAAAAAAAATTGTCTCCTTTGGAAACATACTTGATCGTTTACGTTTACAATTTTTTTTAAATAATTTTAAAATAATTTACTCATTGTATGCTGATTTTGAAATAGAAAAAATGAAAACTTACGTTTCTCTTTTTATTTTGGGTGTTCCTAAAATCTATCATTTAATTTCACATATTCTGCCAATTTCCGTGCATATTTCAAGCATTTTTTATGCATATAACAAGCATTATAAATTGCATATAATCTGGTCTCTCCTTATTACGTTTATGTTTAATGATAGGGCGGCTAATCAGTAGCAATCAGTCTTAGGTTCAATCAGTCTTGGGTTTGATACGTTTGCGGATCCGCACTGCTGGATCCAGCACTGTATGCTGGATCCAGCACATTTAAAAAGGCGCTGGATCCAGCTGGATTGCTGTATGCTGGATCCAGCAATTGCAATCCCTAATGCTGGTCCTGCTCCATAAGGACAGGGACGCATAAATTGATAGCATTAAATGGTATTGTTGGAGCTGCTGAAGATTGTACTTAACTATCTTTGCATTGTATAGATTCAATGTTAGTATTATATAATCGCATAGCCCATATTGTGTGAGTACTATGTACTAGAAAGCTATCATTCACTGGAAGCCTACGGCAGTTCTTGACTAGAATGTGCCCTGGCGGTTGAGAGTATGTCATGCTCTCTCAAATGTCTCGCTGATGGTGGCGCGTGTGTCGGACCATTTAGTTCCCTTCAAAATGGTTGAGCTGAATGGTGCTGATCCATGCGTCATGTTCGTGAACGGGCGCTGTCAGTTGTGACTGGTCATCTCTTAGTCGCCATGGGTTATTCGAATTAATTATTTAGTTTTTGAGTTGTATTTTATTTTGTTTTGCTATGGACACTTTTAACGTGCACATCTTGCTACATTGTTCTCACATAATATACCATCTCAACATGAATGATGTAACCAAGATTTTGTAACAATATTTTGATTTAAAAGAGTGTCCATGGAGTTTCTTGCCCGTTCTTCTCCATAGAGATCTACGTTAGGGAATGGGCAACTACAGTACTTTCACAGTTTTTATGTCTTGTGACTGGGACTGTAGCTACTTTAAATGTTTATTTTGTTTCGACAATTCAAAAGTGCCTGTAACTGGCCTACTTGAAATAAATGCTTTGATTTTGATTTTGATTTTGATTTTGATTTTTTCTGCAATTGTGATTATTTAGATAAATTGTTTGCCGTCTGACCATAGCGGACAAACTGTAACTTTTAGGTGTAAAACTCCAATACAAAATGTTCAGATTAAATTCAGACCTATAACTTCTTGCAAATTAAATAGATATAATATTTCCCTGCAGAACAAGTTAAGTGAAATGAGCCAAGAGGATATTAATATAAATCAATTGTATGATCGTTTCTTTTCATTAGTTCATACGGAATTCAACAAAACATTTGAAAAGAAGACAAAGAGTATTTGAACTAAATTTATATTTAGTGATTGGGCAACTAGAGGTATAAGAAAAAGTAGGGAAAGACTATTTGAGCTTTATAGCCTTAAGCCTTTTATAAACACAGAAACTTTTAGCAAGTATGTTGCTACGTATTCAAAGATTTTTAGAAATACTTGCAAAGTTGCTAAAGCCCTGCACATTAGCAACAAGATCAAAACAGCAGAAAATAAAATAAAGACCGTTTGGAAAGTCATAAATAACGAGACTAACGGAAAGAAAATACGTAATAATAGCTATACATTAGATACAGCATGTGGTCCTAAAAGCTCTAATCAGGAAGTAGCTCAAGAATTTGTAAATTTCTTTACCGATATACCAATAAAAACTACGGAGGCCCTTAATTCCTCACCTGAAATATCAATTAGCTTATTAAAGGCGAATGTGTCTGGCTGCCTGGCTGAATTTAAATTTAAACACATTAACCCTATAACAGTTATTAAAGCTTTCCGGCAAATTAAAATCAAACTGTACATCTATACTTGAGACCATAGCCCCGTACTTAGCTTTAATTTTTAATTCATGTGTAGACCAAGGAGTGTTCCCAGATTTGATGAAATACAGTAAAGTCATACCTCTTTTCAAATCCGGGGACAGTAAAGATGCCAATAATTATAGACCTGTATCCGTGTTACCAGTTTTTAGCAAGGTTTTTGAAAAAGTAATGCTTAATCAAATGCTCTATCATTTTAACACCAACAGAATCTTGCATGATCAACAGTATGGTTTCACCAAGGGACGTTGTACAACTGACGCTGGTGTAACCCTATTAAAGCACGTTTTTGCTGCGTGGGAAGAGTCCCAAGACGCAATAGGAATTTTCTGTGATCTCTCCAAAGCTTTTGACTGCGTAAATCACGACACATTACTTTTGAAACTGGAGCATTACGGACTGGGTAAACTTGCACTTAGCCTGGTAAAATCATATTTGAGTGATAGAAAACAACACGTTCAAATAAATGGTGTCAATTCACAGGGTTTGAAAGTAAAAATGGGGGTTCCACAAGGCTCAATATTGGGTCCTTTCCTTTTTCTAGTCTATATAAATGATCTACCCTATTTATTGAAAAACCAACCACATAATATCGTGTTATTTGCTGATGACACTTCACTAATTTTTAAGATAAATAGACGGGCCCAAAATCTAGATGAGGTGAATAACGCCCTTCTTCAGGTCCAAAATTGGTTTACAGCAAACAATTTGGTATTGAATGAAAAGAAAACTAAATGCATAAGATTTTCATTACCGAATGTTAAAAGTAGTGATTGTGAGATAATATTGAATAAAGAGAAACTCGAATTCGTAGATAAAACGGTTTTCCTGGGGCTTACGCTTGATTCAAGGCTACAATGGGGGTCTCATTTAACATCGCTTGCGGGGCGCTTAAGTTCAGCAGCATATGCCATCAGAAAAATCCGTCAATTCACTGATGTAGATACCGCTAGACTGGTCTATTTTAGTTACTTCCATAGTATAATGTCTTACGGTATTTTGCTATGGGGACGGGCTGCTGATATTGAGTCTATATTTATTCTGCAGAAAAGAGCCATCATAACCATATATAATCTTCGTAGGCGCGATTCTCTAAGGGAACTATTTAAGGATATTGGCATCATGACGGTTCATTGCCAATACATCTACGAAAACATAATGTACGTCAGAAAAAATCTGCATCTTTTTGGTAAAAGAGGTGACAGACACAATTACAGTACTAGAAATAGGAACCAACTAGTTCAGCCAGGCTTTAGACTTGCTAAAGTAGACTCATCTTTCATGGGGTACTGTTTGAGATGCTATAATAAAATTCCACAAAGTATTCTTGAACTGAATGAGACGAAATTTAAAACATGCATTAAACGCACACTATGTAAACAAGCATATTACAAGTTGAGCGATTATATCGCTGATAAAAATGTTTGGCTTAATGCTGGTCCTGCTCCACATGGACAGGGGCGCAAAAATTGATAGCATTAAATGGTATTGTTGGAGCTGCTGAAGATTGTACAACTATCTTTGCATTGTATAAATTCAATATCTTTAGTATTATATAACCTCATATCCCATATTGTGTGAGTGCCATGTACTAGAATGCTATCATTCACTGGAAACCTACGTTTTTATTTTTTATTTTTTGACTTGAATGTGCCCTGGCGGTTGAGAGTATGTCATGCTCTCTCAAATGTCTCGCTGATGGTGGCGCGTGTGTCGGACCATTTAGTTCCCTTCAAAATGGTTGAGCTGAATGGTGCTGATCCATGCGTCATGTTCGTGAACGGGCGCTGTCAGTTGTGACTGTCATCTCTTAGTCGCCATGGTTTATTTGAATTAATTATTTTGTTTTTGAGTTGTATTTTATTTTTGTTTTGCTATGGACACTTTTAACGTGCACATCTTGCTACATTGTTCTCACATAATATACCATCTCAACAAGAATGATGTAACCAAGATTTTGTAACAATATTTTGATTTAAAAGAGTGTCCATGGAGTTTCTTGCCCGTTCTTCTCCATAGAGATCTACGTTAGGGAATGGGCAACTACAGTACTTTCACAGTTTTTATGTCTTGTGACTGGGACTGTAGCTACTTTAATTGTTCATTTTTGTTTCGACAATTCAAAAGTGCCTGTAACTGGCCTACTTGAAATAAATGCTTTGATTTTGATTTTGATTTTGAACTCCAAATATTTCGGTAACTAGAAGGCTAGTTACCCGAGATATTGGGGGTCAAAGTATCAAATTTTTGAAATGTTTTTTTAACACAAGTTTTATATACAAGATTTTCACATGCCCCCCGTACTATTCAATCCATTCATCAGCACAATGTTTTGAGTGCGTTACATCTAAGTATACTAATATTATAAAGCAGAAGAGTTTGTTTGTTTGTTTGGTTGAATGCGCTAATTTTTTTTTGTGTTGGCTAGTCCATTTATCGAGGAAGGCTATATAACATCACGCTACGACCATTAGGAGCGGATCAGGAATGAAAAATGTTGCAAAAACGGGTTTTTTTTTTTCTTTCGTTTTTCTCATAAGTGACGCAGATGAAGTTGCGTGGGTTAGCTATTGAATTATAATGCGAAACATGATTTTACACCCCAAAAGAAAAGTCGTTACTTATGTACAGGGCCTCGATTCTGCTATTACGATAGTGTCAGAATAGGCGATCATTGAAGTCATAATGATCAAGTTCTGTCAAGTTTTGACAAGTTTGGTAATCTACTAATATAATGGCGTCATTATGACTTCTCAATGAACAACCACTATGGCCCCATTGAAATAAATGTCATAGAATGTTAATCTCGTACATGAAATCTGGCATGAATACAGGTTCGCATTTAGTAGTAAATTTCGAAAACTATTTGTACGACTGGTTTTATAATAATGGCAATACGAAAATGCCATTAAAACACAATTTTATTACGAGACCATCGACCGACCATTGTGAATTTAGCAGATTACGAACTTTAAGCATAATGACACAGGGATGAGAATGGAATCGTGTTGGAGTGACGAATTTAATAAAATAGCAGAATTAGGCCCCAGAACGCCAGGTTGACGGCTTCATGATGAGGCTATTTACACCCTGTATTAATACACAGATTTTCCGGGAATTTCCACCCTTTTACTTATTACAATGTACTGTTTACAACCTTTAATAAAGTTGAATATCCCTCATCATTAAAAACCACACCATTAACACAACTGAAACAAGCCTAATTTCTTAACTTTTCCGGCACTTTTCACACTAGTGCTGAAATACTCGTATTAAACACAGTTTGTGGGTCCCCCGTGCCGTTTACACTTATCTAAGATACCCGAGCGGGTCGAAACAGCCCACTCTCTTCATTATCATCGGAACAGATAAAAACATATTTTTATCAAACCCTATAGAGGCGATAAGCTGGTGTATTTTTAGTTTTTTTCTAGTAAACCTATTGTTCTGCAGACAAGGGTATTTTGGTATCTGTTTGTTTTTCAAAAATTGATTACATAACGTAACAACACGCCTATATTTCCCGGGGAGTAAGCCAGGGTGCACTTAGCAGAGTGTAACAGTTCGGCAGGATTATTCAAGTTTTTTTTTGTCGATTTGTGGAGCTTAACTCATTACATATCGAGTTGCCTTCGTGCCTCGAAAAGCACGTTAAGCTGGTAGTCCCGGGTGCCATTTGTAGATCTTTGACAATCGTTTCAGTGGTCAGTGGCCCAAAAGTCTGAGAATCAGTCTTACCAAGGGGTGACGTATTACCCGTACTAACTGAGTTGTTGAAGTCAGATAGAGAAATAGGTACTGTTATTCAGCTGCCTCCGGTAAGACTGGAAGCTGACCCCAACATACTTGGGAAAAGGCAGGCAGATGATGATTTTGTCGATTTGTTTCGTCACGGATGGTTTACTGTGTTTAGAAATAATTCATGATTAGTTCAGCATTTGTTCACTGGTATAAGTGCAGGAAGAATGGGATTTATAGCAGTTTCGTATTAAACTGCGAAAAGGTTTGGAGATTAATGATTTGAATGTATTGTTGTTTGTGTTGTTTTGACGATGTTTCTTGACGGTATTTTTTAGCTAAGTCAGTGGCCCGTGGGCGGGCCGCAGGCTCTACACGGGGTTCGTGCAGTCCATAGCCCTTTACAGGGCCCCAGTGTGGGCGCGTTCCTTGAGGCCGCGAGCCGCCCATTACCTGAACGCGCCCCAAAAGTTGGTAGCTGTGAAGCTGGTCCGTGGGTATCTCATGATCTCCCGCGAGGCGGCGAGTCTGCTTGCCGGATTGCCGATCTGGGGGCGCAATGCGCCGAAGGGAAACTCCGCTGTTGCAGCAAACCGCCAATCATCAGACAGGCCTCCGGCGCGATCCCATGGCGACATGGAAAGAGCGACTGTCACAACACCGTTCAGCGTGCGTTACAATAGTAACGATAAGTCCCCTCTTTGAGGAGTGGGTTAAGAGGCACAACGGCATCCTCCCTTTCCGCTTAACGCAGTTCCTCACCGGACATGGATGTTTCGGGAGGTTCCTGCATCGAATCGGGTGGGAGAAAAAGCCTGGGTGATTCCACTGGAGGACACGGTGCAGCATGCGGTGGAGGTCTGCCCCGCGTAGGTGGAGCACCGCCGTGTCCTCGTAGCGGCGATCCACTACCTTCGCACACCGAGCGTTGGAGGCCACGTGGTGTCCCCTGGCAACCGTCGGGCCTGTGGACGGTGAGCTACGGGCTAGCTCATCGTCTGGCGTCCGTGCGTCTGATGACGACAGGCCGTGCCGACGGCGGGTTTGTACTAAAGGGGCGCGAAACCTGCCGGGGCTGAGGAACTGTTCGAAATAGATACCGTGGCCCCGGTACATAAAAGGCGAGGAAGGAAGATGGATGGGTTTTAGTCAGTAAAAGTCTGACACTCCCTCCCGCTCCACCAAAAGTGGGAAAAGTTATTTGATGTTTTCCCATCAGAAAAACAAAAAAAAGGGCAGCATAAATATGGTAAAGAAGAAGAGAAAGTTTGTAAAAAAGTGCGTTATTTCGCTGGTCAATAGACAAGTAAGAAGGTACTCGTATTATATTCGAAACACTATTGGACATAACAGTAGGAACATTTTCATTTCTCAAGACACATATAATATGCTGATTATATCATATTTTGTATCGCGACATATACTCTAGCGAACCACATTAGGAAATGTGTTACAGCTTTAAGAGGAAACAGCACGGCTGAGAGAAATGGAAATAAGGTATTTGTTGCACCCGAATGTACTTGATGAAGTTTATTAATTTGTTTTTTTTTTAACAACGCGCAACGGTCTGTTCTGACGTAAGCATTTTTTGTCTACGTCTGAACGAACCGCAATCCATTCAGACAAAACAGGCTTTGTAAAATGTATTGCTATCCCGCTGTGTCCCAATAAGGACCGCGCGCAGACAGCGAAAGAGACAACAGCAGAAAATTAAAATTACCGCCGCCGCATTATTGCCGCCTGATTACTGCTCTAAAACTTGACCGATTAAACTGCTTTTTTCATTAATTTTTTTGTACTACTGTGTATCGAGAAGACCAGACCATTTTTTTAAGTTTTTGAAGGCTCATATCTATTAATAAATAATTTATGATAAAAAAAAACATAAAGACATGCCATTACTGGTCATAGATTTTTGAAAAACAAAATATTGTTCTACTGGCATTATCCAGGGCAAAACAGGGAACTACGTTTATACGGAAAAAAGACCGTGCTGTGTCCTCTTAACATCTCAGCGATTCATTCATCTAAGTGTCTAATGGGAACGGGAACATCTTTAGCTATCAGGTGTCGACGAAATAGATTGTTCTTTTATGATTTCTAATGCGTTATAGTTGATTGTAGTCGAGCAGCGGTGGGCCAGTGGTGGCGGACCCGACTTACGCACAGTGGGTTCGAACCCAGACAGGCGCATTAATTTGTGTAATTTATTTCATCACCACTGCTCCCAAAACGTTGAAGGAAAACATCGTGAGGAAACCGGAATGTCCTACAACCAAAAATTCGAAGACATGTGACATGTCTCAAACCGCACTGGTCCCGCGTGGTGGATACGCAAAATACGCGCTTTGACGTGGAGTTGTGGACACCAGCCCGTTGTACAATACAATACAATAGTTGATTGTGGACGAATAACGGTGGGCCAGTGCAGGAGGTGGAGGTGGGACAGGCGCATTACTTTGTGTAATATATTTCATCACCACTGCTCTCAAAACGGTGAAGGGAAACATCATGAGGAAACTGGCATGTCCTAGAAGGTCCGTGGCTTAGGCCTCCAGTGGTCGAGGTACCTGTGACCGATGCCCCCAATTAGATTAAATTGATTTTCTTTTGTTTTTCAGCTAGTATAGCAAATGAGAAAAGTGTTTCACCATAATTATCAAAAACCAAACATTTGAAGACGTGTGACATCTAGCAATCCGCACTGGGCCCGCGTGGTGGATTATAGCCCATTCTTCCTCATAGAGAGGTGGCCGTGTCCCAGCTGTGATAACATTTAAGGCTGATGATGAGTTGATTGTAACACACGGGTTTTTTCCGCGTATAGGTCGGAAAATGTACCACGAAAACGAACTACATACCATACAAAACATCACGCCTGTTATCCCCGCAGGATAAGACAGAGGTCTACTTAATATAGAACCGAATGGCGTAGTGGTAGTGAGGCTGCGTTTAAGATCTCGAAAGAAATATTGCATCGCCTACAAAGGCTATTGTTTGAGGAACTCTCATAATGTGTTTCTGATAATTGCGGATTTCTATGACCTCGTCCTGAATCGCTATCATGAAACCTTCTGTCTCAGGGAACAGTTCTCCACGTCTCAACCATTCGTCCGACGCTAACTTGTCGACGTTAGGTAGGTTAAGATCATGTCGGTGTCTCCCATGCGGTGACATCTGGGTCCATTCTGCTATTTTAGCCTGTCGGTTAGTCTGTTGTTCATTGTTCTGTGTTGTCCTGTCATACATGTTCAAAGGGGTAAGTTTTTTGTCATTGTACGCTATTGCTTTGTGCAGGGCTAAAGTGGAGTTTTTTATAATCAAAATTTATTATTATTAATAGTGCACCCACATTTTGCCATATCGGTATCACTTCGATAAGTTGTAATCTACTGAAAAAAAATGCGTCAAATTGTAAGCAGAATGTTCCTTTGACAATCTTTCGAGAATTTACAATCTCGCTAGTTATATTACAATCCGACGGTTTTTACAATGTGACGGTGACGGATACGTCCCGACTCGCCACTTTTCTATACAAAAGTGTTGTTTCGTAACGATTTCGATGTCCATATTCACGTATTCATAAATCAGTTTTCAGATGAACTTGCACTTATCTATAAATGAAGATAATATTATCATTATTGGAAGAGTCTAGTAGATAATTATAATTGGATTAGATCACCATGTAAACATGACATAAAGGCTTGTTTAAGGGCATGTTTCTCTACACAGTCATGTGTCTTAAACAGCTGTATTTAGATAATCAGACCGTCATCTTTTTGGTGGACATGGACCCATAAGCTGTCAGCGCGTCTATAGCATGTATGTATATGATTTGCTGATATCGTGGCAGCAGACGCTGCTGCTGAAGGTCCTAGGTTTGATTGCAGGGTCGAGAAAGTGGGAAGTTGGTGGTATCCCCGTGCCTTGGAAAGCTTATTAAGCTGAGACACTTATATATCTCCCACGTTGATGGCAAGTTAAATTGAGAGTAGTCGAAAGGAAATTACTGCGTCTAACCCAAGGATTGTATCTATCTTAACTATAGACATAGTGGGTATATAAGACTATTCAGTGACTTAAAAACCAGGTTGTTTACTGTTCTCCGGCCTTCTGCTGCCAAAAAGGATGACTTGAAGAATAGAACGAAAGGAAGTATCGAGACAAATTACTTTAATCACGAAGCATATGATATTAATTAGCGGGCAAAATGCAAATTATTGTTATGCAACAATAATATAAGTTAAGTTTTCGAGGGAGATTCTCTCAGGAGGACAATAGTGGAATAACTTAAAATGAAAAGGGGACTTTCTGTACTATTTCTACATTACTACATCCCCCTTCCTAAGGGGGGAGGAATAGTGGAATAAGCCGCTTTTTCTGATAGCTTTCAATTCATGAATAGTCCATGCTATTTTTCAATAATGCTTTTTAAAAACATAACTGCATGGCCACGAATCGATCGTGTGTTGCTTACATGTCCGGACGCACGTACGCCACCTAGGCCCCTTCCCATATCTTTTGCATTTTATTTTTTCATTGGAAGATTACAACACAAACTCGACGCGGGCGAAGCCGCGGGCATTATTCGGATGATATAGATAGAAAGGAGGTGTCTGATGCGGTGACGAGTAATAGAGAGATATGGAGTAAGAAGACATGATGCGCTGACTGCTAATAAATAGGAATAAAGGCTGGAGACTGATTATGACGACCATTTCAATATAATTATAACTACTACTGAAACGCATGTGACTAAAAGAGTGATAGACATTAATATTGATGGATGGAGAGGGAGAGGAAGGCCAAAGAAAAGATGAATGGATTGTGTAAAGACTAATATGAAAGAGAAAGGAGTAAATGATGCCGTGACGTCTAACAGGGGAGAATGGAAGAAGAAAATGTGTTGTGCCAACCACAAGTAAAATGGGAAAAGGGCAGGGAGATGATGATGATGATGATGGTATTGAATTCTACGAGACTGACAAACTGAGTCCCCATTTTCTATTTTTTCTCATGACAAGAGAAGTTTGACCGGAGACTGCGAATTCGTAAGGAGCGTAGGGTACGAGCTCTCAGGATTGGCGAAGCGAGTATCTCCGCAGGATAGGATGAGAGTTGTCAAGATTCTAAATGTAAATAGAAATAAGTAATTGCATTGAATGTAGATAAAATAGAGTAGTTATTACATCATGGTACATTCTACCATTTGGCATGCGAACATTTATACTTATAAACACAATAATTAGAGAGCAGCGGTGGCCCAGTGGTGGCGGCCCCGACTTACGAAGAGTAAGTCGTGGGTTTGAATTCAGATAGGCGCATTACTTTGTAGTATTTATTTCAGCATCACTGCTCTCAAACACGGTGAATGAAAACATCGTGAAGAACCAAAAATTCGAAGACATGTGACATCTACCAACCAAATTGCAATAACATAGCTTATTTATTTCTTTGTTTGTTACGATTTAACTCAAAAACTACTCAACTGAAACATTATTTCACCATTAGAAAGCTAAATATTTACCGAGTAACATTGAAAAAGAAAAAAAAAATTGTTACTAACCCTATGGACTCCGGTCTGAAATAAAAAGTTTCTATTCTATTCTATAAGCTTTAAATAATTATATTGATATCATGGAGTTTCTTGCCGGTTCTTCTCCATGGAATCGACCAACGCGAACCGTGCACCTTTTTCGACGTTTTAAGTGCCCATCCAGGCCTATGTGAAATAAAATATTTTGATTTTGATTTTTGATTTCATGCAAATTTGCCGAGCTATCACAATTTTCAACCGACTTCCAAAAAGAGGAGGTTATCAATTCGTCTGTGTTTTTTTTTTTTTTTTTTTTTTTTGTGTTTGTTACCTCAGAACTTTCGACTGGGTGAACCGATTTAGATGATTCTTTTTTTGTTTGAAAGCTGGTGCTTGTCGATTGGTCCCATTTTAATTTGTTGAAGATCTGATGCTGATCTTCCGAGATATGCAAAGGAACTCTTCAAAAATAGACGGCAAATCTGCAGTAATTGCTGCAATCGCTTGTAGGTTCATTGTTCATACTACATCATGACGTAACATCACGCCTGTATGCTCTGAGGGGGTACCAAGATGTGTACAATACTCCCAGATTTCGACAATGTTTGTTGCCTCTGAACTTTCCACTGGGTAAACAGATTTTGATTATTCTTTTTTTATTGGAAAGCTGGTGCTTTCCGTGTGGTTCCTTTTAAATTTAGTTAAGATCTGACGCTGATCTTCGGAGATCTCTTCAAAAATACACGGCAAAGCTACAGTAATTGCTGCAATCGCTTGGTTGTTTATTGTTTATGTAATATAGTGACGTAACATCACGCCTGTATGTTCTAAGGGAGTACGCAGAAGTGTACAATACACCCAGATTTCGTCAGTTAGATATGTTAAGTTCCATTTAATGGGATCCTGGAGAAATGGAGGGAATTCCTTAAATTTTATAGGCACGCCAGAAGCGATTTGGGTAGTTTTAGGAAGACTACATTCTTGGAGTGATCCCATTTCAATTTGGTAAAGATCTGATGAAGAACTTCGGAAGATAGGCGACGGGAACTCCTCAATAAATGATAGCAAATGTACTGGGATCGCTGAAATCTCATATCTGTCTATTGTTTACACCAGTTCATAAAAGAAAATCACGCCGGTACGCTGTGAAGGGGTAAGTACATGTGAACCACTAAAAAATTAAAAATAAAAACTTTTTTACAAAAAATAAAACCGACTTCAGAGAAAACAAAAAAGTGAAAAATAACTTTAGCTTCAGAAGTCGGTGACAAAAAAACTAAATCAATCAAACAAAGGTCACCGACTTCTGAAGCTAAAGTTATTTTTCACTTTTTTGTTTTCTCTGAAGTCGGTTTTATTTTTTGTAAAAAAGTTTTTATTGCAGACAAAGTCGCGGGAAAAGTGCTTGTCTATCATAAACACATTAGTCTTGCTGTTATGTTACTATTATACAACTCATTTTTCCCATTTCTCTTGACTTTGTTATCTCCTTAATGACTATTCAACATCGGTACAGATAAATAAATATGTTTATGAAAATCAATAAAATATTTTAAACAAACAATGATAATAGTGCAATATAATGCATACTTTTTAAGTATCTTATTATTTTATCTTCTGTTTTGTTAGCTTTTAACACCTCGTAGGCGAAAAATAAAACATTTATTTCGTTATCTAACACAATTACTTTTTTTGATAGTCTTATACAGTTATATTAAGCGTTTATTAACACTTAATAAAATAATAAGTGTACATTTTGTAAGGAAGAGTTGAATATTTAAATATATACAGGGTGTGAACCACCTCATCACAATGCCGTTAACCAAGCATTCTGTACATCAAACTAAGTAACTTTACGCAAAAATTAATGCTTGGAAACAACTTTTTTTTTGAGGTTATAAATCATGTTTTGAGGTAGAACTCAATGTTACACACTTAAAACATTGTGCTGATGAATGGATTGAATAGTACGAGGGTTGTGAAAGTGCTCAAAATCTTGCTAAAAAAACTTGTATTTAAAAAAAAGCTTGTCAAAATGTTGTAATCTTGACCCCCATATCTCCGTAACTAGAAGGTTCCCAGGTATCGTGTAGAACAAAAAAATGATTGCAATGATGGGGAGAACAAATGCCTTTAGGCTCCGTGAAGTGGTGTTTTACACCCATTATAGGGTGACTGGTAATTAGTGTATGTTAAGTATCGTACACTGGTCCATGTTCACCGAAAATATAACAGTCTGATTATCTAATAAAAACCGCTGTCACTGTGACATGTTCTCATACACAAATGTGTTTTAAACAGCTGTTTTTAGATAATCAGAGCGTTATCTTTTTAGTGAAAATGGACCTAATTACCAGTCACTCAATGCACTTAAATCATTGTGCTGGTGGATGAATAAAATAGTAGGAGGGTCGTAAAGGTGTTTAAAGTAAACATTTTACTGCTGGACATAGGCCTCACCCAAGTGTCACTACATGGACCGGTCCCATGCGACTCGCATCCAATGGATTGCTGCAACCTTTACCAAGTCATTGGTCCACCTACTGGGAGGTCTTCCAACGCATCGTCTTTTGGTTCGCGGTCGCCACTTGTAACGTTACGGTTTCCTGGATAGGAAAATGTAAGGTTGCATTGTGTAAAGTAAGATAAAATTGGCAAGAGAAAATAATAGCAAGATGATTTAATAGACTACGGAAGCCGAGGTAACGTGGTTATTAGGGTCCAGGTCCGAAGCTCGCAGTTGGCAGAAGCGGCTAGTTGCAGTGATAGGCTCGCTCGCAGACGCCAATCTTACGAGGGTTCGAAGGTCGAGGCTCACCCGCTGTCAATGTCCAGGTTCTCAGAAGTAGTAGAAAACGCCTTTTCAAGGCCGACAGCGTCCAAGCTCAGTAGTAGTATAGTAGATGTAGCAGTGTAGTAGCAGCAGCTTTTCAAGGATGTTAGGGCTTCAATAGGACGCCAGAGCTAGATTTTGCGAACTTGGCGATCACATCTAATAGTTCAGAGCACCGTCAAGCTTCTTACTCGCTCGAGGACCAAGGATAGACTGACTATTCAGGCTCGGCTTCCCGTCATCATGCAGTTATGAATTTTCATAGTGTTCTAGAACATAGAAGAATAAAATGGTTACAAAAGAGGTCTAACATCAAACGTATGCAACCTACAATTCTTAGTTACAGGAATAAATTTAAAAGAAAACTAGGCTTGTTATTGTCATTATCTGACATCGCAAAAGTATACAAAGATTTAAAAGACTAAATTATACAGGAAAGCTAAATAGTTATAAATTAAAAGGCGAAATGGCATGCTAAGTCTCCGCATAAAGACCATACAGATATTCAGAACGAACGTATGACAAGATTTTGAATTACAGTAGTCGAAAACATAAGTACAAAAACACAAACATTACACACTACAGAACTTTTTGGTGTGCTATAAGGTCCACCTATGTTTAACCTTTTTGGGGATTCCATACGTAATGTTATATTACAATGAATCTCTGTTGATCCCATCGGTGAATGCTTCGCCCCGTCTCATGGTGTGATCAAAGTATACGCGACGGCCGTCCCAGTGCTCTAGTTGCGTAAGCTATGTTTAGTCTAAGACGAACCGCCGAGCCTTGACCTCTGTTATCTGTTGCAGTGTGATAACTGCATACAAGCGCCAGGAAATAAGGTATAGATAGAAGGAATACATATGGAAGCACTAGATATGGGAAGGTATATGCTGTACTTGTAAGTGGATAGAACAATTCAGATTAAATTATTGAAGATTTAGGCCATTTTGATGAGCTACCGCAGGGTAGTGCTGAGGGCAAAAAATAAAATTATTAGTTGCAGTCCATAAGTTACGTCACACGTCGAAGTGGTGGAAGAGGACGACGAAATGTGACATTCTGTGATCGAAATTTATGTATGGAGTGGGGTCAAAATGATGTTATGTGAACCACTCTAGTACCAGTGGCCCTTCCAGCCTATATACAGGGTGTAAACAAACTCATCACGAAGCCGAAGTAACCATGGAGTTTCTTGCCGGTTCTTCTCCATGGAATCGACCAACGCGAACCGTGCACCTTTTTCGACGTTTTATAAGTGCCCATCCATGCCTATGTGAAATAAAATATTTTGATTTTGATTTTGATTGAAGCCGCTAACCAAGCATTCTGTAAATCAAACTAAGAACTGTACGGAAAAATTGTTGCTTGGAAACTACTTTTTTTTGGGCGAAAATTCATGTTTTTCAACTCTCTGTTTACAACTCAATGTAAAGTATTCAAAAACTCATGCTGGTGGATGGATTGAATAGTACGGGAGTCGTGGCGGTATTAAAAGTAAAAAGCTTGCATTTAAAACTCGTATTAAAAAAAATAACAATAAGTTGGAACTTTGACCCCCAATATTTCCGTAACTAGAAGGTTCCCAGGTATGGTGTACTCGAAGAAAAAAAAAAAATTGAAATAATCGGAAAAACAAGTAAGCGCTTTTTAAGGTTAAGGCTTTTTTAAGCTTTTTTTACATACTTAAAATACAACTAGCTGTTGCCCGCGACTTCGTCCGCGTGAACCACCCTTGTCACCAAGGGGTATAAAAATAGCCTACGACTGTGTCTCTGACCTAGGTACCAAATATACACAAATAATCATTAAAATCGGTCAAGCTGTTTCAGGACTTCGATAACAAAAAGTGTGACACGTTTTTTTTATATAATAGATACTCGTAGCTATGTCTTGGGGTTCACTCGCATTAAATTCGGGGTAATTTAATTCAAAAGTGCAACTTTCACTGCGCAAAACAATGAGAAGGTACAATTCAAGATCCAGCAGAATTTTAAAGATATACATGTACATCTTTAAAGACGTTCCTCATACATTAGTAGGTTTCAAAGCAGAACAGATGAGCTTTGCAGAAGTATAAAGTAAAACTTAAATTATTATTCAGTTTAGAAGTAAATTACATAACGATGTCATACGTAGCCACGGAGACACACAATTTTTTTAAGAAAGTATAGATTTGTGTGAAGTGGCTTATTTCTAGCTTTCATAGCTGATTTTAGCAACAAATATTCTATGCTCAGATGTTTCCACCTTACCCACTTCAACAACGTCTGATAGGTTTCAGAGGTTTTTGATATTTTGACCTAATTTTCATAATAAGCGATCCCGAAAACCACGAAAACGGCACCCATGACGGAGAAACTATAAATGTTCATCAGTGCCACCTTATAATTTCATTTTAACCTCATTTTCGTTATCAGCGACCCCGAAAACTATGAGAACGACACCCATGATGGAAAAAACAAAAAAATATCACCTTCAACCTTCCACTTGTAACAGGCGTGATAATTACTGTACAGAGTAAACCTCAGTGGTCGTTAAGTCGCTCAGAAGTGTAAGCGCGCAAGTGTCCATTGGCGCATGTGTCCTTTCGCTCAAAAGTCCATTCGCGCAAGTGTCGTTATACCCTAATATTACCATTGTCAAATCTGTAATCAGCATCATTTATTTTGTAATCAGCACAAATCGGCGTAAATTTTAATATAGTTTTTTTTGTACGAGTAACCCTAACCTAACCCAACCTGATACACCATACAAACAATTAAATGCATCCTTAGACCTCATAAGGAACCTATGCGTGCAAAATTTTCCTTAGACGGTGTGTTTTCCTTAAAGTGGTTTGGGCTATGAGTTGGTTTTCAGAATATGTCACCCCATTTCTCCATATGAGGGGTTGAATTCCCAAAAAATCTTTCTTAGTAGATACCTTCTCTTTACATAGAACACCCTCCTAGTTTCATGTCTTTAGGACCAGCAGTTTGGGCTGTGCGTTGATATATATCACCCAGTCAGTCAGTCAGTCAGTTAACCATTAAATATTTGTACATATAGACAACAATCATGAAAAAATCTAATAATTATGGTTATATAAATCATCATCGGCCTATTAATGTTCCCACTGCTGGGACAGGCCTCCTCTCTAGGAGAGGGATATTAATGGTTATATTAATGTTTAAGGTGAATTGCAGTGCGTTTTGACCGTATTGTAAAAAATAGCCAAAGATTGATCACACCATGGTCATGGGCTGGGCATTCTAAAACCGTACTGCTTTGAATGTACACTATTTGAACCTGATAGAATGGCTCTAGTCAAGTCCACTCCCAACATTATTGACCAGCTAATCTTTTGCCACAGCATTATCCATTCTCGTACAGCCCACGCCGAAACGTGGAAAGCAGATTAATGTCGGGAAGAAGGAAATTCGAGACGGATTTGATGCAAAAGCCGCTTAACAATCCTGCCTTGTAGCGGAACTTGAACAAAGGTCACAACGTTTTTATTACGATAAGCAGAGTAGTAGGTTATAACGGTACTTCTTAGGTCCATATTCACCGAAAATATAACAGTCTGATTATCTAAAACAGCTGTTTATAACACATTTTTGTATGGGAATATGTCACAGTGACAGCTGTTTTAGATAATCAGACTGTTATCTTTTCGGTGCACATGGACCTTAGTATAACGGTATTTTCTCTTTATATCAGTTTTTCTTACGAAACTATCAATTAATGCGGTTTGACATTGGATCCTGTGTTAAGAAGTTGGAATTAAAGAAATGAAAAGACATAATTCCAACTACTTACTACTGAGGAGAGCAGCGATGGCTCAGTGGTGGCGGCCCCGACTTACGAACATTAAGTCGTGGGTTCGAACCCAGACGGGGCGAATCTTCACGACAGCACTCATCGATGGGTTCAACAGAGATTCATTGTAATATAACATTACGTATGGAATCCCCAAAAAGGTTAAACATAGGTGGACCTGACCGACCGTCCTAACTGACGTCAAATAAATATTTTTCTTTCTTTCTTTCTTTCACACCGAAAAGTTCTGGAGAGGCGATTGCGAACCAAAAGACGATGCGGTGGAAGACCTCCCAGTAGGTGGACCGATGACTTGGTGAAGATTCCAGCAATCCATTGGATGCGAGTCGCATGGGACCGGTCCATGTGGTGACACTTGGGGGAGGCCTATGTCCAGCAGTGGATGTCTTACGGCCGAACACACCCACATTTCCCCATTTATCTAGTCTCATGTAAAAGGTGGTGGCGGCCCCGACTTACAAGCAATAAGTCGTGGGTTCGAACCCAGGCAGGCGAATAACTTAGTGTAATTTATTTCATCACCACTGCTCACAAAAACGATGAAGGAAAACATCGTGAGGAAATCGGCATGTCCTAAAACCAAAACTTCGAAGACATGTGACATCTACCAAACCGCACTGGGCCCGCGTTATGACCAATACGCAAAATATGCGCTTTGACGTGGAATTCCGGACACCAGCCTGTTATACAATACAACACAATACAACTACTACTACTACTGAGGATTTTTAAAGTAAAACGACTCGAATAAATTAATTTAGCCAATTAAACGAAGCCGGTAGTTACTTGGACTCCCCGTCATTGCTATAACTTTTCTAGTTACGGAGATATTGGGGGTTGAAATTCCAACTTTTTGTTCACCCCAAAAAAAAGTCGTTTCCCATTGCAGCCATGTTTGCGTAAAGTTACTTAGTTAAATGTACAGAATGCTTGGTTGACTTTATTCGTGATGAGTCGGTTTACATCTTGTATACAGGACACAACTCATATCCTTTCATGTTTTAGGGTTCCGTACCTCAAAAGGTAAAAAAGAACCCTTATAAGATCACTTTTTGTCCGTCTGTCTGTTCGTCTGTCCATCCGCCTGTCCGTCCGTCTGTCCGTCCGTCTGTCACCATTGATTTTCTCATGAAGGGGTGAACCTAGCAACTTGAAATTTATACCAGATACTGAGGTTTATAGTCACTGTTAGGTGTATAAAAATCATATTTAGATTATTACGAAACCTTATAAGTACCAAAATTTTCTTTTACTTGTGATGAAAGGCCTTGCTTATAACCAAACTTGACATTATTATAGGTCAACATTCTTGTTATTATATAATAGGTTTTGGGTCTAGAATCACGATATTTGGCGATAAGCAATGTTTACCAGCACATGTAAAAGGAACAATCTGAAAACCGTAAATATGTAGGTAATTAACAAAGAAAAAACCACCATATACTCGTACTTATTATTTGCGGTTGGTGCAATAGCCGTTTCTTGGGATCGAACAGCAAAGTTAAGTTTTCCCTTTTAAAAACTTCTACGGAACTCTCAGTGCGCGAGTCGGACTCGCTCTTGGCTTTTTTTTTGTAACAGGCCTTTTCATTTAAAAGAATAAACAGACATGTTGTATCCCTAAAGTTAAACGAACAGGGTTCACCCAGGCAAAGGTTAGCAAACTCGAACGATCCGAATCAAACTGAATTCAATTTAAAAACACATTCTATTTGCTTTGCCGTTTGGCTGTTAGTGAGTTTTCACATGAAATCATTGTCATGTCGTCACTAACGAATGGATTTGTACAGATGTAAACACATCGAGAGAGGTATATAGTAAGTGCGAGAGAATCGCGGCGATTTGACGTATTTCTATAGGAAAATATCGCTGCGATTCTCTCGCTCGTGGAGACGCCCCAAAAGAGTGTATAGAAAAACGTGGCAAGGACGATACGATCGCTGCGATTCTCTCGCATTTCTCTCGGAGACTGCCCCTTAGGCCTAGACAAAAATTTAAGCATCATTAAACTTTTTATGATGTCTATCTTTCGTCCCTGAGCATCTTTTATACACATTTGACAGCGTCAACAGCAGTTGAAATTAGTTTCTGTCTTTTTGCATTAATAATAAAATTGGTCTTGTCTTTTGGATTCATTGCAGTGCTGACCTCGATCAGGTTTAATAAAGGTGGTAACATTTGTTATAGATTAGAGAATGGTGGTTATCATCCACACAAATATTATATACCTACTTAATAAAAAAAAATAAAAACATTTATTTCAGGTCCGAGACCCATATAAAGAAAACATTAAAAAAAATAGATAGACACACATACAAACACATAAATTATAGAAATGTCACACAAATACAAAAAAAAAATTGAAATGTCATAATTACATTAAAATTACATAAGAAACATTATTGAATTAAATTAAATTAAAAAGTAATGGACACAATCAATTCAGAATAATACAAAAAAAAAATTATGTCAAAACAAATTATAATTTTTCTAAAATAGAGGAAATAGAGGAAAGATTTGATTTGTTTTTTTTGTAACAATTTAACTCAAGAACTATACCTATAACCGATTTCAATTCTTTCATCATTAGAATGCTAAATCTTTACCGAGTAACACGGGCTATAAATTATATTGAAATCATGCAAATTACCCGAGCATAGTCGCGAGTGAAGTGCTAGTTTACCTACTACATAAAGGGTGTAAAACACCTCTTCACGAAGCCGAAAGACACTTGTTCTGCCCATCATTGTGATCATTTTTTTGTTGTACACCATACCAGGACTCGTTTCCGATTCGATTATATAATTTAATAATTTTTGCGTAAAGTTACTTAGTTTGATGTACAGAATGCTTGGTTAACGGCTTTGTGGTGAGGTGGTTTACACCCTATATAACACGAGACGTGTCGAAACGGTAAAGTCCGGGAGCAATCGTTGCATTTTAAGTAGTCTTTTTAAGACGATCGGTAGCCATCTTGTTAGATCTCGTCTGACTGATCAGTGAACACAGCGTCAGCTGAAGCATCCGCGGTGGGTTTAAGATTGGGAGGTTACGGAATTAAGTGGAGAGAAAAAAATAAGTAATAATAATGATACACCGGCTGAAACTATGTTTCATAAATAGTACATAATATTTTATTTTTATTTATTTATTTATTAAAACTTTATGCACAAGTAAACACTGTACAAAGGCGGACTTAATGCCTTGGGCATTTTCTACCAGTCTACCTTAGGGTGATGCAGAGACAATACAAAGTAGGTGCAATAACCGAAAATAAAATAGTTAAAACATAAAACTAAAATACAATAATAAATACATATATACATACATAAAACAAAATATATAAAAGGTTATGAGAGACAAAAAAAAAAACTACAAGTTAGTTCTGAGACGACTCTGCCAACTTCTTGCCAACTCTTCAACTTCAATAATACTGAGGAGCTCGTGGCTAAATAATATCAGCCACTCGGGTCAATCTTTAGGTTAAGCCATGCTTGCCTAGATTGGTCTGGGGATGGGTGACCACTATTATATACCTACCGAGTTTCCTGCGTGCCTCGGAAAGCAAGTTAAGCCGTTGGTCCCGGCTGTCATTTGTCCATCTTTGACAGTCGTTACAGGTAGTCAGTGGCCCCAAAAGTCTGACACCAGTCTTACCAAGTGGTATCGTATTTCCCAGTATTAACTGGGTTGTGGAGGTCAGATAGGCAGTCGCTTCATGTAAAATACTGGTATTCAGCTGCATCTGGTTGGACTGGAAGCCGACCCCAACATAGTTGGGAAAAGGCTAGTTTTACTGACTGAGCTTAAAATTATCGTCAGCCGCTCGCATGAACTTGTGAATGATACACGCCTGATGAAAAACTAAAAGCTATCTATCACCAAAGAACTTGGTGATAGATTGCTGTTAGATTTTCATCACTAAGGGGTATCGTTTGACCCAGTACTAAGTGGGTTGTTGAGATCAAATAAGCAGTCGCTCCATGTAAAATACTAGTATTCAGCTGTATCCAGTTAGAAATCCAATGCCAACATAGTTGAGAAAAGGCGAGGCAAATGATGATGGTAACGCAAAGATCAAATAAAATACCTAAAAAACTAACTGAGATAACAACAGATCCAAACTAATATAATAATAATAATCTTTATTTTTATTAAAAACAGATTGTAGTACATGTAGGACATTTCACAAAGTGGGTAGTATTAAATCACTGACAATCCTCCAATCCTCCTCCTTCTTCAATCCTCGTGCTGTCCTCCTTGCAGCTAGGCTATAGAATAGCCTGTATTAAGAAGTAACAGTGCCAATCCCCTCTAGTTGTATTACAATAATTTTAGTTTGACAACAATTACAGTATTATAAAACTTAAGAAGACTGGTATTTATCGCGAATTTACCTTTAATTTAATCCCGACGTTTCTACCGGAATGCACCAGCCGTGGTCGCGGGGAGACTGAAGTACTGGAGGTACCGCGACAGCAAAGTGAAGGTGTTTAACGTCGGGATTAAATTAAAGGTAAATTCGCGATAAATACCCGTCTTCTTAAGTTTAAAATGTGTTCTGATCGTGAAAGTTTAAAAAAGACAATTACAGTATTTAATGCGCGAGCGCGTTTGTGCGTGTGTATGCGAGTTTGTATGTGTGTGTGTGTATCCTAACTACAGCAATGGATCTTAAAGATTAGGACTAACTGAACAAAGGGTTGGAATTAAGTTCAT
Organism: Xestia c-nigrum; assembly: GCA_916618015.1. Classification (NCBI taxonomy): domain Eukaryota; kingdom Metazoa; phylum Arthropoda; class Insecta; order Lepidoptera; family Noctuidae; genus Xestia; species Xestia c-nigrum. The sequence continues at coordinate 20,436,363 of OU745265.1, forward strand.
TCTTTTCCTATCTTAACAGAAACAAGAGTCTCCAACTTCCGTCTCAAATCTAATCAGAAGCGCTAACGATACTCGTAAACAAGCCACGTAGGCGAAACTTTTGTAACTCATTAATGTACAAGAGTACGTTTTGGATAACCCTTTGCAGAGGAGTAAGGGTCCAAATAAATACTGTGAAAAACTTTGCCGGTTTGACGACCTTAATGATTCGCTAAGTTGTTTTAGCGTTTGTTGAGGGGTGAAATAAGTACCTATGCGTTTGTTCTATACCGCTAGTTAATGATGACTTAAAAGAAGTTTAAGATTATAATTTTGCAGGTCTAAGCTAAATAATTTAGACCTGCAAAATAATAAGAGCGGAGGAGATGTGTTTTAAACCACCGATAGAATTTCGTTATTAACACTTCTTATCTCTGCGTACTTTTATTAGAAAATATTGAGCAGTGAGGAGGGGAAATGTGTCTTAATTTTTAAACCAGCCTCAGCGTACATTGGAGACGATTAGTGAAGTAAGCGGTGTGCCGTGGCTATGAGTGACGTGCGGCGATCGCTACACGTTTCCGCAAAGGATCGGTGGATACATCTTAGGCGCGGGACAAATATAAGAGACGTCAGGCGGGGGTGCAAAGCGGCGCAGCGCAGTCGAGGCGCGCTCTCGGCGCTAAATGTATATAATTGAGGTGTGACACGAGACATACTGAGACAGCGTGGCGTGGGCGGGGTGCGGGCAGCCGCTTCTTCGCCCTCGGCGCACCCGCAGTTAGCAGTGGCAGGCAAAGGGAGAGAACATTTCGAAAATGCGTGACAGTATACTTAGACTTTAAGAGCCTATACTACCTCAAATGGCTTAGCAAAATCCTTCAATACGCCGAAAATACTGCAGCATAAATTTTGAAATAAATATATGGTAAAGTTGAGGATTACTGTTAAGTCCTATATTTGGCGAAAACACGATTCCATAAAATTTTCTCGATAGAAAAAATATCCAAAGTTACCTCTAAACTGAACAATAAACCGCTGGCAATCTTATAATACTTAAAATAAGATCATGAAACTTTTTATACTAACTGAACTATCTATAGAGCAGGTCTTATATTATTTATTTTTTTGAATTTCCTTTTTTTTCGCCGAAAAATAAATAGCCTATAATATCGGTCATATCAAAGTTGGTTCCCTGCCGCGCGCCACCCGCGCTCAGTCCTGCTCCGGCTTCCGTACGGGAGGGCTGTGTCAGTTTGCGCTTAGGGCACATTACGCAATTCAACAAATAAAATAATGAAATACATGAGTTTATAGTGTTTGCGTGATGGGAAATAACCGAAATAAAAATTAGAAGCGACAGGGTTGGTGCTTACGCAAGTTTCTGTAGTACAAGTTTTACTATAATATATACGAGCATGGTACACCTCATTGTTTAAATATTTCCAAAACAAACATATTTTTTCATGTTGTCAACATTTATTTGATACACCTATCTCCTTCCTTCCTACTACGTCGCATGTGACAGAAAGAGAAAGGTGCTCGTCAACTTCCGCCGCGGTTTTTGACAAGAGAACGCCACTGTGGAATCTCTCTATTCCGTTTGAATCGTTCACCGCACCACACACATATTTCTACCGCTTGCTTCCGCGGCGCGCGCCGCAGAAACTAACAGCTGAACCACCGCAAAGACTCTAAACTTAAAAAAACGTGTTGGCCAACACAACGTGGGACAATTGAAGTGCTGAAGAAATCTCCGGAACCCGTGCTGGATCTCAACCCGGCGCACTCCAGTCGCATCTGTCATCGGTCCAGGCGATCATCCTCACCTTCAAGTAAGTCCCTCTTTCCCATTACTCTCTTATAAGTGTTGGCAACATACATTTCTCATAATCTGTTTTCCCGCGCAAAAATTATAAACCCGCATATTGGTCCTTCGAGAAACTCCCGCTATATCCCAACTTAACCATAAGTTTTTGGTCCATTCGAGTCGGATTCAAAGAATCAGCATTTTTAGGTCTCATACCTAGGATTTGGTCAAATACCAAAGTCCATAAAACCGCCATATTGAACGCGTACTAACGTTCGTACATCTCGCTAGGTACTTATTCATTGAGAACTACGTACCAACTTAATATTGCGCCTGCTGCATTAAAATAGCACAGGTCAATATAAAAACCGCTAATTATCGTAAGTTAGTTCGGCACATTTGCCTATAACTTATATTCAACCGCATTCTTTCAATATACCCCACTTACAATAAAATAATTATTGTAAGTCTACCCGCTATAACCAATATCATTATTCGCTGTATTTTCTAAGTAACGATTTCAACATGGAAGATCTTAAAATGAAAGTTAAATTACTTCAAGCTAAAAATCAAGCAATCTTTGAACGTTTATCGTCACTATATGAAACTTCAAAGAAAATAAATACGACTAGTATTGAACTTCGGTCGGTAGAAACGTTCATGGCAGACACCGAAATTCTCTCAATAAATCGTCAGGAATTTAGTACCAACCTAGATAAAATAAATACATATTTCTTACAAATAGATCCTGATCATAAAATCGACTATAACAGTCAAATATCCTTTGACGGCGTTTATACCCGTGTCGAGAGAATTCGTTCACTTATCGCTGCAAAGTCTTCAAGGTCATTAGATGACGCAATGTCACAGGACAACGCGAAACATTCTAGAAGTTCGATCAAACTACCTCCAATTCAGATTCCTTTCTTTGATGGTAGGATTGAAAACTGGCCTGTGTTCTACGAGTCATTTAAATCAAATATCCATAATAATATAAACCTTACTGACTCTCAACGTGTGCAGTATTTAATTGGTAACTTGAAAGGAGACGCATTGCAAATTACGGCCGGAATTATTCCGTCCGGGGAAAATTACGCTTCGATTTGGAACAGTTTGGTTCAAAAGTACCAAGATAAACGAGCACTAGGTTCACACTACATGTGTAACTTATTAAATATTAAACCCGCAACTAATAATTCCGCCTCTCTAAATAGTTTTATTGAAAGTTTTCACGCGTCTGTTTCTGCCTTAGAACAATTACAAATTAACGACTTAAAAGATTTCATTCTATTAAATTTAGCTTTGAAAAAATTAGACCCCGCTACCGTGCATTTATTCGAGATGCATATGAGAGATGAGGAGATACCCACTTATACGGATTTCGTTAACTTCATAAAATCGCAAGTTAAAATATTAGATAGAACTGTTTCTTCTCGGACCTCTTCCGTTAATCATAATAAAAATAATTCTTATCGTAATCAGTCACGTGATGTTCATACTTTTGTTTCTTGTGACAATAATAAAAATTGTTTATATTGTACTAAAAATGATCACTGGAAGCTTTACACCTGTCCAGCCTTTCAGGTACTATCAGCCAACGCGCGTTTGGATTTTATTAAAAACAAACGTGGATGTGTAAACTGTCTTAGTGCAACGCACACTGCTTCACAGTGTAAATCTACACATACTTGTAAGACTTGTCACAAAAAACATCATTCACTGTTACATCTCGACCAAAGTGCACAGCCTGCGAGATCGATATCGACTGACGCTGTAGGGGAGACCGGGTACAAAAGTAACACTTTGTACTTTGACACTGGTTTCTCGTTATTTAATATATTTATGATGAAATGAATATAGCCACATAATACCTTCGATTGTGCTCTACAAATTTTTATATAAATTTACATCATTATTTGCTGTTTATTGTGAGTTACAATGCTTTAAAAAAAAAACGACGATTGTTACTTTCGACCCCGGGGCCAGGACGAAAGTAACACGGTGTGGGTCGGAAGTAACATGGTTAAGGTGCATGTAATAAATATGAAATGCTATATAAAATCAACTTATTTATTATAAAACACACAAAAAAACAAAAGCAATCTTCTTCGTCACATGAGTTATTGTTATGATCAATGTTTTCTTTTACTTTTAACTTGCCTTCTTTGTTCTTTTTCCTTTTCCGTTTTGTAGATGTATCAGGTTGTAAATTAGTTTTTTGGCTTTCATTCTGTATTAGTATTCTTCTTCAATTGCATTTTTTGCGATTGGAGAAGAATGCAGCAATGATATACTCGTATTTATCAGTAACAGCTAGAGGAAATGCTTTTTTGACAATACCAGGAATGTAATGTAGTCAGCGTTTGACCAGGATTATTTCGCATCCAGTTGTCTGTAGCTGTGTTTATCATTTTTTGAATGGTAATTTTCTTATGTATCAATACAATGTCACATGGCAAACATTGTACATTTGTGCCAGGGCTCTAATTGTGGCATTCTCTTTGAAATGCTCGTCAGCCGCTTTTATGTACACGTCCATAATTATGTCAGTGGTCCTTCTTGGTGTCTTCCTCACTCGTTGTCGCGGCATTCTGTTAGTAAATAAAAACAATAAAAATAATAAATTAATTAACTTAAAATAATAAGGGAATCATACGTATTGCATTATGGGGACAAAAGTAACATGTTACTTTTGTACCCGTAGTGCTGTGTTACTTTTGTACCCAACCACGATTTTGTTAATTCATGAATGCCTGCATAAAAATAGAACTTGCTATTCTAAAATCAATAACAACACCGTGTGAACAATCTAATTAAAAATTACACTGCAAATAGTCACATTGATATCACCATTTGAACACTACGTGAACACTAATGAGTAAATGACAAAAAACTTACTTTTGGTTCTTAAAATCACGTGGCGTCCTCTAGCACAACTTTACGGCACGGAGCGAGCGCGGCGACTAAATATAAGCGAGGGGAGCATCACTGGCTGTCTCCTGACGGTAGCAGAGCAGCGTTTCGACCATTTGATATACCTACAGACCGTTTGTTACTTTCGACCCGCCGTTACTTTTGTACCCGGTCTCCCCTACCTAGTTCCGAGCATTCGCCACAGGTGGCGCTGTGTGCATGTTCTCGCGTAGGCTCAAACATTCCGCGTACCACCGTGCTTTTGTCAACAGCACAAGTCTATGTTGATAACAAATATAACAAGTACGTTTCTGTTAGATGCTTAATAGACAACGCTTCGCAAAATAATATAATTACTTCAGCTTGTTGTAAAAAACTACGATTAGACATTATACCGCTTTCAAATTCATTTATAAAGGGCGTAGGAACGTCTTCGCGACCTATTACAGGATACGTTGAGATAACAGTAACTGCTAAAAATAAAACTAATTCTTTTAAAATAACCGCTCTTGTAGTCGATTGTATCACGGATAAATTACCATCTCACTTTGTTGACACTTCCACAGTGCAACATTTGCTTGAATTACCGCTAGCCGATCCACTGTGGCACATTCCCGGTGAGGTTGAACTATTACTAGGGGCTAAACTTTTCCCATATTTATTACTGCATGATAAAATTATCTCACCTACCGCGCCTTCCGCAATTGAAACCGTGTTTGGTTATATTCTTATGGGTGAGGTACCCGCTAGTTTATCTAACAATGATAAAAGTTCCGTTCATTTAAATACCGCTTCATATTTTTCTACCGCGTTAAATACAGATAATTCTCATTGTTTTCTTTCGTTAGACGAATCGTTACATAAATTTTGGAACATTGAAGAAATACCGTCAAAAGCTTTTATGAGCCCTGCTGAACTCGAGTGTGAACAGCTGTTCGCTTCTAGTGTGTCACGTGACTCTAGTGGTAGGTATTGTACTGCATTACCATTCTGTAAAAATCCAGACTCACTCGGAAATTCTTATGCTGTCGCTTATCGACGTTTAATTAATTTGGAAAAAACTAAGCTTCGCGACCCTACTTTGCGCGCGAGTTATAACGAAATAATCCAAGAATATCTTGATCAAAATTATTTAACTGAAACTACACCTAGTTCTGTTGACCAGACTATAGGTTATTATATACCGCATCACCCTGTTATTAGGAATGATAAGCAGACTACTAAAGTTCGTATTGTCCTTGACGCGAGCGCCAAATCTCATAATGGCGTGTCATTGAACGATTTGTTACACACAGGGCCGAATTTACAGGCTGACATATTTTTATTACTTCTAAATTTCCGTTTATTCCCTATTGCAGTTACAGCTGACATAAAACAGATGTATCTTCGAATTGCTGTTATTGATGAGCATCGAAAATACCAGAAAATATTGTTTCGATTTAATACGGTTGAACCTGTTCGCGAATTTCAATTTAACCGAGTTGCATTTGGTCTCAAGCCCAGTCCCTTCCTAGCCATGCGCACTGTGCGCCAGCTGTCAGAGGATGAAAAACATCGCTTCCCGCGCGCATCCGTTGTCGCTTCTCATGAGCTATACATGGATGACTTGGCTAACTCGACCGCTACTTTAGAGGAAGCCAAGATTCTCTCCGCAGAACTTATCGCCTTATTTAAGGCGGGGGGCTTTGATCTTAATAAGTGGGCAAGTAATTCGTCTGAACTACTAGAGACTATTCCACACTCCAACCGTTCTTCTATTAACTTCTCTGACGGGGATAATTTAAAAATTCTTGGACTCAAATGGATTCCTTCCGAGGATTGTTTCACCTTTACCACATCTATTTTGGATAAAAGTTGTACTAAACGCTCCATACTTTCCACTGTTGCCCGCTTGTGGGATATTCTCGGTCTAGTTGCTCCCGTAGTTTTATTCGCGAAATTACTCATAAAAGAATTATGGAAATTAAACACAGATTGGGATGAAACTCCGCCCGAGTCTATTGTAAATCTTTTTCAAAAATTTAAAGAGCAACTGCCTCTACTTTCTTCTTTAAAATTGCCTCGTCATGTAGCCGTTACTATGGGTTGCGTGACAAATATAGTAGGTTTTGCTGACGCCAGCTTGAATGCGTATGGCTGCGTCATATACTTACACGTCACTGACACATATGGTAACATACACGTAACTTTGGTGTGTGCTAAATCCAAAGTTGCACCTGTTAAGGTCGTATCTCTGGCTCGTCTAGAGCTTTGCGCCGCTGTTCTTTTGTCGAACTTAATTAAATTAGTTTATGACACTTACCGCTCTCGAACAGCTATTAATGAAATATTTGCCTTTTCCGATTCTACAATTACACTTTCATGGATTCATTCCTCACCGCACAGATGGAACATTTTTGTTAGTAACCGCGTCGCTAAATGTCAAGAAAATCTTGATCCTAAACACTTTTACCATATTAACGGAAAGGAAAATCCTAGTGACTGTCTATCTCGAGGTCTTCTACCTGAACAGTTGCTAAATCACGGTTTATGGTGGCATGGCCCTGAGTGGCTTCTGCGCCCAACTACTGAGTGGCCTATCACTCCGTTTGTTTCTTCATGCAGCGAGGAATTACCTGAATTTAATAATAAATCACTAACCTTAGTATCTACCGTATCAGAGCTTAATTTAGTATATAGCCTTTCTCTAAAATTTTCATCTTTAAATAAAATATTGCGTATAATTGTATACATTCTAAGATTTTTACGTATTATTCCTTACGACAAGTCACTTAAGACAATTACTGTCCGTGAATTAGCTACCGCTGAAATTTATTTAATCCATTGTATTCAACAATTTCATTTCTTAGATATTTATGACGAAATTAAAAGTAAAAAGCTTCGCTCACAGTTTAAAAAACTCGATCTCTTTATAGACGAGCACAACATAATTAGAATCGGGGGCAGGTTGTCAAATGCGAACCTTCCTTATGAAGCTCAGCATCCCGCTCTCTTACCGAAACATGATAATTTTACACATGTTCTAATAGATTATTATCACCGCGTTTATTGTCATGCCGGTGTAAGCCTTCTAAGCTCTCTGTTACGCCAAAAATATTGGATCCTCTCTTCTAGAGGTGTCATCAGACAAAGAGTACACGCTTGTAACTTTTGTTTCAAAATTTCTCCTTCTCACCCTAGCCCAAAGATGGCTGATTTACCCGCTTGCCGCGTGCAGGAGACTAAGGCTTTTGTGCATACGGGTGTGGATTACGCTGGTCCCATTAAAGTAACTTTGTGTAGACGCAGAGGTCAAAGAAGTCAGAAGGCTTACATTTGTTTATTCATTTGTTTCGTTACCAAAGCGGTTCATATTGAATTAGTTACCGACGTGTCATCGGACACTTTTATTTCCGCTTTTAAAAGATTCATCTCCCGCAGAGGACCGGTTTCTTACCTATACTCCGATAACGGGACAAATTTTGTTGGAGCCAAAGCTCAATTGCAAGAACTACTTGCTAACCGCTACCGCATAGAGTGGAAAATGATTCCACCCCGCGCTCCCCACTTTGGAGGGCTGTGGGAATCTAATATTAAATCTATTAAATCGCATCTATACCGTGTTATCGGTTCTCAACTTCTCACATATGAGGAGCTTTCTACTGTTCTCACTGAAATTGAGGCAGTTCTAAATTCCAGACCGCTCTGTGTCCTGACTGAGGACCCGTACCCAGAGCCGCTTACTCCCGCGCATTTTATAATGGCTTCTCCGTTGACTTCGTTGCCTGTCGTGAACGTTCCCGAAACAACGAGGCCTCTAACTTGCCGCAAAAGGTTGCTTGACCAAATGGTTTGCAGCTTTTGGAGAAGATGGCGAATAGAATACCTACATAACTTACAAGTAAGGCAAAAATGGTTGAATGCCGCAGACAGCATTAAGATTGGTACGGTGGTTCTCATGCATCAGGACGATGTCCCTCCTTTACGTTGGCCAATGGGCATAATCACAGAAGTTTTCCCTGGTAAGGATGGGACAATCCGCGTTGCTATGGTGAAGACATGCAGCGGTTCTTTCAAGAGGCCCGTTGTCAAGCTATGTCCTTTACCTTCTCAGTAATATCACCACTCAATTAAATTTTAGCTGTAATAATTTATTAACATATTCATTTATTTTTCTCTCTCTTAGTCCGCTTTAACATATATTTTTCCTCTTTTTGAGAATACTACATATCCTCAAAGCCGGGCAGGATGCTTACGCAAGTTTCTGTAGTACAAGTTTTACTATAATATATACGAGCGTGGTACACCTCATTGTTTAAATATTTCCAAAACAAACATATTTTTTCATGTTGTCAACATTTATTTGATACACCTATCTCCTTCCTTCCTACTACGTCGCATGTGACAGAAAGAGAAAGGTGCTCGTCAACTTCCGCCGCGGTTTTTGACAAGAGAACGCCACTGTGGAATCTCTCTATTCCGTTTGAATCGTTCACCGCACCACACACATATTTCTACCGCTTGCTTCCGCGGCGCGCGCCGCAGAAACTAACAGCTGAACCACCGCAAAGACTCTAAACTTAAAAAAACGTGTTGGCCAACACAACGTGGGACAATTGAAGTGCTGAAGAAATCTCCGGAACCCGTGCTGGATCTCAACCCGGCGCACTCCAGTCGCATCTGTCATCGGTCCAGGCGATCATCCTCACCTTCAAGTAAGTCCCTCTTTCCCATTACTCTCTTATAAGTGTTGGCAACATACATTTCTCATAATCTGTTTTCCCGCGCAAAAATTATAAACCCGCATATTGGTCCTTCGAGAAACTCCCGCTATATCCCAACTTAACCAGTTGGCGTAAAGAATTTCTCAAACATATGATCGAAATGAAGTATCTACTGACCGATCTATTTAGGTACAATATTAGTGATTACAAACATGTAGGTGAATATGTAGTAGGTACACACGTTTGGAGCAGTTTCTGTGTGAGTAGACCAGGTACATAATTACCGTAGGTACATACAATTATATTTTATTTACTTTCAAAGCGCTTGGCGGCTGCAGTACGGGTCACAGGTTCGATTCCCGCACGGATCATGTGTTAGGTATATTATGTGACGGTCTACAAATAGTTGTGAAGACTTGTGTTTGTAATCGCACCGTCTACGTTTGGAACTTTGGAGCAATCAGTTTAGGGTAGATAGTTAGACGATAGAATTCTCTTTATTATGTACTTACCATAAAAATTCCAGATTCAAAAATAATAAAAAAAATCCTAAATAAGTTTTTTTTTTTTACACATACAACAAAGTGTAGATTTTATACTTTTATTACTCCAATACTTACCTATTTCTCCAATTGCTCCTGAAAAAGACGGTGCAGTTACAAACTCAAGTCTTCACAACTATTTGTAGACCATCACATAATAACACATGTTCCGTGCGGGAATCGAACCTGCGACTCGTACTGCAGCCGCTAAGCGCTTAGAAAGTAAAAAAAATATAATTGTAGGTAGCTGCAAGAAACCAAACTATTGCTTGTTTCACACACACTTACCTACCTATCAAATATTCATAGTCATACAAACTATGCCTTGAGAATCATGAACACAACAAAAAAAAAAATCCAATAATTATGCTGTTATGCGCAGTTATACATTTCGTTTTTTTTTTCTTTTATAGTGGCAAAGCGTTTTACTACCACGTCAATGTATCCACAGAACTAGTAATGCAAAACCGCTCTGTTTCAAAATCCATTTTTTGGATCGGATGTTTGATCCAATCCGGATTATCCGGATTTTACGGATTTTTCACGAAAATAAACAAATCTACCCATATTCTGATTCTTTTTTTTTGTGTGAATGGTCAGTCACTAGTGGGTTTGGGTGCATGGTTAGGCGAACCATATGTTGGGATTTGTACCGCTCAATTTCAGAGTTTACGAGCGGCACCTGCAGGAAGTCGTGAATTTCGCTATTTCGGGCAAACCAAGGTGCATTTACTATGGCTCTTAGTATTCCGTTTTGAACCCTTTGCAGGCAGAGAATGTTAGATTTGCTGGCTATGCCCCACAATTGAATTTCGTACGTCCATATTGGTTTAAGGACCGAGTTGTAGATGAGTAGCTTGTTGTCTACAGAGAGTACAGAGTTTCTTCCCATGAGCCAATAAAGGTTGCGGAATTTATGGTTTATCTCCTCCCTTTTCTGCTTAATGTGATGCTTCCATGTTAGGCGCCTATCTAAATGGAAGCCAAGATATTTAACACAATCTGTGTGTGGTAAGGTATCAGGTCCAAGTCTAACAGGAGGGGTGTTTCCGTGCCTGATTGTGAAGGTGATATGGTTAGACTTGGATGAACTGGCGCGTATCCGCCACTTACAGAGCCATTTATGTATCTCGTCTAACTGATTTTGCAGTTTGTTGCTGGCCATTTCTGGGTTGTCGTCAACTGATAAGTAGGCTATGTCGTCAGCATATGTTGCAACTGTTATGTCGTCTAATGTGGGTAAATCTGATGTAAAAATGTTATACAACACAGGGCCAAGAACAGAACCCTGTGGTACTCCAGCTTCCACTTCAAACAATCTTGATCGTGCTTCGCTCTGTTTAACTCGGAAGCAGCGTTCGGATAAGTACGACCGGATGAGCAGGAACATTGAGTGTGGAAGTTTTGTCTTCACTTTTGCCTAATCCTTTGTGCCAGACTCGGTGAAAAGCTTGTTGTACATCCAGAAATGCCGCTGAGCAGTACTTTTTTGCGTTCAAAGGCCTGTCTTCCTGTTTGGTAAACTCGGTGAACCTGTTCTATTGTTGAATGGGATTTCCGAAAACCAAACTGATGAGGTGGAACAACATCATTGATGTCCATACATGGTTTTAGTCGGTTAAGGAATATCCTCTCCCACAGTTTGGACAGTACAAGAGTTAAGCTTATCGGCCGATACGACGACGCTTCATGTTCTGGTTTGCCTAATTTGTGGATCATGACAACTTCAGAGATTTTCCAAAGATCAGGAAAGTGAGATGTTCGAAAGATTGCGTTGAACAGACTAGCCAAGAAGGCAATGCATTTTCTGGGAAGATTTTTAAGTATTGAAGGTGTGATCAGGTCAAATCCGAGGGCTTTTTTTGAGTTGAGCTGTCCGATTTCCTTCGCAATTTCTTTAGGTGTTGTTGGCTTAATGGGCAGACACATCTGCAGATCTTGTTCTAATATTGCATCAATATGTCGCTCATCTGCAATGCTCTCGTTGGGTTTGAATACAGAATTCAAATGCATTGCAAATACTTCGGCTTTTTCCAAGTTTCTTGCCCAGGAAGCTTGTGACCTAATTGGGGCATAATACTCTTGAGGTTTATCTAGGTTTTTGGTTGCCTTCCAGAGCGAGTGTGCACCAACTCCCGTAGGTGACATCACCTGTAGGTTTGTTGCCACCGTTGAATTAGTAGATTCCTGGACTACAGACTTTAATTCTTTAGCTGCCTTGTTAAAGTGGAGTTTATCAAGCGGATGACGGGACTGATGCCAAATTCTTCTAAGTCTACGTTTTTCTAGGATTCTTTGCATGATATCCGGCGGATGAGAGTGGTTGGTCGAACCTCTGGATCGAGAGGGTGTGTTAATCCAGGCAGCTATTTGAATGGCATTTGTGAGATATCGGCATTATCTAATATTAAAAAAAAAACATAATTGTGGTCCGCCCGGAGCGGGGTCCAAGCTACCAGTGGTTATCGGGGATCCAGACACAAGAACCTCCTCACAATACGGGCTATATCGAAGAGAACTGCCTCCCGAAAAATGTCCTTGATCTAACGGCCTAAAGAAAGCCTCGACAGACATTCGTCGTCTGGGCCTATCTCACTTGTAAACGGCTCTTTGTGCCTATTGACCTTGTCTCTCTGACTCTCCTATCTAGAACATCGAATTCCGTCTGAGTCCTTTTGAGTATGCCAAAAAAGTACATTAAAACCAGCATGACCCAACCGTTGATAGCACGCACCTTGTTCCCGCCTGAAAGAAAGCTATTTAATACTTTCTTCAGACGTCTAAGGTAGCGCTCCTTCAACTTCATATCAGTTACGTTAATGCTTTCGACATAGCCAAATACTTGTACTTAGTTTTCGGATGAGGAGAGGTATCTCAGGTGTACGGAATCCGAGAGCTGAATTCCCTTGGATACCATAATTGCCCTTCGCTTTACATACATGACTGCACTTTTGTCCACACAAAATTCTATCCCAATGGCGTTACTAAAAGTTTCAGTTACTATTAGTTAGGTATTTCCATCAGTGCTCATGTTTACATCAGCTGTGCAGTAATTAATTCAAATAAAAGTTTAAACAGTGTTTTTTGAGTATTCAAGTGCCATACCAGCAAGAACTTTGTGACTGACTGTAGCAAAAGTGGACTTTAGTGCGAACATACCACAAACGATACATTCTTGTGAAAACAATTTTGTGCAGTAACGGACCATTTGAACTTAAAGTGAACCTATTAAAAACATTTTCAAGTAAAAAATAAGTGGGGACAGTTTAAGGTGGAAAGGAACATTCGCAAGTGAAAGTGCATTTCAGGTTAAAAGTGAGAAATAAACTTTTAGGAAAATTAACCTCAAAACAAAGAGTTTAAATTTCTGCAAATCACGATTAATCTATGGCACGTACAGCGACATCTAGTGACATTAGACCCGAACCACTTAATAACATCAGTAACACCATCTAGTTTCGAAGATCTAAACTGCTTCATTAGCAACAACGGCGTAATTAGGTGCAGGTCAATGATGACAACATTCTAATCAATACAAAGGTGTAGTAGTTTCACTAAAAACTGACAGAGGGCGTAACTAGTACAATAACAATTTACTGCAAACGTCAATATGGAAGATCTAAAGAAACTTATTTTAGACATAAAATCTGAGCTCCAACTGAAATTGGTCACTATGGAAGACTCACTTACAAACCTGGAAGAAAAAATTACTACTAATGTTAATAATAATATTAACGAAAAATTTAATAAACTGGATAGCAACTTGAATAGTTTAAATTCACAAATAAAAGAGCAAGAGAAAAGACTTGATGAAATAGAGAAGAACATAAGACAAAGAAATGTTGTATTTTTTGGAGTAGAAGAAGGGGAAACATCTTACTTTCAGTTGGCAGAAAAAATCATAAACATAATACAGGAAAAATTAAACATTAGTATCCAAGAATTTGAGGTCGAATCAGTAAAGCGGCTCGGAAAGAAAAACAATAACACTAGACCAGTAGTGGTTGGATTCACAACACTGGGAATGATGATAAAAGTTTTAAAAAATAAAAAAGAACTAGCAGGGTCCAATATACATATAAAACACGATTTTCCAACTAAGGTTTTAAAAATCAGAGAACAGCTAAAACAGCAACTGAAGCTTGAAAAAGAAAAAGGAAACGAAGCCTTCATAAACTATGATAAACTCATAGTTAAGCAAGCCAATGAGAAGCCAAACAATAAAAGGGCGCCATCAGGTTCTCCTCCGGAAACTGCCTACAGCACGGATAGTATATCCTTTAGCAGGACCAACAACAAAAAGAAACTGAAAGCAAATAACCAAATTACTAGCTACATGAAACAGTGCGATAAAACAACAGATCAAACTAAAAACTTTACAAATAACGCATGAAATTTACAGGCCCCCTCCAATCTAAAAGCAAAGCATAAAACAAGAGAAACTTTAACAATATCTCCCAGTACGGCTGGTCCCCGCGGGAGTGATCGACTAAAACCCTCCTTGCATTACAGTGAAAGTGAAAATAACACCACATCATATCTAAATATATGTACACTTAACGTTCGTTCTTTAGCGACCGATACGAGACAAACTGAACTGATACATGCTCTGAAGAATATCAAATGGGATATTTTGGGCCTTTCAGAAACGAGACAGAAAGACTTTGAAATCCTAGAAAAAGACAACTTTATATTAATGTACTCAGGAAATAAAAGCGGATACAGCGGCGTGGGCTTTTTGTTGAAACAATACATTAAAGTATACGTAACGGATCTAAAACCCATCTCAGATAGAATAGCTCGACTCGACATGAATATAAATAATACTCAAATCAATATTATTCAAGTATACTCCCCAACAGAAAAATCAAAAAACGAAGACATACAACTATTCTACGACGAATTAATTTTAGCTCTGGACAATACAGGCCCAAATACAATAATAATGGGAGATTTTAATGCCAAAATCGGGACTGCCAATATTGAAGACCGAGTATGTATGGGTCCTTGGGGCTACAATAGTAAACGAAGCAATAGAGGAAAATTACTCACAGAGTTCTGCATAGAAAATCGCTTCCATATTATGAACAGTTATTTTAAAAAGAAACAGAAACAAAAATGGACTTGGTGTTCCCCTGATGGTAAAACCTACAATGAAATTGATTATTTTCTAACCAATAATAAAAACAGAGTAAGAGACATCAATATTATAAACACGACCCACCCTACCGACCATAGACTTGTACGAGCAAAATATTCAATCGGAGTACAAGTCAAATCAAGAAAGTCTTTCAAAGGAACAGGCTGCGCTCTGACACCATTGGAAAAAGAAACACTCGAAAACAAATTTATTGAGGCGTCTGCATCGTTGACTGATACTGGAGACGTACAGGAAACATACTCTTCACTCATAAAAACTATTAAAAGTGTGACTTCATCATCCAACAAGAACTCTACAAAACCGATACCCAAAGCAGGCATTTCACATGTTATTGCTAAACTAATTTATTTATTTATTTATTTCTCTTTATTTCAGGTAGTACCCATAAATTTGTTAGTAATCCTTAACCTATGTTAGTATAATATAATAGACTAAAACACAATAACTAATAACACTTAATTACGCCACCTCACAGAGACACCTGGCAACAGTACATGCACTGCGCACAGGTGCCCTATAAGGCGGCCCTCAGTCTTACTTGCAACAATGCTCAGAAGACTGCCTTCGCTGCCCCGCATCCGACGCAGCAGCGACGCAGATCTTTTACGAATGATCGCAAAAAAGTCATCCGTACGCGCTGCCGCAAACATCCCTGACGCGCTACAGAAACGAGGCAGCGACAGCAGCATCCTAAAAGCATTGTTGTATTGCACACGTAGGGCATTAAGCGTTTTCTGCGTGTAACTGGACCACAGACTGCAGGTATAAAAGGTCTAATAGAACGTAGAACATTCTTAAAGGAAAAGAAAAACAAAACAAAAACCGAAAAACAGGAGCTCACCAAGCTGTACAAAACAATTAAGAGAAAAATAGAGAAAAAGAAACACTCAGATAGACTTAAAATAATTGAAGAAGAGCTAACTTTTAATAGTTCAGTCAAAAGAGGACAACAACGTCTAAACGATGTGCGAAAATGGATTCCCTCTCTAAAATCCAAAGACGGGCGAACTACTTCTAATAGAAAAGAGCTAGTTGAGACGGCTACAGAGTTCTATGAAGATTTATACCAACGTAGATGCGACGGTAACAATACTTATATAACAGTAAGACCCGATGACGTAAATATAGAAGTGCCAATATTTATGGAAAGTGAAATAAGTAATGCAGTTTCCTCTCTTAAATCTTTAAAGAGCCCGGGAGAAGATGGGATTACTAATGATGTACTCAAAACTTTAATTAAACCACTATCCCCTATTATAACGAAATTGTTCAATAATATCTTAGCATGTGAGAACATACCTGCTGAATGGGAGACATCAGTTATAACATTGTTATATAAGAAAGGAAATCCTAAGGACATAGGAAATTATAGGCCTATAAGCTTATTACAGACTACGTACAAAGTATTCACGCAAGTATTGCTTAAAAGAATTATCCCGACTCTAGAATTCAATCAACCTAAAGAACAAGCTGGTTTCCGCCCAAGGTTCTCTACAGTCGATCATATATTTACAGTGACACAAATCATCGAAAAGTATGAAGAATACGGGAAAAGGCTCTACATTGCCTTCGTTGATTATTCGAAAGCATTTGATTCAATAGGACACTTAGCTCTGTGGGAAGCCCTAGACCAACAAGGAGTGCCACAAAAGTACATAAATATTTTAAAGGAAATTTATAAAAGAGGTAAAGCCAAAGTAAAGCTAGAGAGACAAGGAAGACCTTTCGAAGTACAACGTGGTGTCCGACAAGGCGACCCAATATCACCGAACCTTTTTACCGCTCTCCTCGAGACCGTTTTCCGTAACTTGGAATGGGACTCTGTGGGGATCAACATTAATGGAGTAACATTGAACCATTTAAGATTCGCAGATGATATCGTGCTAATCAGTGACAACCACACAAATCTAGAATACATGCTACAATCTTTAGATAAAGAGAGTCGGAAATGCGGATTGACTATGAATCTGGACAAAACTCGAATAATGACCAACGGAGAGAACAAACCAGTAAAAATATTATCCACAGAAATAGAATACGTGGAAGATTACGTATATTTAGGACAAAAAATCACGTTCAAGGAGCAAACTGCAGGCGAAGTGGACCGTAGAATAAAACTAGCTTGGAAAAGATATTGGTCATTGAAGCACATTTTCAAATCCAAACTACCAATGAAACTAAAGAAGAAAGCTTTTGAAACCGTCGTGTCGCCCACACTTCTCTACGGTTGCCAGACCTGGGCACTAACAAAAGAAATTATCACCAAACTACTAGTCTTCCAGCGCGCCGTCGAACGAAGTATGCTGGGATTGAAACTACGAGACAAAATTCGAAACTCTCAAATTAGAATTAACACCAAATTGATAGACGTAGCAGACTTAGCCTGTAGGCTAAAATGGCGATGGGCGGGTCACGTGGCGCGCGCAGACGACGGACGTTGGAGCGAGCATGTACTGCACTGGTGGCCGCGCGGCGAGACTCGCCGCCGCGGTCGCCCGCGCCGCCGCTGGAGCGATGATATCACTAGGGTCGCGGGATCCACTTGGACCAGGATTGCCAAGAATAGAAAATTATGGAAATGCATGGAGGAGGCCTTTGCCCAACATTGGGTACCCCAAAACTAAAATCGAATCCAATTTATATCATTCTATTATTACATATTTATTAAATTAATCAATTCAACTGTTATTTGACATACTTATATTTATAATTTATTGAATTCATTTTTATTAATCACGTTTTACCATTATTATTATTTAATGAATTATTATTTTGTGTGTTATTATATTGTGATATTTTGTGTTGTTTCGCATAAATTTTATACCAATTTTTATAATTTATTGAATAGTTATTAATTACATTTTTTATTATTTTTTTAATTAAATCATACGTGAATGCAACATGAGACTTATATCGAATCAACTAGTATTAATTCATTGATTACATAATTATTGCTTGAAAATCATATTTTAAATGTTTAATGAGTCTATCATAATGGAATCATTTGATACTTCCTAGCAATATAAAGTATTGTTGAATGTATGTAATATTCAATTATAATATTTCTAAAACTGAGAATTAAAACGTGAAACGAGAGAGATACTATATTTGGCTACCAAAACCTAAATTAAGCAACTATAATAATTATGTAAAATTTTTGTTAAATTTAGTTCTTTTCTTTATGTTGCATGAGATTCTAATACTGCATGACATGTTATTAAAGAAATGTTGTAATAGTGTAATATGTTGTATTTTGGGAAATAAATGGCTTTATTATTATTATTTCCTTTATTTAATTATATCCAAATCTTTTACATTTTTAAATATTATTATAAAACTATATATAAAAAACATTTAAAAATATAAAAAATTGTAGCCCACCGGTATCGGGAACAGGGTCCAAGCTACCGGCGGTCAGGGCTCCAGAGAGAGGAACCTCCTAACAATACGAGCCGTGTCAAGAAGTACCGCTTTCTGAATCAAGCCCTTGATCCAGCTGCCTAACGAGAGCCTCCTCAGGTATTGGTCGAGGCTCTTGGCAATTAAGCCATGCGCTGACACGACTATCGGCACAATGATCGCTGAGTCTACTTCCCACATGTCGACAACCTCGCGAGCCAAGTCAAGATACTTGATTTGTTTATCTTTCTCGGCTTTCACGAGGTTCTCATCATGCGGGACCGTTATGTCAACAATCATTGCGCGCCGCTCTGATCGATCCATCACCACTATATCAGGTCTATTAGCTATAACAGTCCTGTCAGTGATGATGGATTGATCCCAGTACAGTGTGATACTGCCATTATCGAGAACTGGGTCGGGCACATACCTATAGTAGGGCACTTCCGATTCCACAAGATTGTATTTTAGAGCAAGTTGCTGATGGATAATCCTGGCTACAAGGTTGTGTCTATGCAAGTACTCTCCGTTAGCTAGACGAGAACACCCGGAGATAATGTGACGGATTGATTCGCCTGGACGGTGGCATGCCCGACATATGTCAACCGTACCGTCCTTCACAATAAATCTCCGGTAGTTATTCGTCATCATAACTTCATCCATAATTGCATAGACAAAACCTTCGGTTTCTCCGAAGAGGTCCCCGGATCGTAGCCAGGACACGGACGCTAGAATATCTACATCGGGCCCATGAAGAGCCCGGTAAAAGCGCCCGTGAAGCTCCTTGCTCTGCCATTCTTTCCTGCGGTCATCAGTAGTAAGTACTACAGGTTTGCGCCAGTTCTCTTTAGCCAAGGAGAGCGGGGTAAGGCCCTTGTCCATCGCGACCACATCTCGATGCATCCCCACGTTAGCTTCTAGGAAATATTCCCTGAGACTGCATATCTCACGATTGTGGAGGGTCTTAGCGTTTAAAAAGCCTCGACCCCCACACTTCCGCGGGATATACAGTCTCATTACCGAAGAACGCGGGTGATGCATTCGATATGCCGTCAACAATTTACGGACCTTCGTATCCAGGGCGTCTAGTTCCGTTTGAGTCCATTTGAGTATGCCGAAAGAGTACATCAAAACCGGCATGACCCAACCGTTGAAGGCACGCACCTTATTTCCGCCTGATAAAAGACTATTAAATACTTTTTTCAAGCGGCCAAAGAAGCGCTCCTTCAACGATTGCTTCATGTCAGCCACATTGATGCCCAGCGCTTCCGACATACCCAAATACTTATAGGTTTCAGTTGCTGAAAGGGATCTAAGATTTATGGAATCTGAGAGCTGGGTTCCCACAGACTCCACAATCTCCCCTCGCTTTACATGCATGACCGCACATTTGTCCACACCAAATTCCATCCTGATGGCGCTACTGAAGGTTTCAGTTACCTTCAGTAGCTCCATCAGTTGCAAATCGTTGGGGGCAAAGAGTTTCAAGTCATCCATGTAAAGGAGGTGAGATATAACCCGACCATCTTTCCGCAACTGATAGCCTAGCCCTGAATCCTCCAGCAGTGTGCTAAGAGGATTCAAGGCTAAGCAGAACCAAAGTGGACTCAAACTATCGCCCTGAAATATTCCTCGCTCTATCCTTATCGGCTCACTATTCCTCTGAATTTGCCGACATCCTGGATAGCGAAGGACTGTCCTCCATTGCCCCATACACGACATCAGGAAGGTGCGCAGAGTTGCATCAACTTTATACAACTCTAGCACCCTCATGAGCCATGTATGTGGCACTGAGTCATAGGCCTTCTTATAGTCTATCCAACATGTCGACAGATCCTTTCGGGAACGGCGAACCTGTTGACTAATAGCCATATCAATGAGGAGTAGCTCCTTAGTACCACGGGACCCATTCCTACATCCATTTTGGGAAGCAGACATGACAGAATTGTCATCTACATGTTTACAAATTTTTGTTCTCAAAATGGATGTAAGAACTTTATAGACAGTCGGGAGACAGGTGATTGGTCTATAATTTTTGGGTTCCGCAGTACTACCCGATTTATGAAGCAGGTGGGTTATACCTGTTGTCAGGAACTCTGGCAGCGACCCCGACTCTAAGGCTGACTGGAATAGGGTCGCCAAGCGAGCATGCGACCTTGTGAACCATTTAATCCAGAAATTGTGCAGCCCATCCGGCCCTGGAGATTTCCAATTAGGCAACGGACGGACTGCACAAGCTACGTCTTGGGGGCTGATAGTAATTGCCCCCATTTCTGGTACTGGATCACACGCTCGCTCAATAACCCGAGTCCATTCACCCTCAGCATGGCTGACAGGCACCGACCAGATGCTGCGCCAGAACGAACACATTGCATCATCATCCGGTAGGCGCGTGTCAGCCACACCTTGGTCCGGTCGCTCCCAAGCCCTATAAACCCACCTTTCATCTCTTTGGAATGTGCGATTCTGAGTGTATCGATCCACCCGCCGCTTATACCTACGTATACGGCTTGCCCATGCATACACTTTCTGCTTCAGGAAGTCGATGCGCTCTGTGACACGGGACATGTAGTCTCGAGGATTGATATCAGTCCCCGAGAACGCCCGCCTCACAAAACGCATCACTCTAGGGCGAGTATTGCCCTCCCTGAAGCAGATCAATTTGCCGATGAGTGCTCTGGCCCCACCAATACGTTGTTCAATCCTGTACTGCCATGCCGGTACGGCTGGTTTTGGCCGTGTAGCTCTGTCATCAGAAAATTTGACACGAGCTACACGACATGCCGCTACGGCCGCACAATACAGGATTGAGTGAACATCGGTGAGGTCTTCGCAGTTATCAAAATAATTTGACAACTGCGAATCCAGAACAGCCACCAGCATCCTATTTTTGTTATGCATGGGCAAGCGAGGTAAACGCGGTCTAAGCTCTGGTGTCATGAACCGATATTCTCGAATCGCACCCTCCAAAGCACTCCTCATATCCTTACTGTACTGGGTACTTACATTAGTAATCATGTCACTACTCACGTCGTCATCGCGATATGTTATTGTGGTTGACTGTGGTGGAACCACAGCCTGCGAGGGCGGCGTGGCAATGACATGGCTACTATGCATTTCAGTTCGCAAGCGATCAAGTACGGTGTCATCCAACATACGATTACGTTGGATGACTCGCACCTGATCCGACAGTCGTTGTGCCGACACGTTGACAGCTGGCTCAAGCACCTGAAACAAAGAGAGCATCCTAACACGGTACGCGGTCAGGTTGTTTCCCCCCTCTGTAGCCCCATAGTATGCGCGCATGACGTTTTCATTGTTTGATTGCGTCCATCGCATGCGCTGCACACTTCCGCCGGGAGCTGGGACCCTATCAGAAGCCGGTGGGCCTCGAGGTCCTAAGCCGTCCGGCGGCCGGCGTCCTCCCCGTCGACGAGCAGGTGGTGGCGTCGTGGGCGGAGAGAAATACTCGTCGCTTGAGCTCGACGCAACTGCCACGGCCGGTGTCACAGCACTCACGATGGGGCTGGGTTCCGGCGGCGGCGAGGCGGAGCTGAGCGACGGGTCCGGAGGCGGTAGGCGTGCGCGTCGAGCAGCGGCTCTCGTCAACATTGTCTTGATTTAAATTCTGGATTTCCGATATCGTTTTTTGGTTTGACATACGTCATTATTGATTAGGTTTTTCTTCTGTGTTTTTGCTTATTTATGGGCTGCATTTTATTTTGTGCGGTAATAATTTAGTTATTGAATATATTAAAAGGGTTCCAGACTATTTAAAAACTATTTAAATAAATTATTTATAAACAAAATTAGGAACCAAATATCAAGACGTCTGATGACGTTTAGTGTTCTTATTTTCTTATTCTTTATTATTATTATTATTATTTCCATCAGTCGCAATTTGTTGCGGGAAAAGAGTTTTGGATCATCCACGTGAAGAAGGATAAGTGGTACCTGACCACTTCTCCTCAACCGGCAGCCTAGCCCTGAATCCTCCAGCAATGTGCTATGGGGATTCAGGGCTAGACAAAACTAAACTAACTAAGTTTTTTGTAGAGTCAGACTGTCGCCCTGGAATAAACAAAAATGCTTTGTAATTTTTGGAGACAAAATATGACCCAAAAACTCAAAAAAAAACGCTCTCAAAAACGGTGAAGGAAAACATCGTGAGGAAACCGGCATGTCCTAGAACCAAAAATTCGAAGACATGTGACATCTACCAATCCGCACTGGGCCCGCGTGGTAGATTACAGCCCTTTCCCTCTCATTGAGAGGAGGCCGTGTCCCAGCAGTGGGAACATTATAGGCTGATGATGATGATGATGATGAAAATATGACCCAATAATAATAAGGCATCTAAATAAAGTGCTATCGTCGTTTAACCTACTACGACTTTGGTTACACTCAATTCCTGCTGCGGAAAAAGCTCGCTCTGAATCAACGTCGAATGCCCTGAATTTGTTTATAAGCGGCCTCCAAGAGAAATATCAGTTTCAGGCTTTCGGCTGATGAGCACATTTTCGAATATTTTTGCGGAAATGTAGCCCACGAATAACAATTTCTTATTGTTCAGAAAATCCGGATTCGATTTTCAAACCCGGATTTAGAAGTCGTGTAAAAATGTACCGAAATCCGGATTTTTCGGATTACAGATAGTCCGGATTACATTCCCTACTGACAGAACCCTGAATGCAATGGTGACTTGCACTCGATTAGTTTTTTGTAACAATAGAATGTATGCAGTAGCTCAGCATCCGTAAAAACTTAGTAGGTTAATTATTTCTTATAATACACTTGCATTTAGGCCTACTTGCTATACAAAAACGGCTGTCGCAAATACATACAAGGATAAAACTATAAAACTCAAACGTACTACAAACTCAATGCGCGGAACCCGCACGGTTACGTTGGCTCGTCTATTATTTTGAAGCAAATTTCCAGTTTAAGTTGATCTCACATTGTATAGGCTTTCCGTACAATAAGAGGTCAGCTTATACTGTAAAATTTAGCTTGGAAATCAACTTTCTGTAGGTTTAGTGGGCTATTAAATGTACCCATGGATTTTAGTCAGTAAGAGTCTGACAGTCCCTTCCGCTCCACTCAGGGTGGGAGGATAAAATTACCACGATAAAAAAGGTACCTACCTAGATTGAAATTAAATTGATATAAAATTTTGTTTTGATAATAGTGACAAATTAATATTAATATTGATAATTTTAATACTTAGAACTCCAATAAATAAAGTAGTTTAATCTAACAAAATTGCATCGACTTCGCGGTGCCGCGGTGTGCCCGCGTGACCGCGAGCCCCATTGTGCGAGCGAGATAAAGAGTTAGGCGGAGCGGTGAAGTGGGGGCGAAATTAGAATTCGAGCTGAGGTTGTATAGGCTCTTAAAGACTGGAATGAGCCCACGCCTCGCCTTTTCGACACCGTTAGCGCGCCTGTTCTGTGCTGCGCCATCACACGACCGCGCTTTAACACCGCCTCGACTTTACTTCGTGTGAGCGACGCGCCTAAGACGCGCGACAAATAAAAAAGGCGTCGGGCGGAGGTGCGGCGCGGGCGCACCTTAGCTCTTACGCATCTCCTTTCTTTTCCGCTTTACGCTTCCCGCTCGTCTTGAGTCTTATCGTTGCCAATGGGGCATAAAAGAAGGAAAGAACTGAGGCATGATTTGCGATTCCATTCCACATTCACATTTTTTGCCACACGACTCTGTGTGAAATTTACGATACATCTACTTCTTACTAATATTATAAATGCGAAAGTCTATGAGGATGGATGGCCATCCGTCCATCCTCATTTTTGGTACTCTTTCACGCAAAAGTTTACTGACCACAGATTACAACCCGGATTAACACATCATCACCTGCCTAGCCTTTTCCCAACTATGTTGGGGTCGGCTGCCGCTCTAAACGGATACTACTAGTTTATTACATGGAGCGACTGCCTATCTGACACCCACTACCTAGTTAATACTGGGTAATACAATACCACTTGGTAAGACTGGTTGTCAAACTTTTTGGGCCACTGACTACCTGTAACGACTGCCAAAGATTGACAAATGACAGCCGGAACCAACAGCTTAACGGACTTTTCAAGGCACGGAGGAAACTCGGTATGTAAGGGTGGTCATCCATCCACAGAGCAACCTAGGCAAGTACGGCTTAACCTTTTTTTTTGGATGGGAAATCATCAAGTAACTTCTCCCACTCTGGGTAGAACGGGAGGGAGTGTCAGACTTTTACTGACTAAAACCCATCCATGTTCCTTCCTCGCCCTTTATGTTCCGGGGCCACGGAATCTCTTTCGAACAGTCCCGCAACCCCGGAAGTATGGCTTAACCTAAAGATTGACCGGAGCGCCTGTTATTATTTAGCCACGACCTCCTCACCTGAATTAACACACAGGATACTTTTATCCCCGTGAGACAATATGGTCAAACTCCAAGCGGATGAAGCTGTGGATAAAAGTTTCACAAACTTTTCATTCACCCAATCGATGAAAACGTAACATTTATTTGAAATTCAAATCTTTTAACTTGTTTTGGATAACTTTGCAACTTTACGACGGATTGAAGCAGGTCAGGTCCCTATAGTCAACAAAGTTAGGAACGCTGCAATAACTTTCGTTGAAGAGTTTATTCAAAATTTACAAATTATTTGTTTAAAATTTCTTCTAAGATTACTATAGACTGTTAATGAAGTAATTGATTTAACGAATGAAAATAACTTAATTTGATTTTTACTAAAAATAAAGCATATTGATCTTATTCGTGAAAATCTTCAAGCAACCAGCCTGCGTGTATTACTACGATATAAATGGTGTAGAACTGAAACTTTCGGCTTTCAAACAAAGCCAAAGCAAACCAAACAAAGTTGAAACGGACTTGTTTTCCCCGTCATTGCGATCATTTTTTGTTCTAGACCATACCTGGGAACCATTTAGTTAGGATCTTCTATTGGGGATTAAAGTATTTTTTTTAATACAATGTCTATATTGTAAGCTTTTTACTTTAAACACCTCCAGGACCCCCGTGCTATTCAATTAATCCATCAACACAATGTGTTGAGTGCGTCACATTGAATTGTATCACAAAACAATGATTCATCATCATCATCATCAGCCTATAATGTTCCCACTGCTGGGACACGGCCTCCTCTCAATGAGAGGGAATGGGCTATAATCTACCACGCGGGCCCAGTGCGGATTGGTAGATGTCACATGTCTTCGAATTTTTGGTTCTAGGACATGCTGGTTTCCTCACGATGTTTTCCTTCACCGTTTTGAGAGCAGCGGTGATGAAATAAATTATACAAAGTAATGCGCATTTCTGGGTTCGAACCCACGACTTACTGTTCGTAAGTCGGGGCCACCACCACTGGGCCACCGCTGCTCTTAGTCGGGGCCACCATCAACACAAAACAATGATGATTCACCTCAAAAAGCAAATCGATTACCACCTATAATTTTTGCATAAAGTTACTTAGTTTGATGAGCAGAATGTTTGGTTGACAGCTTCGTGACAAGTCTGTATTAACGTAGAAGACTCATAAGGAATTCGTAGAGACCTTAGCACGTTGTGTTCTGTAATTTCTGTGTATCCTCATAAGAAAGACGGTGACTTTAAGTATGTACTCGTATGTAAGTACCACGCTATCACGGTTCACAAATAAACTTAAAATGTCACTTACGGGGTATCTTGCGTGAATAAAAATATTATAAAATAAATATCGCTGAACATTAACACACAGCGCCATCTAGTGTCACACTAACCAAGGCTTGTGTCGTGGATACTAGATAGTTGATACACTACATTTATACCTTCTTTTGATTGTAAATACATACTTATACATACAGGCTGCAAATCACCTCATCACAAAGCCGTTAACCAAGCATTCTGTACATTAAACTAAATAATAAAAAAAAATATATATTTAAAAAAAAACTTGTCAAAAAGTTGTAACTTTGAACCCCCATATCTCCGTAACTAGAAGGTTCCCAGGTATGGTGTGAAACAAGAAAATGATCGCAATGGTGGGGAAAACAAGTGCCTTTCGGCTTCGTGAAGAGGTGTTTTACACCTTTTATAGACATCCATGACTCGGAAACAAAATTAAATCTCCATGCTCATCACACACACATTTGCGCCTACCGGGATTCGAACCCAGGCAGAGAACGTAAGGCAGTCTCACTACCACTACGCCATTCCAGTCTATTATTACTTATATTGAGCTCCCAATATGAGATATCCCGTACCTAAGTGACATTTTAAGTTTATTTTAATACTTTGTATGGAATTTACAATTTTATTCACATGCACACTCATCATCATCTGCCTAGCCTTTTTCCCAACTATGTTGGGGTCGGCTACCAGTCTAACCGCATGCAGTTGAATACCAGTATTTTACATGGAGCGACTACCTATCTGACCTCCACACCCAGTTAGTACTGGGTAATATGATACTTCTTGATAAGAGTGGTTGACAGACTTTTAGGGCCACTGACTACCTGTAACGACTGTCAAAGATGGACAAATGACAGCCGGGACCAGGAGTTTAACGTGCTTTCCGAGGCACGGAGGAAACTCGGTGTGTAAGAATGGTCACCCATCCTCACACCAACCTAGGCAAGCACGGCTTAACCTAACGATCGACCCGAGCGGCTGGCTAAATAGCCACGATCTCCTCCATTCACATGCACACTAATGAACATTTTAAATATTTCCAATGATTTTGAGTTAGAGTCTCGCCTATCGTGTCGCCTTTCACTAATGAAGCAAAAACACTGAAATCTCGTAGCCGATGCAGTACGGCATAGCTGTAGCAGATCGCCTACGAAGAGCGTACGTGACGGGGTGACGGTTAAACGAGTTCCTTGATTTTTATTCCCTCAAATTGTGCTCAACGCACCAGAAGTTTTCACTTAAAAAAATCACCGGAACGATTTGCAACGATCACATTTTTCTGATAGTACTTAAACAAAACCTATTTATTTTAATCCCTTCTTTGCTGTAAAATTATTCAAGTTATTTTTAATCGAGTTTCTTGTTCGACGTCTTAATCCGATATCTTTAAATAGATTTTCCGTAAACACGGAAAGTAGTAATCGAGGAACGAGTTTTTCAAAATCAAAGTAGTTTAGTTAGACTTATATGAACTTAGAGGGTTGTGTTGATAATTTAGTTTTTTTTTTATAGGGGTTTTTATTTATATTACTGTCTAGCTTAATAACTCAAACTCTAACTTAATTTGCTAAAGGTAAAATTATATCTAAGAGCACGTCCATTGCGTTTACTTAGCGTCTATTAAGGCGAAGTCACTTTGTTCTTGTGTCCATATAAATAGCTAGGTACTATATTACACTCGCGGTAAAGTCACAAATATATAACACTACACTACACTAACTCAAAAGGTTTAGTTCTTTTGAGCCTGTCTTACTATGTCCGTGTGATGATTTTGATGATTATAATTCTGTAACAACATACGTTTTACAGTCGCGAACGATATCTTTAACTTCATACAACCTACCACAGGGTAGAAAATTGCAAAAAAAGTAAGAAAATTTGAATTCCTGACGCTTTAAGCTTAAGCAGGTTTGACTGTGACTGCCTCGTTGGTCTAGTGGTGGCCAGCGCGACAGCTAAGCATGAGGTTCAGGGTTCGATTCCCAGCACTTAAAGTACTTACGGGATTATATTCGTAATTTTCTTTCGACGCTGCTGCAAGCATCATGATCGCGAGAATATTCCCGCGATCATGATGAAATATCGGGTGCTCGAAAAACCTAAAGAAAATCACGGATATAATCCCGTAAGTACTTTAAGTGTAGTGAAAAACCGTGGAAGTCTAAAACAGTGCTTCAATTCCCAGGTCCAGCAAAGTGTTATTGGGTTTTTCCATCAGGAATATCTTAGTAGAAGTCACGGGGTCTGAATTTATGACCGGTTGATAGCAACAGACTGACTCTCAAAAACCTTTATTTTTATTTGGATGGGAAATCATCAAATAACTTCTCCTACTCTGGGCGGAGCGGGAGGGAGTGTCAGACTTTTACTGACTAAAAGCCATCCATGTTCCTTCCTCACCCTTTATGTTCCGGGGCCTCGGTATCTCTTTCGAACAGTCCCGCAACCCCGGCAGGCCGTTGCCCTTGCCCCTTTACTTTGCTGACATCTCTTTGAGGCGTGCGTGGAACACTCCCTAATACCAGAGACTTAAAAATATCTGGCAAAATGTGAGTGTACTATTAGGTACACATCTGACTAACCCTTTAGGGAAAACAGGCGTGACATTTGATTTTATATTATGGTTTAAACAGGGTAGGTAGCGCCATCTGTGTTGAAAGGCGTGTACTAGAAGCTAGTTGCCGAACGGTATCTTGAGTATAAAAGCTATTGTACTTCGTGCGTTGAATGACTGAGGATAAAGTGTTTAAAAAAACTTCTAAACAAAGCCGAATGCTTGTGTTCTCCCCGTCTTTGGGATACTTTTTTTTTATTCTACGCCATTTCTAAGAACCTCCTAGTTACGGAGATATTGGGGGTCAAAGTTACAACTGTTTTTATTGTATTTTTTTTACTATAAACACCTCCTCGACCCTCGTACTATTCCATCCATCCACCAGAGTGTTGAGTGCGGTACATTGAGTTTTAACCAAAACATGAGATTTTTCACCCCAAAAAAATTAAGCCGTTTCCCAGCAATAATTTTTGACCGAGGAAAATAGAAGAAAACGACGACCGTGTTGCGCTGACCCCTAACATGGGATTAGGGCAGAAAGGTGATGCTTTAATAATAAATAAAATAAATATCGCTGGACATTAACACACAGCGCCACCTAGTGCCACACTAAGCAAAGCTTGTGTCGTGGACACTAGATAGTTGATATACTACATATACTTTTTTGTTTGTAAATACATTTTATTTATTTATTTATTTATTTATTTAAACAGCTTAAACTATCATTACAGGAACTTATATTATTAACCTAAACTATATACCTACTTATATCCAAATTACAAAAAAAAAACACATTATAAAACTAACAACATTATTAAAATTAAAAACACAAAAACATTATACAATTTTTAACAAAAACGTAGTACAAAAATTTAGATAAATTATTATTATTTTATTTATTTATTTATTAATTTCAAATCTTCCTTAAAACTATTATTAGAGGTAAACCTAATGCGATAGGGCGGTCTCAAAATTAACTTGTATTAAAAAACTAGTGGCTACTACTACCATACCAACATTAATAATAAACATAAATCATAAACATAAGATAACTTATATAAAATAAAATAAAAAATCTAATAAAAGAACATTTTTAACCTACTCTAATCTACACTATAACACAAAATAAACAACAGTACTTTTGCGAATTCACTCAAATGGTGTAAGGTTATGTAGAACGTGAATCAAACGACAAGCTCGGGTAATGACTGTTGTATATTCGTGTTCCTTCATACCACACTTACATTAGCAATGTACCCACATATGAATATCATCACATCTTCCTCCTTCAACAAAAAGTAAACAGAAAAAATAATTATATCTTATTCTTAAAATAAACATGCTGCTACATTCCTTTATCAAGTAAAAAATATAATGATTACATTGGTAGGTATATATTTTACCACAGTAGTTTTACATGCATAATCATCTAGTAGCACTCTTTGTATACTTAAGCTTATCGATTGATCTCAATGTTTACTGTAAACAGTGACATGGTTTACTGTTGGTATCCTAAACTTGAGTGCCGAATTATATATTTACTTAATCTAAGTATTTCAAATTTCACATTTGCTTAGTTAGAAAGAAATACATAGTTGTTATGCCATTTAATAATTAATTTATTCTTTTTGTTTCACACATTTTCAATTATTATCTCTTAACAAAACATAATTATACATTCAAATTCATTTTGAATTGGTACTTATCAATATTGTGTGGCCGTTGATAATACGGTTTACGTTGCGTTTCACGAATATCCCCATCTATTCGGCGGTCGCACCGTCCTGCCGGAACGAGTAACATGATTATTATTTGACGACGGCTCATGTTGTGTATTTCTGTGACACAATGAATTTTCGCATTCATAATCAAACTCATAGTCTCGGGGAGGGCTGTGTCTGTGCGAGCGGTCTGCTATCATGTGCCTTCTATTCCTTACAACTACTTTTCCATTAGGTAAACGCACTGCGTATGACCTATTTCTCAGAATTCGCTCAACTACGCCTGGTACCCAATAGTTTTTAATTGTATCATAATATCTTACGTTCTGATCAACTTGTAAGGGAGTCAAGTTCTTACTACTTCTATCGTAATATCCTTTTTGTTTATTTTGCCGGTGTACTAATTTATCTTTTATGTTATTATGTACCTTTGGTGACAATAATTTTATAGGTGTCGGGACAATACTTCTTAATTTTCGACTTTGTAAAAGTTCTGCTGGTGATGCTAGATCGCTATCCAGCGGTGTATTCAAGCATTCTAACAATGCTAAACGATAATCCGTGTTGTCTTCTGTTGATTTTTTAATAATTTTTTTTACTGTTTGAACTGTGCGTTCTATTTGCCCATTCGATTGGGGATAATAAGGTGATGACGTTATATGAGTAACATTCCAATCTAGTGCAAATTGCCTAAATTCGAAAGATGAAAATTGTGGGCCACAGTCTGACATTATTGTATTAGGTATTCCTTGACGGCTAAATATATTTTTTAAATGATTAATAATGCTCCCAGAAGTTGTACTATGTAATTTAATTATCTCGAAATATTTACTATAATAATCAACTAGCAACAAGTAGTCCGTGCCCTTATATTGAAATAGATCTACGCCAACCTTAGCCCATGGCCTGTCAGGAACTTCATGACAATTAAGCTCTTCTTTCTGATTATTTTTTCTATGCGTTAAACAAATATTACAACTTTTAATCATGTTTTCTATATCGTTGTTAATACCGGGCCAAAATATTATTTCTCTTGCTCGTAATTTGCATTTTTCAATTCCCATATGTCCAATATGAATCTTTTCTATCAACTCTTTTCTCATTAGTTTTGGTATAATTATTTTATCCGATTTCCAGATTATCCCATTAGCTATAGTTATATCCTCCCTAAATTTCCAGTATGGTTTTATATTATCTTTTATCCTATCTTTATTTTCAGGCCATCCTTGCAAAACATGTTTATTTAATTCAATCATCTCTTCATCTGTTTCTAATTGTTTCTGTATGTTTATGAATTGAGCGTCCGTAAGATATTCGCATTTATTTTTCACACTATCGGTCAATACGCAAACCTCTTCCTTATCGCTACCTATACCGGTTTGTGACATTCGTTCACACACCTGCGGTGTCGTTTCGTAAGCACGAGATAACGCGTCAGCAATGTACAAGTGTTTTCCCGGTCTGTAAACTAATGTAAATGTATAGCGCTGTAATCTCAACAGCATCCTCTGTAAGCGAGACGGAGCATCTACAATTGGTTTTTTAATAATACTGATTAAAGGTTTATGATCAGTTTCTATCGTTATATCCGATCGTCCATAAATATATGCATAAAAGCGCTCACAGGCGAAGACTGATGCATACAATTCTTTTTCAATTTGTGCATACCTTTGTTCTGTAGTAGTTAAAGCCTTTGAAGCATAACAAACCGGAAGCCCATTTTGCATTAAGCAAGCACCTAACCCTGTGGAGCTGGCATCCACGGATATGACTATTGGGCTTTCCAAACTATGATATTGAAGAACTGGCCGTTTCATTAAACATGTTTTTAAATAAGCAAAACACTGCTCATGTCGGTCATCCCAATGCCATTCTATTTCTTTTCTAAGTAACTCTCTCAGTGGTAATGTTTTATCTGATAGATTCGGAACAAACGAGCCTACGTACGTAATCAATCCTAAAAATCGTTCTACGTCTTTCCTATTCTTTGGCACTTGCATGTTTGTTATTGCCGACAAATGTGAATCGTCAGGGCTCAGTCCATCTTTTGTAATTCGATGGCCTAAATATTTTATGTCCTGTAAACCAAACTTACACTTATTTATGTTTAATTTTAAATTAATTTTTTTACATCTTTCTAGAACTTTCTTTAAAATTTCATCATGACTGTTTTGATCTGAGGCATATATTAATAAGTCATCTATGTACATGCATACACCTTGTATATCATCGAAATGTTCAAATATTTTCTTATGAAAGACCTCTGACGCCGAACTTATGCCTAATGGCATTCGTAAAAATTTGTATCTTCCAAAAGGTGTATTAAATGTACAATATTTACTACTATCTCCTAATTTCACGTTCCAAAACCCTGAAGCAGCATCTAATGTGCTGAAATACTTAGCCCCTGCTAATTTTGACACAATTTCATCTATAGTTGGGAGCTTGAAATGTTCTCTTCTGATAGCCTGATTTAATTCTTTTGGATCTAGGCAAATTCTTAAGTCACCGTTCGATTTTTTAACCACAGTCATGCTGCTAACCCAATCTGATGGACCCTCAACTTTCGCTATAATACCTTGTGACTCCATTTCCAATAACTTTTTTTTAACGTCCTCACTTATCGCAAATGGCAATTTACGAGGCGCATGCACTACGGGGACAGCGTCGTCCCTCAGTTGTATATTGTATTCTCCCGGTAGACAACCTATTCCTTCGAAAACGTCTTTATAATCTTTTTTTATCCTGGATTTGATATCTGACCGCTGCATAGACATAACCCTCTTAATTAAGTTCATTTCTACACATGCATGACGTCCCAATATAGGAGTGCTATTTACATCTGCAACTTTAAACTCCAATAAATACAACTTATTCTTATGATATACTTTTAAATGTGTTTTACCTAAGACAGCAATTAAATCACCTGAATAACCGCTTAATTTAGTATTAGTTTGCAATAGTTTGTCAACGGTTATCCCTAATCTAGACAAGAAATGCATTGGTAACACATTAACATCTGCGCCCGTATCTAGCTTGAAGTTAATGCTATGTTCATTTATTTTTAGATCTATAGTCCAATCACTCAAGTCTTTATTTAATGTAAATATTACCTTTTCATCTGAAGCCTCCACATAGTACACACCACACACTTTTGCGAAATGGTTCATTTTCGAGCAGCGTAGGCACCTCTTACCATACGCTGGACACGCATTCCTTCCGTGCATACCACCACATCTGCCACACTGGGGCGTCGTGCGCGGTCTGTTTGACGGCTGCTGCACCTGACGAGCGGCGTCTGCGGCGCCCCCGCGCCCGTCCCGCCACGCCGCGCCTCCTCGGTCGTGTCCACCGCGTGCTCGCATCTTATTGCCGTTCCATGTTCTTGTAGACGATGACACACCATATCCTATTTTGTTATTACGCCGTACTGCCCATATCTCGTTTTTTTCTTCTTGAGTTTTACTTTCCTGTTTAATACTGTGAACTGCTTCATTCTCCTTCTTTATGTTCTCTGAATACATTCTTGATACTACCGCTGCTCGGCATATCTCCAAGGATCTTTTCAATGTCAGGTCACTTTCACGTAATAATCGTTCTCTTATTGCTGGGCTTGTCACTCGACACACTAGTCGGTCCTTTATGAGCTCATCATTTAAATTTCCAAACTCACAAGTCTTGGACAATTTACGCAAGTCAAACACATATTGATCTATTGACTCATTTTCCTGCTGTTCTCTTGTAAAGAACCTGTGCCGTTCCACCGTTAAGTTTTTCTTCGTTTTAAAATATTCATCTAGTTTTTTACACGCACCGTCCAAAGTAGTTTCCTTGCTTTGTTCTAATATTTCGCGGCATTGCTCGCCCACTATATGCAGAAAAATGTTGAGTTGTATCCCTGGTGTTTTGGTCGACAACTCACACGCGTTAAAATATATCGTGAAGCCTTTCTTCCATCTTTCCCAACTATCACTTAGTTTGCCTGATGCCACATCAATCGAGTTCTCATCAAATTTGAACGGTAATGGCGGAGTTAGCACTGTTTCCATTTTTGTTTTTTATTTAAGTGTTCTATTTTATCGTCTTTTTCACTTTATTTCACTCACTGCTTATTAGATTCTATTATGTACTTTATTTTACTGTAGGTACTAATTTCCGGCTGCGCCATGTAAGGTTATGTAGAACGTGAATCAAACGACAAGCTCGGGTAATGACTGTTGTATATTCGTGTTCCTTCATACCACACTTACATTAGCAATGTACCCACATATGAATATCATCACAAATGGCATGTAAATATATCGATTTTGACGTGAAGAACGTTAATAACTTGAATTGCGCGGGTCACAGGTGTTTTAGCGAGAAGTTTGGTCCTGGCAACCGGCACGGCCAGCAGCGGCGAGCGGCGCCGCCTCCACACATAGCGGTCCGGAACACATAAACTCAGACGCTGCCGCACTCCTGGGTTATGTTCAACGCCACGAAGTAACCTAACTAAATAGGAAACGAGCGCGAATTCCCGTCGCACCCTCAGTTGGTTGTAGCCAACCATACCTAGCACAAACAGAGTGGGGTACATCAACGGGTAAAACGGAACATACATTACTTATTATACATATAAACATCCATGACTCGGAAACAAATGTCCGTGCTCATTACACAAACATTTGCTCCTACCAGGATTCGAACCCAGGACCTAACAACGTAGGGCAGCGTCACTACCACTACGCCAAACAGGTCGTCGTGCTTTGAATGCTTTGAATGACTACTGCTGAAGTTTTTGTTCTGGGAAAAAAAATAGCAAGCAAGAACGTTAGAAGCTAATTGTAGATGGCGCCACCATAGCTGGTCTCAATCTGACCAATGAGGTCAAGGTATTTTAAAATATGATTTAATGACATTCTTTGATTTTCAACCAATGACGACGCTTGGAACCAGCTATGCTAGCGCCATTAGTTCCACAGGTGCGCATCCCCATTGTCAAATCTTTTGTGTAACTGTCATTTTGTCGTTTCAATGACAGATAAACAATAGATTTGTCGATTCCTGCTTCGAAGAAACCCATTTCTATGGTGCTCATGCTACGCGGGCAGATATAATACGTTTGGTTTGTAGGTCGCTGCCTAAACAAAGCAATCACCGAGTTGATTTTATTCTATTAAATTGAATGCGTTTTTGTGCCGTTAGAGGGCGCCTTCGGATTTTACGAACAAAATAAATGCCATACAATTAAACGATTGTATATAAATCCCCCCATTGTGAGGAGGCCGTGTCCCAGCAGTGGGAACATAATAGGCTGATGATGATGATGATGATGATGATATAAAACAACCTATTGCTTTGGCTTGGAGGTTATGGTTACGTATTTTTCCAATTTGTTTGTTTCGGTTCTATAACGTGTTACCTTATTATCCACAATCTAAAGTGTAATAATTTATTTTGTCATGCATCCTGGTCAAATTCAAGGGACCACCATTGTAATCTTAAGAAAAATATTCATTAGCTGTCCCATAAATTTGGTCGAGTAGGTATTGAAATCTTGTATGCCGCTGATAATTTTTTCGCGTATGGTGGTTCTTTGGAGAAAGTTGTTCAGTCTGATGGTCTGTAGCTCATCCTTGAATTTGACCAGAATGCAACGCGACACCATGTAATAAACAAACCCGTCTGTACGGTCTCATCACCGTACATTTTTCTGCTTACTCGGTAACCTACTTTAGGCCAACGATGCGCGTCATAATTTAGCATAATAAAACTAAATGAGCAACGAATAAATACATAGTGAACTTATAACTGGGTAGCTATCAACAACTGAGAGAAATAAGCGCCTTCTACTCTACTACTGTAACTTACTCTTACGTTAAATAAACTTAACTACATAGTGCATCTTAGTGGAAGGTGTTTCTCTAAACTTACAAAAACCTTCACGACAAATCGGTGTACGGAGTTAACTACTACAACCCGTACACCG
Organism: Xestia c-nigrum; assembly: GCA_916618015.1. NCBI lineage: Eukaryota > Metazoa > Arthropoda > Insecta > Lepidoptera > Noctuidae > Xestia > Xestia c-nigrum. Next base: position 20,472,805 of record OU745265.1, read on the forward strand.
TCACTCTCTACAGTACGTTGCCTTCACGAAATTACCTCAAAATCGCACCCACTTGAAAAATCTTCTAAAACTAACTTAACATATCAAAACTCCGCTCAAGAGCCGTAATCTATAAATTGCATTAGCTGCCAACAAGAGAATGGGTTTTTTAAAAAAAAAAACGCTTTAACTCCACGGCGAAATATCAATTTAACTTATCTCCGCTGAAAAGAAAAACTTTCCATCCAGTCGTCCTCAAGTTGGTTTTCGATTACCTGTAGGGTTGCTACCAGAACTTAGTGAGTAGTGTAGTTCTAAAGAGGGTTATATTATTTTTGAGCATGAGACGAGGAGGGATGAATCGCATGTGATTATAAGAGTAATAAATACAGGGTATAAACATTCTCATCACAAAGCTGTCAACCAAGTATTTTGTACATCAAACTAAGTAAGTAACTTTACGCAAAAACTATTGCTGGGAAACAACTTTGTTTTTTTGGGTGAAAAGCCATGCTTTGTGGTGGAACTCTATGTGACAAGCTTAAAACATTGTGCCGATGGATGGGTTGAATAGTACGGAGGTCATAGAGGTGTTTAAAGAAAACATATTAAGTACAATAAATACTTGTCGTGGATTGAAGGCGCCATATTGCAACTAGCAGCACCATCTATCAATTAGTATTGTGAACTAACAATACCGGAAACGCAAGCGCCCTACCGCTTGGACACGATCGTCGGTAGAGGGGATGCAGTGAAGGGCTGTAGAAGGGACGAAGTGTTGCGACACTCGAGCTCCGACAGCCTTGGCAGACGCTCAGTACCAACGCACGTGTTTGTTTCTCGTATTGTAAAACGGTTGGTTGAATAAAGTTATTTTCATTTAAATTATCTTTCGTTCGAGTTTCGAAACTATGTTGGATCATAAAGAAGACCCAATGCTTCGCATCTCGGCCACCTAGGATGCGACATACTTATATTTGAAAAAAAAAAATCTTGTCAAAAGAACTCTGTCCCCCAATATCTCCGTAACTAGAAGGTTCCCAGGTATGGCGTAGACGAAAAAAATATTGCAATGATGCATGATGGGGAGAATAAGTGCCTTTCGGTTTCGTTAGGAGGTTTTTTTTACACCCTTTATATTAGGGTCGGCTTAACATAACTGCATTTGGGTACACTAAGCTGGAAGCCGACCACCGGATACTCCACACAGTAAAACGAGAGCTTACATAAAATACACACTAATGTATTACGACAGTTAATTAATTACGGTTTTTCATCCAACCTTCAATGAATGCATTCAAAATTGCTTAAAAATACATTTTCAACAAAGAGTGACAACCCTAATCACTTCACGAACCTGTCCAATTGCCAGAGCCTTAACTTCATTGAATGAACACCTTGTATATTTGCTAAAACCACATTTCTTTGAGTTTTTTAAGATAAACGCAGTTCGATTTAGTTTTAACTGAAGTTCTGTTGTAGACGTAAAAAAATATTTTCGAGTCAGGTACTTCATTTTATTGAAGTAAAATAAAATGTTTGCCATATTAATGCAGGAATACGTACTACATAATACGGCATTTTACAATGTAATTTGTGGGTTTTATTAGGGGCCCGCGGCGGAGCATGCGTTTTTCATACAACCTTAAGGCGATAACATGAGCTAAACGCGAGTTTTATAATAACTAAAAGTATATGATTCACTGCTATAAACAAGACCAGAAAATTATATGATATTCTTCAGGATAAATATGCTAGCATGATACTGTTTTGAAAACATAATACAATTAATTTGGCTCGATAAAAAGAAATCACGAACTTATCTCTAAAAATATCTTCCAAACAATAAAAAACATACTAATATACATGCGATCTTTCTGATTTTTTGGCAAATAATTCTACAAGCAATGTATTAGCATGATACTGTTTCTGTTTTTTAATCCAATCAATAGTTTTTTTGTAAATCGATCGAAACCACTGATTTCGCGCTATTTGGCCCGCAGTGGCTGACGTAACAACCATTTTGTAGTGAAAGCTGATTAGAACTTTAATCTAACAGCATTTCAAACGAAGTTTGAACCACCACAAGTAGAGTTGCTAATTTAGCTCGTCTAAGCGCCTTAAGAATATGTTTGATTTGCAAACTATTTTGGTATTACGTTTGTAAGAAATTCGCATGCTCCGCAGGCCTCCTAACTGTAAGCCAAATGGCTTGTTCGACCGTATCTACATAATGATCATCCTAATGTTTTCCTTAAACAATAGTTGCGTCGGCTTCCAGTCTAACCAAATGCAGCTTTATACCAGTCATCATCTGCTTAACCTTTTTCCAACTATGTTTGGGGTTAGCTGCCAGTCTTACCGGATGCAGCTGTACACATTTTTTACATGGAGCGATTGCCTATCTAACCTCCACAACCCAGTTAATACTGGGTAATACGATACCACTTGGTAAGACTGGTTGTCAAACTTTTTGGGCCACTGACGACTGTAACGACTGTCAGAGATGGACAAATGACAGCCGGGACCAATAGCTTAACGTGCTTTCCGAGGCACAGAGGAAACTCGGTATGTAAGGGTGGTTTCGCGCCTCAAAGAGATTCGCGCCTCAAAAAGATGTCAGCATAAGGGGAGGGGCCCGCAAGGGCCGGAGCCTGCCGGGGTTGCGGGCCTATTCGAAAGAGATACCGCGGCCCCGGAACATAAAGGGCGAGGAAGAAACATGGAGGGGTTTTAGTAAGTAAAAGTCTGACACTCCCTCCCGCTCCGCCCAGAGTGGGAGAAGTCATTTGATGATTTCCCATCCTAAAAAAAAAGAGGTGGTCACCCATCCACAGACCAACCTAGGCCAGCACGGCTTAACGTAAAGATCGGCCCGAGCGGCAGTTACTATTTAGCCAAGAGCTAAAACCAGTTGAATACCTGTATTTACATGAAACTACTGTCTATTTGACATTCAGCAGTGATCGGAATAGGTAGAGTAGAGCTATTTAGGTTCATTAGATTGACATTAATGTTTGAGACATTAATTTTAATATGGATATTCCACGGGATTCCGACTGATACAACGGGATTTTATTATTTCTTTGAATAAGTGAATTATTGTGGCAGCGTATTGATTATTTTAATTAAAATTTCATTGTAAATACAAATTGTTCTATTTGATAATGTTTTGATTTTCTGATGAACAAATAATAGGTATCGTAATAAATGTTTTTGTAGCTACAACTTCAGAATAAAAATGTATTAATGATTGTTGATTCTTGAATAAGAAATTGTTAAGTAAAAACTTTTTTGTGGTTTAATAAATCAAGTTTATCTATTTATTATATTATCCTTAATATCGTCCTTCTTATATTTACCCGTCAGAAAGGAAGTGTAATCTTTCATTAGTCCCGAAGGCGAGAATAGTGTTGGTGATTTTACTCTCGACTACTTACTTAAAAACCAAATCCCGGGACTCGGGGAATATCCATATTATTCTAACCTATGGCAAGTACATAAAGCAGCTCTACCTATTTCGATCTATGGTAATTAGATACGAAATGAAAAAAAAAAACAAAAAATATTTTTGTTCTTGAACCCGTAAATAACAAACAGTTTGGGTCTAAAAGCACTTTTTTATCAATTTCACGCCACAAAAATACATGATCAGAAAACATAACTGTGAAACGGTTGTACAACCACTAATAATAATTCGAAACGCAACAAAAACCTTTCAATTGAATAATTAACATTGGCATTATTAGGTTTAGAATAACTATACAATGCTCACTTTGAATGACTACTTTTCCTTCACAAGTTAGGAAGTAGTCAGGAAATTATTAGCCTTATCTAATTGATTCTAAAGGATGATATTAATCTTGTCTTGAACTAAACAATGCATTGTTATCTTAATTAATCCGCAAGAATTACCTAATATGACAGCAATCGAGTTTGTTTTAATAAGAAGTCTTTAATTATTTATTTTTTCTTCAGGGTCGAGGCTATATCTTATGGTTGCATACAATAGAATCGTGGGAAGACTTTCTTTATTGTTTTCTATACTACACTAGCTTACTTACCCGTGGCAAGTTTTAGCAGCAAAAATACACGTTTATAGGTACGTGTATTTTTTTCACGCGATTACTACGGCACATCATAGGAAGGAATGTTATTAACTGTATCTGAATTGAAACAGTTTTATCATAAATAAATGAAATAACAGTATTTCAAATAAACACACGCTGCGAAGAAAAACAAAATAAATGATTTTACAAAACGCTGATACGCAGTGTACACTGTGATCCACGGCGCAGGCGTCTTCGTGGGCAATTGCGGCAAGCTCGCTGCGCATCCGCGGCGTGTTTGCCGCACACACATTATAAGAAATCATCCATCACTATTTACACTAGAGCTCAGATCGCGAAATAGAAGTCATTTGTATAACAACCTTACGAGTCAATATAGAACTACCCTCTTTGGGAAAAGTGTCTTTGCAATGGCCACGAAGATCTACAATAAAATTCCTAATGACGTAAAAGAATGTAGCAATATTAATATCTTTAAAAACAAATTGTTCCAATTTCTTGTGGAGAAGTGTTATTACAATGTAGATGATTTTTTATCGACTAGAACTTTTTAAAAGAATCGTGTCCGCTTGACGATAATTCATTGTTGTTGTTTGTCTTGTGTCTGTCATGCATAATAATATAACACAGTAAATATAATATAATCAATATTTAATCTTAAATGTAATTAGAATTTCGACTCATATTTTGATTGTTATTTAATAATTTGTATGCCCAAGTGGCTGATCATGGTATGAACATTATTAGTTTATAATTATGTAATGAACACCTACATTTAACCTATGTATCACAAATAAACGATTTCATTTGATTTGATTTGACACGTTTCTAAGTCTCGAGGAGCTCGCTGTGCAATCGCCCCGGTTTCCACTAGCTCGCAATTCGCTAGTGTGATAAAGGCCCTTAAGCCAAGTTAATAAGACGAACAGAGTAACTTGCACGTTTAATAGTTGTATGTTAGTATGAATAGACACGAAGTTTACTTTCCCTTTTAATTAAGTAATTGTCGCTAAACACAGTTCATAATTTATTATGAACAACAACAATGTGTTCAGTTTAATGTGACTTTACATGGTCAAGAAGGTAACTAGTGGTTGTCGTGACAACCTAATTGAGTCTTGCTGCAATGACAATAGCCATTGTTTCAAGTTTTATGTTGGCACAGGTCAGGTCCTAGGAGTTGATTATATTGTGTTTTATAATAACATCATCCGCCTGGCTATTTCCCAACTATGTTGGGATCAGCTTCCAGTCTAACCGGGTGCAGCTGAATACCAGTATTTTACATGGAGTGACTGCCTATCTGACCTCGACAGCCCAGTTAATACTTGGTAATAGTGATTGTCAGACTTTTTGGGCCACGGACTACCTGTAACGACTGCCAAAGATGGACAAATGACAGCCGGGACCACCAGCAAGCGCGGGGGGATCCGAGGCAAGAGAGCGGGGCTCTCTGCCTCCGAGAGGTCGGCACGACTGGCCGAGGAGGGGCGCCACCCGGGCTTGACAGCTCGCGGGTCTGGTGACGAGGCTGGTGCACCTGGCGGCTCAGAGGAGCGTAAGGCCAGGTTCACAACATAGGTGGAAGCCGCCTTGAAGAGTGTGGCCGTTAAAGTCAAAGTTTCATCGAAACTTAAGGCCATACCTGCGGCTTTCGCCTCCATCATGGCGGCAGCAACCAATTATAGGGGGCCTCCCCCTCCATCACAGGGGGACGAGGTGGTCAGGCTTCGGGCGGACGTGGCTCGTCTGGCGGCCGATACGGAGCTTCTCCGGAAGGAGAATTCGAATCTCCAGGCGGACCTGGCCAGTCTGAGGAAGCCTGGCCCTCGCGTGGCTCCTCAAAGTGGAGGGGCCGAAGCACAGAGGGGAAACCAGCCTGTGCCGGTGGAGAACCAGGTCCTGGACCTGGTTCGAAAGGAGCTAGCTTCCTTCCAGGCGCGGTTCTCCGTCCTGGAGGGAATTGTTTTGCGCCCTCCCCTGGGCGCGAACAAGGCGGTCGCGGGCACGAGCAGAGTCTCGTACGCGGCTGCTGCATCCGCTCCGGGGCCATCCAGTCGGCCCCCCGGCGTGGCTGCGTTGCCTCCCCCGCCCCATGTAAAGCCGACACCGGCCAAACAGGTGGCGGCACCGGCTGGGCTGAAGAAGGCGGCCCAACAAAAAAAGAAGGGCAAGGCAGCGGCACAGACGGCAACGGTGCCAGCGCCAGCGCCAGTGGCGGGTGGGCCCACACCCCCTGCACCTCCCACGGCTGAAGCCGGATGGCAAGTGGCCGGGGAGAAGCAGAAGGGGCGAAAGGCGGCCAAAAAGGCCCGCAAACAGGAGCGGCAGCGCCAGAACAAGGCGCGAAAGGTCGCGGCGAGGCTTCGCGCCCCGAAAACCGCCGCTGTAGTGATTACACTACAGCCAGAAGCGGAAAAGAAGGGTGTGACCTACCGCGACCTGCTGGCGAAGGCCAAGGAGAATGTGGATCTCGGGGAGCTCGGGATCACCGGGGGCCTCCGGCTCAAAGTCACCGCAACGGGGGCTCGGATGCTGGAGATCCCCGGTGAAACCAGCGGCTCGTCCGCGGATGCTCTCGCTGAAAAGCTGAGAGCGTCCCTAAACGCGGACGAGGCCCGAGTCTCCAGACCCGTCAGATGCGCCGATCTGCGCGTCATGGGTCTGGACGACTCGGTCACCGAGAAGGAGGTGGTGGCCGCCGTCGCTAGGTCCGGGGGGTGCTCTGCCGAGCAGGTCAAGGCAGGCACCCTTCGTCCGGACCCCACGGGAATGCGAGCCGTTACGGTGAGCTGCCCCGTGACGGCGGCGAAAGCCATTGTCGAGGGCCGAAGGCTTTTGGTGGGCTGGGTATCGGCGCAGGTGAAACTGCTCGAGCCCAGACCTCTGAGGTGCTTTCGCTGCCACGTGGGACACCACGTGTCAGTGAAGTGCGCCTCGGAGGTTGACCGCAGTGGTCTCTGTTTCTGCGGTCAGCCCGGCCACGTGTCGGCTGGTTGCAGCGCTGCGCCACACTGCCCTGCATGTGCGGCGGCCCGCAAGCCGGCCGATCATCGGGCCGGGAGCAAGGCCTGCGCCGTTCCTGCCAAGACCGGAGCCAAAGGCAGGGGAAGGCCCTCCGCCACCTCCGCCAACGCCACCGTCGCCACTGCCGCTGCCGCGGCCGCCACAGCCGCTGTCGCTGTCGCCGCCGCCAATGCCGCTCTGAGCTCGCCTGCGGAGGGGCCCTCACAGGGGTCCCGGGGGGAGGAAGCGATAATGGACTGTCAATAACGGCGCCATTACGCTTCCTCCAGGCGAACATCAACCACTGCGCCTGTGCTCAGAACCTGTTGCTTCAGAGCATGGCGCAGTGGTTGATCAACATCGCTGTGGTCTCTGAGCCGTACTTTGTCCTGCCCAGGGAAGACTGGGTGGCGGACCTTGACGGCTCAGTGACCATAGTGTCATCGGCCGCCGCCGGTACCCCGACCCTTGAAAATGTCAGGAGGGGTCGGGGGTGCGTAGCAGCATGGTTCGGGGAGATCGTCGTGGTGGGAGTCTACTTCTCCCCGAGCCGAACTCTCGCCGAGTTTCACAACTCTCTCGCAGAGTTGAGTGTCGTCGTCGGAAGCCATTCCCTCCCCGTGCTTGTCCTCGGGGACTTCAATGCCAAGAACTTGGCATGGGGTTCTCGTTGCACAGATGTGCGGGGAAGGATGGTGGAGGACTGGGCCCTGGAGAGGGGCCTGGACGTCCTCAATCGGGGTTCTGATCCCACGTGTGTGCGGATGCGGGGCGAGTCGGTGGTGGACATTTCGTTCGCTAGCCCTGCTCTGTCGCCGCGTGTCGTTGACTGGCGTGTCATGGAGGGGGTGGAGACATATTCCGACCACCGGTACATCCGGTTTGACGTCTCCACCCAGTCCTAGAGCGCGCCGGTCCAACAGGCCCCGAGTGGTCCACGTTGGGCGCTGAAGCAGCTGGACCGGGAGCGCCTCCTGGAAGCCTCGATCGTGCAGGCCTGGGTGACATCACCGGACAGGCCTGCCGACGTTAACACTGAGGCAGAGTGGTTCCAGGGGGCCATGTCCGACATATGTGACGTGGCAATGCCCCGAGTTCGGCCAGGAAGCGCCCGACGTCAGGTGTACTGGTGGTCGCGCGAAATAACGTCTCTGAGGGAGGCGTGTGTCGAAGCGCGGTGCCTGTACGCCAGGCATCGCAGGCTCCGCATCCGCCCGCCGGATGCGGAAGCCATTGAGGCGGAGCTGTACGAGGGATACAGAGCGGCGAAGACCGCCCTCCGGGAGGCTGTCCTGCGGGCCAGGGAACTGGCCCGCTCGGAGATGCTGGAGACTCTCCACAGAGATCCGTGGGGGCGCCCTTACAAGATGGTGCGGAATAAACCACACCCCCCGCTGACGCAGAGTCTCCGGCCCGACATCGTGGAGGACGTGGTGAGCGCTCTGTTCCCCTCGCGGGGGGAACATCCGCCCCCGCCTATGGCTCCGCCACCTGCGGTGTCGGACCCAAGCGACGACGACGACACTCCGGAAGTGACTGGGGTAGACCTGAGAGTGGCGGTAGGTAGGCTCAAGGCCAAAAATACCGCCCCGGGACCCGATGGCTTGCCTGGCAAAGCCTGGGTCCTGGCCTCGGATGCGGAGGCTCTCGGGCCCCGACTGAAAGGGTTCTTAAGCGCATGTTTGGAGAGAGGCCAGTTCCCGCTTCGTTGGAAGACGGGGAAACTGGTCCTCATCCAGAAGCCGGGGCGCCCTGCGGACTCTCCGTCCGCATTTCGGCCCATTGTGTTGCTCGACGAGGTGGGCAAGCTCTTTGAGAGAGTAATTGCAAACCGCCTCGCCGAGCACCTTGAGGGGATGGGGCCGAATCTTGCGGAGAACCAGTTTGGTTTCCGCAAGGGGCGCTCTACAGTGGACGCCATCATGCGCGTGAGAGCCCTCACGACGGGGGATGCAATATTCCGGGGCGGGGTTGTTTTGGCGGTGTCTCTCGACATCGCCAACACCTTCAACTCCCTGCCCTGGAGCTGCATCAGGGAGGCACTCCGGTATCACCGGGTGCCGACCTACCTCCGTCGTGTGGTCGGGGACTATTTAACGGACAGTGCCGTCATCTACCCCAGTCGCTGCGAAGATTGGAACCGGCGAGAGATGTCGTGCGGTGTCCCACAGGGTTCGGTTCTGGGACCGCCCCTGTGGAACATCGGTTACAACTGGGTGCTGCGCGCGGACCTCCCTAGTGGTGTCAGCGTCGTCTGCTACGCAGACGACACCCTGGTGCTGGCACATGGGAGGTCGCACGAGGCGGCGGCCGACAACATGACTCGCGGGGTTGCGATAGTCGTTGAGAGGATCCGGCAACTGGGTCTCGAGGTGGCACTGCACAAGTCCGAGGCCATGTGCTTTCATGGGCCTCGGAATGCGCCACCGTCGGGATCCAAACTGACGGTAGGAGGGGTATTCATTGGCGTCGAGTCGACGTTGAAGTACCTAGGACTCGTCCTCGACAGCCGGTGGAACTTCGTGGAGCATTTCCGACGTTTGGCCCCCAGGCTGGAACGGACAGGGGCTGCCTTCAGGCGGCTCCTGCCCAACCTTGGAGGGCCGAACGCCTCCTGCCGCAGGCTCTACGCGGGAGTCGTGCGGTCCATGGCCCTCTACGGGGCCCCAGTGTGGGCGCGTTCCCTGAAGCGGCGTGCCCCTCATCATCTGAACGCGCCCCAAAAAGTGGTGGCCGTAAAGATGGTCCGTGGGTACCGCACGATCTCTCGCGAGGCGGCGGGCCTGCTTGCCGGATTGCCGCCGTGGGATCTGGAGGCGATAGTCCTCGCGCGCCTGCATGAGTGGCGCGCGGAGGTACTACGCCGGGGGGAAACTCCGCTGCCGCGGCAAATTGCCGCTCAGCGGACTGACCTCCGGCGCGATCTCATGGCGACATGGAGAGAGCGACTGTCGCAACCCCGTGCAGGGCACGCCACGATAGTGGCGGTAAGTCCCCTCTTTGAGGAGTGGCTGGAGAGGCGCCACGGCGTCCTCACCTTCCGCCTGACGCAGGTCCTCACCGGACACGGATGTTTCGGGAGGTACCTGCACGGAATCGGGCGGGAGGAATCACCCGGGTGTCTCCACTGCGAGGATCGACCGGAGGACACGGTGGAGCACACGGTGGAAGTCTGCCCTGCGTGGGCGGAGCTCCGCCGTGTCCTCGTGGCGGCGATCGGCGGCGGCGACCTCTCGCGTCCGGCCCTGGTTCAATCCATGGTCCGGAGCGAGACGGAATGGGAAGCCGTCGCCTCCTTCTGCGAAGCAGTCATGCTAGCGAAGGAGGTGGCGGAACGAGAGAGGGAGAGATCCTCTCTTCCCGGCCGCCGCGGGAGACGCAACGGGCGTCGGGGGCCACGTGGTGGCTACCGGCCACCGTAGATGCGGGCCTGTGGACGGCTGGCTATGGGCTAGCTAGCCGTCCGGCCGTCTAACGACGACGACAGGCCGTGTCGACGGCGCGTTCGTGTTCCACGCGCGCCCCAAAGAGATGTCAGCAAAAAGAGAGGGGCCCGCAAGGGCCGAAGCCTGCCGGGGTTGCGGGCCTGTTCGAAAGAGATACCGCGGCCCTTAGTCAGTAAGAGTCTGACACTCCCTCCCGCTCCGCCCAGAGTGGGGGGGGTCATTTGATGATTTCCCATCCTTAAAAAAAAAAAAAAAAAAAAGACACTGCGGTAAGTTGGACGAGAAGATACCGCGCAGCTTTCCGAACGCTGCCCAGCCGAGTCGGATTCGACCATTGAACACTTTCTCGAAGTTAGACTTATCTAACCTTGGGGCCGATGGGGCTGAAAAAATCTAGAGTGGCGACTGCGAACCAGAAGACGATGCGTTGTAAGACTTCCCACTAGGTAGACCGATGACCTGGTGAAGGTTGCAGAAATCCGTTGGATGCGAGTCGTATGTGACTGGTCAATGTGGCGACACTTGGGGGAGGCCTATGGAGATGATGATGATGATGATGATATGGTACATTAAGATTTTAATATTAGACAGATTTTAAAATAATATTCCGTCTCGCTCCGGACCATGGATTGAACCAGGGCCGGACGCGAGAGGTTGCCGCCGCCGATCGCCGCCACGAGGACACGGCGCAGCTCCGCCCACGCAGGGCAGACTTCCACCGTGTGCTCCACCGTGTCCTCCGGTCGATCCTCGCAGTGGAGACACCCGGGCGATTCCTCCCGCCCGATTCGGTGCAGGTACCTCCCGAAACATCCGTGTCCGGTGAGGACCTGCGTCAGGCGGAAGGTGAGGACGCCGTGGCGCCTCTCCAGCCACTCCTCAAAGAGGGGACTTACCGCCACTATCGTGGCGTGCCATATTACCGCAGTGTCTCAAGACAAAAGTCTATGACCAGTAAGTGTGTGTTGCCGGTGATAACTGTATACGGGACCGAAACGTGGTCGCTCACAATGGACCTTATCAAAAGGCTTAAATTCACCTAAAGGGCAATGAAGAGGGCTTTGCTCAGCACATATTCAGAAATAAATAAAATCGTATCTTATGTTAGTGCGCCAGTTAGAATATTGGAAATAATTGAGACGAATTTGACAAAGATAAAACGCATCAAAACTTGGGATGGGGCTCGTAACGTCAGAACGCACTCAAAATATATCAAGGCGTGAAGTACTGAGAATTTTAAAAGCGTCGTATCTTCGTCATTTTTGTTTTGTCGCCTACCATATTGCGGATTTTGGGCAAACGGCTAAGTGCAAACAAACGGGCAGAAGATATTGTGATTGTCGGTAGACTGTCGTACAAGGCAGTACGCCCCTATCTTTGGATAATCGCGACATTTTCAACATTCGAGTTTCATTGAATGAAACTCGAATGTTGAAAATGTCGCGATTATTCATTCAAACTCCTCGTAATTTTTGCATCTAATGGCCGAATTCGAGTAATATCATTCCAAAACCTGAATATGGTCAAACGACTACATCGAGATAATATTATGTGTTTTGACGGTTAATTGTTTCAGATCGAGATAAATCAGATTGAATTTCTAACCAAACTAATGATCTTCGTTCAAATAACTTACAACAATGGTAATTAATGTAGTAAAATTTATGAAAACAATGTTAATAGTTGTAACCTATAAAACTTGTGCATATTTCATTAACAAAATTTTGGGTTACTAAAGTTTTCGACATTTCTTGATAGTTTTCTAAGTATCTCAAAAGTTCAACCTTTCCTTATCTTGGCTTTCGTATTTAAAGTAATAATTAATTAATTAATCGCTTTAACTTTGACGACCCGATTGGCGTAGTGGTAGTGACGCTGCCTTACGTTCTTAGGGTCTTGGGTTCGAATCCCGGTAGGAGCAAATGTTTGTGTGATGAGCACGGACATTTGTTTCCGAGTCATGGATGTTTATATGTATAATAAGTATGTATTTACAAACAAAAAAGTATACATGCAGTATATCAACTATCTAGTGTCCACGACACAAGCTTTGCTTAGTGTGGCACTAGGTGGCGCTGTGTGTTAATGTCCAGCGATATTTATTTTATTTTTTTCTTTTTTAATGCCTTAACATTTTTAACACTAGCACCCATTTTTACGTCAAAAATTTAAGTTTACATCATTATCCTTTATCCCAATTTACTTGGGGCGGCCTTCACCCATCTGATTCTTTTATTATCTACAAATGACAGCCGATAACAACGGCATAATTCTAAAATACGGCAGACTCTCGGTGCCTTATGGGTGGTCACAATCCACGGACCAACCGAGGCAAGGGTGACTTAACCTAGAGATCATTCCGAGCTGCAGTTATAATATTACATAGTTATTTAAAATTCTGATTCTGAGTTAGTGATTTATAAGCTTTTTTTCTGTATAAAAAAATATTCATACGCCATATTATGGCAGGATATGCTGGAACCAAATATTGTAACATCTATTTTGTACCATATTCTAACAAATAAACATTTTTGATTTGATTTGATTTATTATTTAAGCATTAGCACTTCGCCCGCGAATCCTTCCGCGAATTAAAAACTTAATAAATAGCCTAAGTTACTCGGCAATGATGTAACTATGAAATGGTAAAAGATTTTTTAAAATCGGTTCAGAAGTTCTTGAGTTAAATCGTAACAAACACACAAAGAAACAAAAAAAAATCTTCCCTCTTTTTAATATAAGTATAGTATAGACAAGCTCTTCACCAACAACAACGCCCCCAATCAATGACATTCTACCGCAAAAAGATCCCTATAGCATTGTCAGTACTTGGAACACTTAAATAAATCCATACAACCATAAAATTGTTTCCAAATTCCTTCCAATATTAACAGTATTAGCTACCAATTCAATGTCGAACCCCCACATTACCCACGAAAGGACCCCCAGGCACTTATTGTGCGGGCCCTTGATTTTTATACTCCCAGCCGCCCCAATGGCCTCATATAATTCCTTTATGACCTACTAAATCTGCTCTTTTCATTCAATGTTGAGATCTTTCCGGCGTTTCCTAGTATTGTCCGGAATCATTGGCTAATTCTCCGACATAAATTGAATTAGGTTGGAACGCCTCCTCCTCCTCAAATTTTACGTCAGTTTTATATGGGTTTCGTTTCAGTTTATTTCTTTCCTGTGGTAAAATTATGATAAGTCCTAATAAAAAAAATAAAAAATAAATTAAATGTCTTTCCACAATGGATTTTTTCTCGATTTTTCTTTCATAGATCTATGGACAAAACGAGCGTCCACTTTTGTCTCTATTATTACTATCATGGTATCATCATCATCATCATCATCATCAGCCTATAATGTTCCCAGTGTACTGCTGGGACACGACCTCCTCTCAATGAGAGGGAATGGGCTATAATCTACCACGCGGGCCCAGTGCGGATTGGTAGATGTCACATGTCTTCGAATTTTTGGTTCTATAGGACATGCCAGTTTCCTCACGATGTTTTCCTTCACCGTTTTGAGAGCAGCGGTGATGAAATAAATTACACAAAGTAATGCGCCTGTCTGGGTTCGAACCCACGACTTACTGTTCGTAAGTCGGGGCCGCCACCACTGGGCCACCGCTGCTATACTATGATGATATGTGAGATATAAAGTATTGAACAAAATATCAATATGATCACAGGAAATAGTATGTTGGCGTATCAGCTTTCGCACTAAGATTAATCCAGATGTTTTGTTTATAAAATTCACCGAATAAAACACCTTAATGAAAATGCTGACACAGTTCTTGAAACCGCTTTGCATTTCCTCAACAAAAAACCTCTGAAAATAGATTTTAAATACAAAAAAATAAACGGAGTCTGTACCAGAAGATAATATGCAAATTCGCGTCCCCTCGATAAGCTTGAGACCATCGGCCTTCCTTCGCTTACTTAGTATTCCCTAACGCGAATTTTATCCATTTTTAGTAGGTCCCGTTTCCATCAATCATATAGTGTGATATTTCGTCTTGCAGGCAGATAAATATGAACTGGAAGAGGCGTTTAATTTGCTTCCTGATTATGAGAATTAGGAATGGGGCCAGTGATCGTCAAATACTGTTGTAATTATCATAATTCTGGCATAATCAGTATACAGCGTTCGCATACAGACGCAACCCGCCTCTCTTCGTGAGGGAGTGGACAATAATAAACCACAGTCAGTCCTTTTTGTATTTCTAGTCGCTCACTTAAGTAATATAGTCGCACAGATTGAATTTTAATACCTGAAATGGATTTATCACAACCCACTTTTTGTAAGCTCGTTCTGGATTTTATTATTAATCAATATTCGTCATTAGTTTAGTCAATTATTCGCTTACTCTTATTCATACCACTCAAGTTATTAAAACAGTATGTCATCATCAGTCGCTAAGTTTTTTTTTATTCGCTCGTTTTATAATTCCCCTTACAATAGTATCAGAATAGTCTATCATTGACTTCATAATGATTGATTTTGACAAGTTTGGTAATCTACCACCAAAATGGCGTCAGTGTGACCTTCCAATGGTCAACCACTGACACTCTATTGAAAGAAATGGCATCGAATGGTAATCTCGTACAAAATATACAAATTAATGAATGGTTCTATTTACGAACTTCTTACTACTTCAGATTTCTTATAACACTAATAAATAATTTATAAAAATACATGTTAATGAAATCTGGCGGGTTTTATAATAATGGCCATACGATAATGTCATCTAACACAATTCTATTACACGATCATTGACCCACCAATGACCGACCATTATGAACTTGGCAGATTACTAACTTTAAAGCAAAATGACGATGGTATCGTGTTGGAATGACGAATTTATAAAAATAACAGACAAAAGGCCCCAGGTCTGTGTCGCAGGAATGGGGACATTATGGTGCAGGCTACTAAAATTCTTTCTTTCGTAATAATGAAGTTACAAACTTCTTCATCTTTCCTCTAACCGAATTTAAGCAGATCAGAATTTAAATTTAAATCTTGCCCAAATAACTTTAACTTAAAGGCAACTTCAAAAGCACTGTCCACTCACAATTCAAAAACTAGAACCGTAACCAGAATTCCGAACTTCGTGTTGCATTGTACTGTAGCTTAAGCTTTTCTTGTGTACAGCATGAATCAGAAAGGTGTGGTAAGAATTATTTAGGGACGTAGAGACCATATAACTGAACAGCTTTCTCCGAGGGGCAATTCGCAAAAAAAATATTCAGCTGCCCCATAACTATACAAAATTTTAAAACTTTTTTTTCTTATGTATGGTGACACCTCAGAACAGATAAAAAAGGTTAGAAAGGGAATAGTTCCTGATTTGTATCGGAACGTGTGTCGCCGCTGGTCTCCCACTCTTTAACTCCACTACAAAGAAGATACGCATACGTATGTGCATTACGCACACAAAAAACTACTCACACTTAGTTCGCGAGCTTGCAGCAGGGCTAGCATGGGCAGGGGATAAAACTTTTCTCCACCGGTTATTTCCACTGACTTGTCCCTTGTCAGTGGAAATAACCGGTGGAGAAAAGTTTTATCCCCTGCCCATGCTAGCCCTGCAGTTAATTATCACAGCTTATGCTGACATTTCAAAGAGATGTCAGCATAAGGGGAGGGGCGCGCAAGGGCCGAAGCCTGCCGGGGTTGCGGGCCTGTTCGAAAGAGCGACCCCGGAACATAAAGAGGAAGGAACATGGATGGGTTTTAGTCAGTAAGAGTCTGACACTCCCTCCCGCTCCGCCCAGAGTGGGAGAAGTCATTTGATGATTACCCATCCCAAAAAAAAAAGGGTTAGTGCGTTATATGGTGTATGTGTTTTTATGTCACATATAATATGCTAGTCCTCTGCCTTGGCTTTACATGCCGTCAAGAAATATCTCTCAAACATAACTAAAACAGTGATATTTATTATAAAGTACCTACTGTCTAATGTTTAATACTACTAAGTACTATCTAATAACTAATGTCTAATACGCACTTACAAAAACAGGACGCACGCGCCTATATTTCACAACCATAAACACGTACACACACTACAACTCATCAGTCACATATTCACACGCACTCACCTACACACGTCACACGTACACTTCACACTACACTGCACACAACAAATCTACAGGGTGTATTTCACCTCATCACAAAGCCGTTAACCAATCATTCTGTATATCAAACTAAGTAACTTTACGCAAAAAATATTGCTGGGAAACAACTTTTTTTTTGAGGTTATAAATCATGTTTTCTGGTATAACTCAATGTAACGCACTCAAAACATTGTGCGGATGGAAGGATTGAATAGCACGGGGGTCGTAGAGATATTTAAAGTAAAAATAATGCGATAAAAAGTGGTATTTAAAAAAAAACTTGTCAAAAACTTGCAACTTTGACCCCCAATATATCCGTAACTAGAAGGTTCCCAGGTATAGTGTAGAACAAAAAAATGATCAGAATGACGAGGGGAATAAGTGCCTTTCGTTTTCGTTAAGAGGTGTTTTACACCCTTTATTTGTAAGTTTTTAAATAATTTTGATAACTACAGTATCGTACACCTATTATATCACATTATGTTTAAGGAACTGCTCGGCCGAACACTGTCTCTTAAAATATATAAATTATTGTACAGATTTTGCAACATTTGTATTGTTTTTAATATGTCTGTAAGTTTTTGTTGGTGAATAAACTATTATTATTATTATTATCTCCTTTATTCGTTGTATATCTTACTTGATACATTTTTAAATATTCTTAAAAAAACATATAAAAACATTTAAAAATATAAAAAATAGGGATCCGCCGGTGTCGGGAGCAGGGTCCAAGTCACCGGTGGTTAGGGTTACAGAGACAGGAACCTCCTCACAATGCGAGCCGTATCGAGGAGTACTGCCTTCTGAATCAGGCCCTTGATCCAACCGCCTAAAGAGAGCTTCGACAGATGTTCGTCGAGGCTCTTGGCTATCAGGCCATTGGCCGTCACGACAATCGGCACAATGATAACCGAGTTCATATTCCACATGTCGCGAACCTCGTGTGCCAAGTCGAGATACTTCATTTGTTTCTCTTTCTCAGCTTTCACGAGGTTCTCGTCATGAGGGATAGTAACATCGATTATCATTACGCGGCGCGCTGATCGGTCTATCACCACTATGTCAGGCTTATTGGCAACAATAGTCCTGTCAGTAATGATAGACTGATCCCAGTACAGCGTGACATGGTCTTTCACAAGAACTGGGTCGGGCACATACTTGTAGTACGGTACCTCAGATTCCACAAGCTTAAATTTCAAGGCAAGTTGCTGGTGAATAATTCTGGCTACTTGGTTGTGCCTGTGCAAGTACTCGCCGTTAGCCAGACGAGAACAACCAGAAATAATATGTCTGATGGACTCACCCGGACAGTGGCATGCCCGACACACGTCAACCGTCCCGTCCTTCATAATATATTTCCGGTAGTTGTTCGTTAATATAACTTCGTCCATAATCGCACAGACAAAACCTTCAGTTTCCCCGAAGAGGTCACCAAAACGTAGCCAGGACACGGACGCTAGAAAATCTACATCGGGCCCATGAAGAGCCCGGTAGAAGCGCCCGTGAAGCTCCTTGCCCTGCCATTCTTTCTTGCGGTCATCGGTAGTAAGTACCACAGGTTTGCGCCAGTTCTCTTTAGCCATGGACAACGGGGTGAGTCCCTTGTCCACTACGACCACATCTCGGTGCATACCCACGTCGGCTTTTAGAAAATATTCTCTGAGGCTGCACACCTCGCGGTTGTGGAGGGTCTTCGCATTTAAAAAGCGTCGACCCCCGCACTTCCGCGGGATGTACAGTCTCATCACTGACGATCGTGGGTGATGCATCCGGTTTTCGGTCAGCAGTGTACGAACTCTTCTATCCAAGGCGTCGAGTTCGGTCTGTGTCCATTTGAGTATGCCGAAAGAGTACATTAAAACCGGCATGACCCAACCGTTGAAGGCGCGCACCTTGTACCCACCTGAAAGAAAGCTATTTAATCCTTCTTTAGGCGACCGAAGAAGTGCTCTTTCAACGATTGTTTCATGTCAGTTACGTTAATGCCTAACGCTTCCGACATACCCAAATATTTATAGCTCTCGGATGAGGAAAGGGATCTTAGGTGTATGGAATCCGAGAGTTGAAGTCCCTCGGATCCCATAATCTTCATGATTAATAATTATTATTATTATTAAAGTACGCACATGAATCCGAAAACAAATATGTAGGTCTTTTTTTTCGGATGGAAAATCATCAAATGCCACCGCCGCCAGCGTTTCTCTCTCGTTATTTTTAGATATTGGTTTCAATCTGCTTTTATTTGACAGAACAGCGGGAGATGACGACAAAAAAAAATAAAATTGAAAGTTGCCATCTCGCGCGAACTCGCGAGTTTCACTGTCACCAGTTGACGAATGACCCATCATATGACCCCATCTATGTTCATTCTTAGCCCATTGTATTCCAGGGCCGCGGTATCTCTTTCTAGCAGTCCCGCAGCCACACAAAATAATCAATCCGAAAAGTAAAAGGAGCGTCTCTTGGGTTCGAACTTCAGACATAATACTTAGCATAAATGATCTACCCTATTTACTGAAAAACTAACCTAAAAATATGGTATTATTTGCCGATGACACTTCCTTAATTTATACGACGTGAATAATGCCTTACTTGAAGTCCATAATTGGTTCACAGCAAACAACTTGGTATTAAAAGAAAAAAAAAAAACAAAATGCATAAGATTTGCTTTACCGAATGTTAAAAGTAGTAATTGTGAGATAATATTGAATAAAGAGAAACTCTAATTCGTAGATAAAACGGTTTTCCTGAGGCTTACGCTTGATTCAAGGCTTCAATGGGGTTCTCATTTAACATCTCTTGCGGGGCGCTTAAGTTCAGCAGCATATGCCATTAGAAAAATCCGTCAATTCACTGATGTAGATACCGCTAGACTAGTCTATTTTAGTTACTTCCACAGCATAATGTCTTACGGCATTTTGCTGTGGGGACGGGCTGCTGATATTGAGTCTATATTTATTCTGCAGAAAAGAGCCATCAGAGCCATATACAGTCTTCGTAGGCGCGATTCTCTAAGGGAACTATTTAAGGAAATTGGCATCATGACGGTTCATTGCCAATACATCTACGAAAACATAATGTACGTCAAAAAAAATCTGCATCTTTTCGGTAAAAGAGGCGACAGACACAATTAGAGTACTAGAAATAAAGTCGACTCATCTTTCATGGGGTACTGTTTGAGATGCTATAATAAAATTCCACAAAGTATTTTTGAACTGAATGAGACGAAATTTAAAACATGCATTAAACGCACACTATGTAAGCAAGCATATTACAAGTTGAGCGATTATATCGCTGATAAAAATGCTTGGCTCAATGCTGTTCCTGCTCCACAAGGACAGGGGCGCAAAAATTGATAGCATTAAACGGTATTGTTGGAGCTGCTGAAGATTGTACAACTATCTTTGCATTGTATAGATTCAATGTTATGTTAGTATGTTATGTTGTTATGTTAGTATTATATAAACGCATAGCCCATATTGTGTGAGTACTATGTGCTAGAAAGCTATCATTCACTGGAAACCTACTTTCGTTTTTTACTTGAATGTGCCCTGGTGGTTGAGAGTATGTCATGCTCACTCAAATGTCTCGCTGATGATGGTGCGTGTGTCGGACCATTTAGCTCCCTTCAAAATGGTTGAGCTGAATGGTGCTAATCCATGCGTCATGTTCGTGAAAGGGCGCTGTCAGTTGTGACTGGTCATCTCTTAGTTGCCACGGCTTATTTGAAAGAATTATTTTGTTTTTACTATGGACACTTTTTAACGTGCACATCTTGCTACATTGTTCTCACATAATCTACCATCTCAACCTTGATTGATGTAGCCTAGATTTTGTAACAATAATTTGATTTAAAAGAGTATCCATGGAGTTTCTTGCCCGTTCTTCTCCATAGAGATGTACGTTAAGGAATGGGCAACTACAGTACTTTCACAGTTTTTATGTCTTGTGATTGGGACTGTAGCTACATTTAATTTTCATCTTTGTTTCGACAATTTAAAAGCGCCTGTAACTGGCCTACTTGAAATAAATGCTTTGATTTTGATTTTGATTTCATATCGACGGTCACAATATTAAGTTATCACTGCAAATTTATCATTAATATTAGATCTCATGGAGAAAGTTACATAGTTTGATGGTCTTTTTAGGTTTCCGTAGCCAAATGACAAAAAACGGAACCCTTTTGGATTCGTCATGTCTGTCTGACTGTCCGTCCGTATGTAACAGCCACGTTTTTCCAAAACGATAAGAACTATGTTGTTGAAACTAGGTAAGTAGATGCATTCGGTGAACCGCATTAAGATTTTCACACAAAAAATATTAAAAACAATTAATTTTGGGGGTTCGCGGCATACTTAGAACTGAAACTCAATTTATTTTTCATCAAACCTATACGTTTGGGTATCAGTGGATAGGTCTTCAAAAATTTTATTGAGGTTTCTAATATATTTTTTCTTAACTAGACACTTTTAAAGTGGTAAGATGTGTTCCCCCCCTGTAACTTCTAAAATAAGGAGAATGATGAAACTAAAAAAATATATGATGTACATAAACATGTAAGTTTCCACCGAACCTTCCTTTCTCCCGTTTTTGTGCTGGTCTATAGCATCTTCAAATAAGACAACCATTTTCTGGAACATGCTGTATAAGACTTCAAAGAAAGTAGCTGCATTGTGTTGGTGGCAGTAGTTCCACCTGTATTTTATATGGCTAGGTTGTACGTGTAGTAATAACTGTGCTGTGTGAGGAAATTGAGGTTTTTTTTAAGCAAGACTTTAAATTGGGATCTTTTGTTTAGAAATGATAGTACAAAATCCTTAGGCACCTCTGTTTTTTTTTTCGATTCAAGTGCATATTGTATATAATTATCACTATCTTATAAAAAGTCTGACTCCAGGTACCACATAATAAAAAGAAAACGAAAATCTTGAATTATGTCGTTTCAGAGGGATAAGTATTTGACTGTATCACAACTGTATTAAACTTCTATGTTTCTTCTTGTTGTACGATGATGCGAGTCACACGGGACCGGTCAATGTAACGACACTTGGGTGAGGCCTATGTCCAACAGTGGACGTCTTTCGGCTGAAATCATGATGATGATGATGAAACTTCTATGAAACTTCGATGATAATAATATTGATGGTTTTGCCGCCATTATTGGAAATAGGTGTGCATCCCTGATGACTCGGGTTCGCGGCAGCACCAACAGTATTCTCAGTGTGTTCGCAGATCGGTGGGATTCCCCGATGATGCGGAGATGGATACGGCTCCATGCTGAATATGTTTATCTTTGTCTGTAACCTACTAACACTAGAACTTAAGTAAAATCGTTACTAACCCTATGGACTCCGGTCTGAAATAAAAAGTTTCTATTCTATTCTATTCTATTATTGGGTTTTATTGAACTGCCCTAATTAATTGACCTTCGCCTTGGTCTTAAATGCTTACAAGGAATAAGTGTAAGTAAAAAGTATTTATTGGGCCACTAATAATTACGTATACTGTCTGGGAAGCAGAGTTCAATACAAGTTACAGTAATGGGCAATATTGAAAGCTGTTTTTTCTTCTTAAATCTACGAAACATTTATTATTATGTTATGGAAACTAAAGTCCTTTGATGATGTTGAAAAAAACCCACCTACGAGTCGACCGTCGAGTCGAGTAGTATCTACCTACGAGTTACCATCCCTTACGTCCTGGCCACAGCCAACGGCCTGCGCAAATCGCAGCGCGTCTTGCGGCGTGATTCGCGATCTGTGCTGTGGCCGCCTTGATACTCGCTCATTTTTTTTTTCATTCCGCGAGTCGCGCGGTCTTCCCGCGCTGCAGGTTGCACCGCCATTTGCACAGCCAGTAGCTGTGGCATTTTTCATAATTATGTTGTCTAACATTTGTTTTCGCCGCTCACCGCTCTGGTTGCAATTCGCTTCGCAAACCAAAATCACCATCAAACTTATTACACCCCGTCGGTTTTAAGTCGGGGGTTTAAAATTAAAGGGGGCTCCGCTATTACGATGATACGGAACCTTCATGCGCGAGTCCGAAGTTTGACGTGACAACGTCTTATAATTCGATAGAGCCGGCTGCACGCACGAAAAAACATGACTCATGCGGCGTTACCTCGCTGATCGCTCTGAGGCGTTCCATGTAAGGCTTGAAGTGCAAGCGAGAGCGCGGAACGAGTGACAAAGAAGCACAATCGGCCTTTGCGTTCGGCAGCGTTCGACATCCGTCTCTCTCCTACTTGAGTGAGCGATGCGTCTGCGTGGACAGCTGCTATACTATATAGTACATTTACATGTTTTGATCGAGTATCAAGTGCAGTGAAAAGTGAATGTGGTGTCAAAAAATGCTACCATTCTATCAGTATTTTCTTAAGACGTTGTCACGTTCAACTATCGTCAGTAAACCGACTTTACAGACAATCAGTTTTTTTTCTTCAAATTTAACTGTGCAATGGATCTAGGAATCTAATGACGTACCTAAGCTTCCTTGAATACGTAATACCAACTAAATTGCCAGGCACTATCTAGAAGGCCTTAGATCCCTGTTCGCCCGATCCATCAATCACCAGCAGATAACGTGGAACATGCTGCGATCTTGGTTGGCTTCATTTACGTCGCCGCCAAACATCCCCTGATAGAAGTTATTTGCGTTAATAAAGACCGTGATAAGGCATTATAAAACTTAAGAAGACGGGTATTTATCGCGAATTTACCTTTAATTTAATCCCGACGTTTTGACCGGATTGCACCAGCCGTGGTCGCGGGGAACGTCGGGATTAAATTAAAGGTAAATTCGCGATAAATACCCGTCTTCTTAAGTTTTATAATGTGTCGTGATAAGGCAATCGAAATTATTCACTTTTTTGATGATGATTTAATTTTCAAAGGCTGTTGTCGAAGGTGGCAACATTGCTGTTTCTGTTGTTGTTGCTGTGCACTTAACTGATATATTTTTATATTGACCCGTCAATAATATTCTATAGATAGGTAATAAGAATAATCGAAAAGTATAAGATAAGCTAAGCTACCAAAAAAAAGGCTTATCTTAATCTTGGTGAAATTTGTTGTTGTAATATTAATCCTTAAGCAAGGTATAGCAATGATACCGGGGCTGCGGGACTGTTCGAAAGAGATACCGCGGCCCCGGAACATAAAAGGCGAGGACAGAAAATGGATGTTTTTCAGTCAGTAAAAGTCTGACACACCCTCGCGCTCCGCCCAGAGTGGGAGGGATCATTTGATGATTTCACATCCGAAAAAAACGACCTCGCTATAAAAAAAAAAGAATATTGTAGGCCAATTGTTTAATTATCAAAATTATTACAATAAAAGTCATGAGTAGGATAAAGTTAGGTTGACGCATTAACGTTGAAAGCTTCATACTATCAACATCATTATCATTTCAGCCGAAAGACGTCCACTGCTGGACATAGGCCTCCCCCAAGTGTCGCAGTTTTTTCATACTATACTTAAACATTAATTGTCAGTGTCAAGTTTCCTTGTACCAAATGCAAAAAGTTTATCTCCAAACAGAAATACAATAAAAACCGACTCCTGACTCCTGCATATCATTCAAACCTTTTTGTACAAGTACCAACATAAATCACATAGACTAGCGGCTGCTATTAATTTGAGTTATTGTAAGCCATCGCCTTAATAATACAATTAGAAACGAGCCCAGATTGTGGGCCGAAATGAGGGAGCGGAATCAGCCAGCCATTTTACAAGATTGATCTCTCTGGCCTTCATTAAATCTTCTTTTCCGGATACTCCTTTCAATAACACGCTATTATTTAACGAAAAGATGCTGGCTTCTTGTAATTTGGTATTCTTTTATTTTGATTGTGTTTTGTTTTTCCTTCTTTTTTCTGGGTTTTTTTTTTAACATAATTATGTCACTGTAAAATTGTAAAACGGGTTAGATTATAATATATCTAGCGAGATTGTAAACTCTCCAAAGATTGTCAAACGAACACACAAACAACGCATTATTTTTTGAGGTTAGGTTACATTAATCGGTGTTACTCAGGAATGGTGAATTATCTGTTCATGACCACCTGTCTTACCACCTCCACATTTCACAATATAACGGTTTCCCTTCGACAGAAAAATAATGCGTTATATTGTAAGCAATATGTTCAGTTGACCATATTTCGAGAGTTTACAATCTCGCTAGTTATATTACAATCTAACGGTTTACACAATGTGACGCTGACATAAACTTTTGAGACCATACAAAGCATCGTTCGTATGTTAGTAGGTAATTTAATTCTTCTACAAATTCATAAATGATTATTTTTTCATTGGTTAAACATTATTTCATTCAATGTTAAAATTAACAATTAATTTGCTTCTTGTTAAACTTTCACCAAATACGTTTGTTAAGTTCTTGATTCCAAACTTATTAGATGTCCAGCTACAGGTTTCAGAATTACATCACACCGTGTCACTAACTTATCGATATCACTTTTGATACGATACCGCTTCAGTATGTACGCAAGAAATGTCTTGACAGCCATCATGCCATACAGTTTACCTGAAATAAAAGATTATGTAATTAGATTAGGTATAAGAATATTGAAATACAGGGTGTAAACAGACTCATTACGAAGCCTTCAACCGGGTATTTTGTTCATCAAACCAAATACTTATCGGAAAAACGATTGCTCGGAAACGACTTTTTAAATATTTAGGGTGAAAAATTTTGTTTTGTGGTAGAACTCGATGTAACGCACTTAAAACACTGTGCTGATAGATGGATTGAATGGTACGGGGGTCGTGGAGGAAATGACTGCCAGGATCACCAGCTAAATGTGATTTCCGAGGCACAGAGGAAACTCGGTATGTAAGGGTGGTCACCCACCCACAGACCAACTTTGGCCAGCATGGCTTAATCTAAAGATCGGCTGTCATTTATCCATCTTTGACAGTCGTTACAGGTAGTCAGTGGCCCCAAAAGTCTGACACCAGTCATACCAAGTGGTATCGCATTTCCCAGTATTAACTGGGTTGTGGAGGTAAGATAGGCAGTCGCTCCATGTAAAATACTGGTATTCAGCTGCATCCGGTTAGATTGGAAGCCGACCCCAACATAGTTGGGAAAAGGCTAGGCAGATAATAATCCCTCTCACAGAGAAGAGGCCTGTGCCCCAGCAGTCGGAACATTAAAAGGCTGATGATGTTGAGTGATTATATGTAGAGCCTATTAGTCGGACTCCCACGACCCAGTTCCAAGGTAAATCCCCCATGGTTGTCAGACTTTTAGGGTTTCTGACTACTCATAACTTATAGTTGAACTTTCCTTTCAAGGAGTAGGTACAGTAAATGTAAATATTAAAAAAAGATGTTACCGATACAGTTTCGCTTGCCCAAGCTGAAGCTAGCAAACGTGTTGGGATTCTCTGGTAAGGTTGCATGGTCTAACCATCGCTCCGGCTTAAACTGGTCTGCATCAGCTCCCCATGTGGGATGTCGGTTGAGAGCGTACAACGATATTAGGATGGTAGAATTAGCGGGAATTGTGTAGTTTTCTGAAACGTATGAAAAAATAATTTTCAGTCATCTTCTCGTGTCGACATATTTGACAAAGCGTAGCGAGTATCACCGTAAAATTGTATAACCCGTTTGGTTGTCATCTCTCAAAAGATTATCAACCGAACATAATGCTTACAATTTATGCATTATTTTTCAGTAGAGTATAATCTACCTAAGAGAAACCGTGAAATTGTGAAATGCATGCGATGGAACTCAAATCGCACGCTGATTGGTTAAACAATGTATGTAATTTAGGTTAAGTTCGGTGACCAACACTAACTTATCCCCTGATCTGTCCAGCGGGCCCTATCTTTCGCCTACCAAGTCTGTCCAACAATAGACCCGTTGGCATGCAATTTCAGCGCGCCTGTTTAAAACAACGATATCTCCAAAATTACTTAGTCACCTGCTACCAGTTACATCACTGGAATCGTTATTAAATTAGCTAACAGGATATGTATGGTTTATTGAAGTTGGTATGGTACCTGGTGGCGTCGCAGAAAATTTTCGGATTTTCCGTCATGGATGTCGTGACCTTTTGGGTATCACATGATGTGAATTTATGCTCTTAGTGTTAAATACATACTCAACTGAAGATCCGTGGAAGAACATCTTGCAATCCTTGGAGCTGGAGGATGAATCCTTAAACTCTCTTTTATCACTGCTTCCATATACACTAGCTTTGGCAAATCGTGTCTGTTCAAATCTCTCTCTTCATTTCCGAGTACTTCTTGTAACCTGTTCACAAGATTAGACCTTTAAATATGAAGAAGCATCGTCATTCGTCAATTCATCATCATCCACAGCCTCACTTCACCTTTCTTATGTTCTGTAAAGTTCTGTGAAACGCCAAGCTCTTGGTCAAACCTTAATCAGATTTCACCCGCCATGGCACAGCGCCATGCTGAGATTAAGGGTCCTTTTGGACTTGTACACGACTAATATTATTGTTTTATGATTATTTTTGGGAACTTTTTTATTTTTTATATAATTTTGTCAATTATTGTTTATTCTATCTTCTTTTGTACCTATGTGCTGTGTGAGTCTAATTAATACTTTTTCTTTATTTATTTATTTTTACTTTGTACATCTTGCCACATAGAACGACAGAATTTATCTTAATTACATCAACAATTTATTCAACTTTGATTTTCCTAACCCATTGCTAGAAATAAAGCTCGCTTGAGCTACGCCACGTCCAGCCTAGCCTATAATTGTTGTAACTTTTCATCTATACTTAATAAATATAAAGAGGTAAAGTTTGTGAGGTTGTAAGGGGTAATCTCTGGGTTTGGAAAAAAATGGGGGAGGGGGGGAATTAAACGAAAATAAATGTCCACCCGTGCGAAGCCGGGATGGGCCGCCAGTTAACAATATTGACACACAAAGCTAATGCTATTCTGTAGCTTTAATTTCTATTTTCGTTCAATACTCACTCTTTAAACACTCGTTGTTGTACATCTGGATGCGACCCAATCAGTATCAAGATGAATGTTATTGCTGTAGCTGTAGTATCGTAAGCAGCTGCTATGATAGTGTCCAAGTGTTGCCTGATCTCCTCTTCAGTGAATGCATCTTCCTTGTCCGCTAAATCCAGCAGTTGATCCAGTAAAGGTTTGAACCTTGCTGAAATAGAATCACTATCTTAATTTAACTGTTGGAACAGCGTCAATTCAGACTAACAGAGATTTGAAAATATGACAAGGGAAACAATGTAACAAATGCAATTACTGCAGTGTAGCATCAGTGCCTTAATAATAACAGCCAGTCGAGTCGATGTTTAAGAAAAGCTGTGCTAGCCTAGGTTGGTCTGTGGTCATAGGTAACCACCCTTACATATGTATCCAGTTAGACTGGAATCCGACGCTAACATAGTTGGGAAAAGGCTAGGCAGCTGATGATGGTAGGTGTGACGTTGGTGCACAGGTCTTCCTTCTATTAAAGAGAATGGGCCGTCTAACATATGGGGCCTGTGGCCAGCTGTGCGACTTGCTAGCAAAATTAAAAGAGATTTATTACCTGATTCAGTATTAGTCGTTTTGTCCAATTTATTAATTAATTTTAAGACAGATTTCCGGTTAGTGATCTCCTGAAAAATAAAAGCGATGAATATTCATTATTAAACCAGCGAGGGCAGCGGTGGCCCAGGGTGGCAGCCCCGACTTATGAACAGTTAGTAGTGGGTACGAACCCAGATAGGCGCATTACTTTGTGTAATTTATTTCATCACCACTGCTCTCAAAAACGGTGAAGAAAATCATCGTGAGAAAACTGGCATGTACTGTTTTTTTTTTTGTTAGCCTGGTACTGTCTCACTGCAGGGCAAAGGCCTCCCTCAATTCTTTCCATGTGCTCTTTTCCTGTGCCACTTCGGACCAACATTCGCAGAACGCGTCCAAATCGTCTCGCCATCTTTTCTAGGTCGGCCTCGGCGGCGATGTCCGTCTTCCGGCAACCATGTGGAGACCTTTGCCCAGCGGTCATCGTTCATGCGGCTGACGTGACCTGACTAATCCTATTGTAGCCTAGCAGCCTTCATGCCAACGTTCACTATGCCCGTTTTGAAACGCAGCGTGGTGTTTCGAACCCTATCTTGTCTTTTGACAAACAAAAAGCTGCGCTCTATTGTCCTTTGGCAAACTCCAAGGCGGAGTTTCAGAGACTCGGTGAGCGACCAGGTCTGAGCACCGTAGGTTAGGATGGACAGGATGCACATGTCAATGGGTTTGCGCTTCAGGGAGATTGAAAGATTACCCTTCATTAGCGTCTTCATGGACCAGTAGCATTTCCAGGCATTTTCGACTCGGCGATCGATTTCAACCAAGGGATCGATTTTTACCAAGGTCACCGACGTAGCCCGAAGAATTGCCAAACTTAAGTGGCAGTGGGCAGGGCACATTGCTTCCAGAACGAATGGCCGATGGGGCCGAAAAGTTCTGGAGTGGCGATTGCAAACCGGAAGACAACGCGTTGGAAGACCTCCCACTAGGTGGACCGATGACCTGGTGACGGTTGCGGGAATCCGTTGGATGCGAGTTGCAAAGGGTCCCTAGTCAATGTGGCGACACTTGGGGGAGGCCTATGTCCAGCAGTGGACGTCTTGCGGCTGAAATTATGATGATGTTGATCGGTTTCTCTTGCTTGCCTGTTTTCGAAAGATACTAACTGGCCCAAGTAGATATACTAATCGACATACTGTATTTCCTGCCCTTCTACATCGACCCCACGCTTAGTGCTATTCGTCATGAACTGGGTTTTACATTGATTGATTACGAGTCCCACCCTGAAGCTGTCTGTGCTCAGTTCTTGGAGCATGGTCTGTGATTTCAAGGCTGTGGGGGCAGCCTTGGAATTGCTGCCCCCACAGCCTTATTGTAATGCCTTTGGTGGTCCATGAGGCTGCCAGCGATCTATACATTTCCTCAAGAGTGCTTTTAAACAACTTCGGAGAGAGCGGGTCAAGCTGTTTAACATCCTTTTGTAGATGTGATGTTAGTATTCAGCTTAAAAAAAAACAAAGACATGTGACATTTACTAATCCGCACGGGGCCCGAGTGGTGGATTATAATAGCCCATTCCCTCTCATTGAGAAGAGGCCGTGTCCCAGCAATGGGAACATTGTAGGCTGATGATGATGGTAATGATTAAACCCAGACACATAGCGACCATTACTATTGGCAACATACTTTTCCTTTCAAGGTCTCAAGCATTGTAAAAATGTGTTACAATTGAAACATTTTTCCCAAGAAAAAAGAACAGTTTCTTTTGTCTCTCAACAAGATCCCCTTTGTGTTAATTCTATCCATTGAATCTTCTTCATAATTTACACAATTACAACATTGATTAGAATATAATAGGTGATTACCGCATTAGTTATGTCTATAATGACTTTCATGAGGTTGTCCTGCTTTTTTTTATATGAAGTCCAATTGAATATGAATTGATAATGTAACCAGAATGTCAGCACCCTGTGTATGTATATAACTAGTAAATCCTCTACTGCATGAGAATATCTTTTCACGGTCGCGCTATTTTCATCCGTTTTCAGCCCAAGTGATGTTCCTGTACAAACACAAAGGATCATAAGTGATGTGATCACGCAGCTTAGCGTGGAGCACGGTTTTATACTTTAACTAGCGGACGTCACACGTTTCACCCGCGTATATCCCGTTCCCGTAGAACTACGGGGATAAAATATAGCCTATGTTACTCAGGGTGAATGAAGGTTTCCAATGGTGAAAGAATTTTTGAAATCGGCACAGTACTTTTGAGTTTATTGATTACAACCAAACAAACAAAGTGTTCCACTTTATAATATTAGTGTAGATAAACATACGAAAAAGAAACGCGGGACAGTCTTTAGACTGATGATAGAAGTTTAGTATCTTTTATCTACTACGGGTTGTGCCCACGCACGCCTACGGCAAATTCCATGATATTTGTTCACCAAAAAAGTGCTCAACGCGTATAAAGAAGTTTTCACTTTAAAAAAATACTTACGACACGCAGTTGCCAATAAATGTTTAGTCATGTATGGTAGAACATCAAACGGTTCTTTTCCCATTTCAGAAGCCAGTTGTGAGACCAGGCACTTGGCCTGAAAGACGTAATCCTCCACAAACGCGTTTAGTACTTGTTGGTTAAACGCTGGGTTTAGGAGTCTGCGGTGCTGTTTCCATGTTGAGGCTAAAAAAATATAGATAAGGATGGTTTGAGATTCTAGCACCAGTTTTGACCATTTTTTATGTAAACACGTCGATTTTGGAATCGAAAATATAATTCATCCTACTGCAGTTTAATTCCATTGTTTGTAACAAACACAATAAGAATTATAAGTCTGAAAAAAAAAACATTTGTGTAAAAAACTGTATATTTTGTTTTAAAAATGTGAATGGGGATCAAACTTTCTGAAAAAATTATGGATGGTTTCCTAAGACCATTTTCGTGTATATAGTTGCTATGGTTAAGGTTACTGCCTGCGGTTTCCGCCCTGTATATATTCTTAAAAAGTTGAAAAATTGCAGTTGTGAAACAAGTTTTTTAATTTAAAGCAATTACGTATTAACGTATGACTAAACGGTTTCAAAGAAAAAGTTGCAAGATAATTAACAGTTATAGATGTGTGAAATTATTTATTAATACATTTTATAAAACAAGTTCATTTATCTATCACAATATACTGCAATCGACGTCTTTCTGGCCACATCCACATTAGTCTTGTCTAGGTAGGGCTGTTTCATCGCTGAAACCAAATAACTTGGCTAATGGTTTAAATGTATGTCTTGTGCCACGACTGCAAATGCTCGTGGCCCGGATTATTGAGATGATGATTCTTGATCTTAACAAACCTATCACTACGCTGAAGGGCCTGTTCCAGCGGTCAGCGATGGCATCTCCAAAATGTTTCACGAAAGTAGACATTTGAGGAGCGAAGACTCCGTCAACGGATGTAACAAGAGGGGCGAATGTATCGTGTCGCAATTCACAAGTATTTGAATTTTTCATTTTTTTTTCGTCTTTGGTGGATTTTAGTACAGAGGCGACACGACGTGAAATGTAAAAAAAATAAAAACGACTTAAAAAAAAAAAAGAAAAAGTGAAAAATAACTTTAGCTTCTGTAGTCGGTGACCTTTGTTTTATTGCTTTCTTTTTTTGTCACCGACTTCAGAAGCTAAAGTTAATATTCACTTTTAATTTTTTTTGAAGTCGGTTTTTTTTTATTTACTTACACAGTTTTTTAGAAATTTTACAGAAAAACACAAAATAAAGGCAGTATAAAATTAAAATTTTTGGTTGTTGACGTCTTGATGTCATAGCAACAGTTAAGTCTAAGAAACAAGTAGATAGTAGATAAGAATTAAGTAAATTAATAGTGTCTGCTTACTAGGCGCTGTTACAAGTCCCTTGTCATACATCTCCTTTCCAAAATGATAATGGTATGGTTTCTCCAAACATTTATTTGCTACAGTAAAACTGTCATCAGGATCTGAAATGACTGAAACAAGAAAAATAAACTCCAGTTATGTTGTTTCAAACTTAGATTTTTCTATGAGCAAGCAAGTAAAAACAAGCAAGATGTAATTAATGTAAAAAAAGTTGTAAATCGACAAGCTCTTTATTATTATTTTATATTAATTGTTATCGTCATCATTATCTGCCTAGCCTTTTCCCAACTATGTTGGGATCGACTTCTAGTATAACCGGATGCAGCTGAATAATAGTATTTTACATATTAATTTTTATGTTTTGTTTTAGTACCTTATTTATTATATGGCTTCTCAACAATGAGTACTGTTACAATATCATTTGTACATCACAAACTTAAGTCTAAGCGCCTCATCACTTATAGAAAAGCACAGCATGCACTACATTATGCGGAGATAAATATACAATTAAATCATTAATTAAAACAATAAAAACATGGTTTGGTAAAATATGCAGGTTACACTTAAATATTTAAATTAAAATAAATGGATTAAATTAAATTAGAAAAAAAAAACGGAATAAAGTAAATTAGAATTGATTAAATTAGAAAAGAAATAAATTGTTATAAATTAAATTAGAATAAATTAAATTAGAGTAAATTAAGTTTGAATTTCTTGGTTCTTCCGTATGGTGCCGGACGTAAAGAATAGCATCATCCCATATCTTCCCGTGGGTGTCGTAAGAGGCGACTAAGGGACTTACCAGAGAATGGGCAGCAGCGTTCTCTGTGCTTTTGTGACAACCATACTGCGATCGCCAACCCGCCTGCCAAGCGTGGCGATTATGGCAAAACCCCCCAATGGACACCGCATTCAATAAATGGCCCCTAGTGCCCGGCAGCCCGTCTACCCTCGACTACGGCAGCGGTCGAGGTTATGGCGTGGCAAGGGGTGCGAAGAATCCCCGGATGGGATCCGGCTGCCAACACCAACGACTGGACCTGGCAACGTATAACACGCGCACACTCCGGACCGACGAGAAGATAGCGGAGCTCGAAGAGGAATTGAGCAGGCTGCGATGGAGTATTGTGGGATTATCTGAAGTCCGAAGAGAGGGGGAGGACACGATAATCCTAAAATCCGGCAACCTGCTTTATTTCCGAGAGGGCGACCGCCAGTCCCGAACCCCGAGAGCTTTCAGCTCGAACTCCAGAATCGTTTCGAGTGCCTAGGCGGCTCAGTGGACGAATATAACGATGGGTTCGTGGAAACTGTCCATACGACCGGGTCTAAGTTCTTCAAGACACGTCGTACAGATCAGAAAAAGAGGTTCTCCGATCAAACTCTCGAGCTCATGAAGGAGCGGCGTGAGATGATCCTGCAGTCTTCAGATGAGGCGTCGAAATACCGGCAGCTCAATAGACGGATCTCTAAATCCTTAAAGAGCGACCTCCGCCGCTTTAATACCGAGCGTATTAAAGACGCGATCGAGCGGAACAAAGGCTCTAAAGTATTTTCAAGAGATCTGGCTATTGGGCAGAGCCAGCTCACGAAACTGAAGACCGACGATGGCAGGATCTTATCCGCCAAACCGGAGCTACTGAGGGAGATCGAGAGCTTCTATGGACAGTTGTACACGTCAACCAGCAAACCCATTGTCGACCTAGCAAACGACCCAAGAGCTAGACTAACCCGACACTATACCGAAGACATCCCGGACGTCAGCCTGTACGAGATTAGGATGGCTCTGAAACAACTCAAAAACAACAAGGCACCGGGGGATGACGGAATTACTGCCGAACTCCTGAAGGCGGGTGGAAAACCGGTACTTAAGGCCCTTCAGAAGCTGTTCAATTCCGTCATACTCGAGGGGAAAACGCCACAGGCATGGTGCAGGGGTGTGGTGGTGCTCTTCTTCAAGAAGGGTGACAATGCCCGGTTGAAGAATTACAGGCCCATCTCACTTCTAAGCCACGTTTACAAGTTGTTTTCAAGAGTCATCACGAATCGTCTCGCGCGCAGGTTTGACGATTTCCAGCCCCCCGAACAAGCCGGTTTCCGAAAAGGTTTTAGCACCGTGGACCACATACATACGCTTCGGCAGGTTATACAGAAGACCGAAGAGTATAACTTGCCTCTCTGCTTAGCGTTTGTGGACTACGAAAAAGCCTTTGATTCGATCGAAACCTGGGCTGTACTGCAGTCTCTCCAACGGTGCCAAATTGACTATCGGTACATCGAGGTGTTGAAGTGTTTGTACAAAAACGCCACCATGTCAGTCCGACTTCAGGACCAAGCTTCGGAACCTATCCTTCTGCAGCGAGGTGTAAGAC
Organism: Xestia c-nigrum; assembly: GCA_916618015.1. Lineage (NCBI taxonomy): Eukaryota > Metazoa > Arthropoda > Insecta > Lepidoptera > Noctuidae > Xestia > Xestia c-nigrum. The sequence continues at coordinate 20,507,228 of OU745265.1, forward strand.
AGGGAGACGTCATATCTCCGAAACTGTTCACCGCTGCACTGGAGGATGTCTTCAAGGTTCTGGACTGGAGAGGGCTAGGCATCAACGTCAATGGCGAGTACATCACTCACCTTCGGTTTGCCGACGATATTGTGGTCATGGCTGAGACCATGGAGGACCTCAGTACAATGCTCGATGACCTCAGTAGAGCCTCCAAAAGAGTGGGTCTAAAAATGAACATGGACAAGACGAAGGTCATGTTGAATGCCCATGTCACACCCATTCCTATCAAGATCGGAGACTCTACACTCGAAATTGTAGACGATTATGTATACCTAGGACAAACGGTCCAGTTAGGTAGGTCTAACTTCGAGAAAGAGGTCAATCGTCGAATCCGACTCGGCTGGGCAGCGTTCGGGAAGCTGCGCGGTATCTTCTCGTCCAACTTACCGCAGTGTCTCAAGACGAAAGTCTATGACCAGTGTGTGTTGCCAGTGATTACATACGGGACCGAAACGTGGTCGCTCACAATGGGCCTTATCAAAAGGCTTAAAGTCACCCAAAGGGCAATGGAGAGGGCTATGCTCGGAGTTTCCTTGCGTGATCGAATCAGAAATGAAGACATCCGCAAGAGAACCAAGGTCACCGACGTAGCCCGAAGAATTGCTAAACTTAAGTGGCAGTGGGCAGGGCACATTGCTCGCAGAACGGATGGCCGATGGGGCCGAAAAGTTCTGGAGTGGCGACCGCGAACCGGAAGACGATGCGTTGGAAGACCTCCCACCAGGTGGACCGATGACCTGGTGAAGGTTGCGGGAATCCGGTGGATGCGAGTAGCAAGGGACCGGTCAATGTGGCGACACTTGGGGGAGGCCTATGTCCAGCAGTGGACGTCTTTCGGCTGAGATGATGATGAAGTTTGAATTAAATTGTTTTATTATAGACTAAATTATTTTAGTATTTACTTATTATGTTAAGTATGTAATTTTGTTAAGATGTTTAGTGACAGCTTTATTTACGGTCATATTAATTGTTTAAGCATTGCGAGGGTCGGTGCAGTGTCGAGACGCACCGGCCTCAGAACGGGTAGATGGACTGCAGTGAAATTAACTAACCGTAAGCAGAATGAAGACCAACACGCACTTCAACTACATCTTTGTTCTGTAGACAAAAGTCGTATATCTTTTTCTCCATATTCCACATATCTGAAAATATAAACAAAACATCCGCTCATAATGTCCCTACTGCTATCATCATCAGCCTATGTTCCCACAGCTGACACACGGCCAGAGAGGAGGCCGTGTGTGTGAGAGGTGAGAGGGAATGGGCTATAATATATATGTCACCGAAAAAATGACAAACACGTTACATTACAATATAAAGAAAGAAAGAAAGAAAAAGCATTTATTAGCCTGACAGGACAACACATAAATAAAAAATAATAATAATAAAATGGTAAAATTGTTATTTTATTCTCTCATTATGTTTACTATAAACTAGTGTTATAGTTTATAGTAAACATAATGAGAGAATAAAAGAAATAAAAAAATAATAACGAAATCTTAAGAAAAAACAAACAAAATACAAAACAGAATTTGTCCTATACAAACCAAAAGGGTCCTATCTCAGCATGGTGCTGTAACATTTAAAAAAAAACGTCACAGCGCTGATATTCTGATAGAGCCCAAAGTGATGCCACGGTCACGTGATATAACGTGTTTCTCTCTAGCTATATTGTAAACTCTCGAATTGTTGTCAACTGAACATACGGAAGTATCTTTGCCTCCATAATCGAGACTTGGAGCACCCCCCCGTTAGGTTAATTAGGTTCCTTTAAACCCTGCACTCGACAATAGCCGATCGCCGCTTTTTAGGGGATTACAAGTGTTTTAAGGTTAGGTTATAATAATCGGTATTTCTCAGGAATGGTACAATATCTTTTCATGAGAGTTGTACCACTGGGCAAGGGGGACCCCTACTTCCCTTCACACCGCGTAAGTTGATTACCATCGCATGCATATCACGAAAAATAATGCGTTTTGTTGTAAGCAGTAAGTTCATTTGACAATATTACGAGATTTTACAATATCGCTAGAGACATTACAATATAACGTATTTGAAATTTTACGGTGACATATATATAATATTTTAAAAAAAATGGGTGGATTGGTAGATGTCAATGTCTCCGGCTTTTTGCTTCTAGGACATGCCGGTTTCCTCACAATGTTTTCCTTCGCCGTTTTGAGACTAGCTGTGGTGATGAAATAATTACACAAAATCATGGCCTGTCTGGGTTTGAACGGCGGCCGCAACTTATCATTTCTCTGTTTGCTACTTGCCACTGCACTGGATGCACTAAAACTCAATTATACCTAAAGAAAAGCATTATTTTTTAAGAGATTCTAAAGTTTACATATGTTTTTTTTTCAATGTAGTAATGTAATGTTTAATTTATCCATAAAAAAAATCTGGATGAATAATGTGCCACCATTTGTACCTAAGGTTAAGCAAATGACTTGACTTGTCTATTTCTGAGGCATAATTTTACTCTATGATCGGTAATGACGTCTATCAATATTGACACTGAGTTTAAGGTTGGATAATTGTCCACATTGTAACAAGTCGCTTGCTGAGCGCTTATAACCTAGTTATGTTCGAAGGAGATACCGTGGCCCCGGAAAATAAAGGGCGAGGAAGGAACAAGGATGGGTTTTAGTCAGTAAAAGTCTGACACTCCCTCCCGCTTCTCACAGAGCGGCGGAATCGTGATCGTTGGAAGGAATGGAGGCCTTTGCCAGCAGTGGGACAATACAAGCTATATATGAAAAAATAAAAAAATAATAAAGGGAGAACAAGTGCCTTTCAGTTCCGTTAGGAGTCTTTTAACAGCTTCTGTAAAACCATTAACTGGCTGACAGATTAGCAACACAAACAAAAGCATCTAAGGTCATGGATTCATGTTTTTGCACTGAAAAATTACTTTTTTGACCACGGGCAGAAACATGTCCTGAAAATTTTAAACATAAATATATTTTTCTGATTTTTTCATCTAACGTTGGGTGGTTTAGGCAAAATACTTACGTTTATCATCTCCAAGCAACAAATGTCCATGTCCTATGATTGGCAACGCACCAGGGTACAAAGGTGGTAATAGGGGTGATCGCGGCTTCATCCAATGCCACAGAGCGAGCGCAACACAGCATGTTACCAACAATACTACCAGTAACATTGTAATCGCATGAAAAACTTTTCCTGTGTGAAGAAATTAATTGGTAAATAGTATTTATATACCACCCATTGATTTCGAACTGCACGAAAGGTGATTAGTGTAATCCCTACTAATATTATAAATGTGAATATAAGTTTGTTTGTTACGCTTTCACGCGAAAACTACAGAACGAATTTGGATGAAATTTTGCACACAGATAGTTTATAACTTGGATTAAAACATAGGATTTCTTTTTATCCCGGTAGTAAGATCCCATGGGACAATAATCAAACTTCACGCGGGCGAAGCCGCTGGCAGAAGCTAGTAAATAATAATTAAGCACGTCATTATTTTTTTCTTGTTAATTGAGTCAGATAACCCGACAACTGAGACCACGTTCGTCTTTGTGAAAATGTATTTGGTGTGCGCTGTTATTTTTCAAATAAGATTACCGGCGGAAGAGTCGGTATACACAGAGATTTTAGGTTTTGAAATGTCAAGCAGAATTAGAAAAATATTCAAATTCCAACAACATACATTTTATGTCAAGCAAATTGACATTGACTCTGAAATAAGGTTACCGGAGTAATAAAAATCTATACCCATATATATTTACGCTCCCATTTTGTTTTTTTTTTTTTTAACTCCAGACAAAGTAAGACTGACAGTATACTGAACCAAGGACGTTGGGAACTTAACAATTAACTCAATTATAAGCAATTCGATTATGGGGTAAAATGTTATTTTTGACCCTCATAAAAGCCATATTTGTAAAGGTTTTAATCAATAATTAGAACCTTACATAATTATACTGACCTGCAAACTGTGAAACACGTTTTTTTTTTCTAGCCTGCTCTGTCCCACTCCTAGGCACGCCCCCCCTCTACTTCTTCAAGTTTGGTTGGAACTAATAAAATAAAAATACGTAAAATAATATATTTAGCCAGTGACCCTGATGCGCCTTCAAACTTGTAATCCATGGAGTTTTTAGTAAGACTGGGCGTTATATATACCTACTTTGTCCTTGCTGCGTTTTACTTAATTATAAATTGTCTAATTTTAGACATGAGATATTATCCACATGTTCACTAATACTATGAAGAAGAAAGATAATAATATGATGTTTTGTTTGTTTGTGGAACTCCTCAACCGATTTAAAAAAATCATTCACCATTAGAAAACTACATCTTCACCGAGTGACATAAGATATGAATTTTAGGATCTCATGCAAATTAGCCGAGCATAATTTCGGCGGACAATGTCTAGGGTGAACCGCTAGTTATATTTAAACTTCATCAGTTTATATAAAATAATTTTTAATAACTTAGGTACTTAAATAACTGAATTAAATTAAACTAGCTGTTGCCCGCGACTTCATCCGCGTGAACCACCTTTGTCACCTAGGGGTATAAATGTAGCCTAAGACTTGTTTTCTTACCTACCGAATAGACAATTTTTTTTTTTAAAGATGATGATAATAGTGATTTATTTATTTATTCAACTATGATGACATTATGTTGACTCTGCAGGGTAAACCTTAGTTGCCAGTAAGTCGCGCATTTGTCCTGATACCCCAATAAACCTGTACAGAAGTCGAATCCGCCATCTTCTGGATGTCATAATAAATACCATATTCGTAATCAGCACCCCTGATAATCTCGGAAGCGACACCCATAATGATTTTTAAATTTTCATTCCAACCCCATTGCAACCCAAATGGGGATGATGGAATTTCAGGTCCGCCACATTCAATCTTAAAATCATTGTTTTTGTAATACACCCAACCCGATACACAATACAAACAACACCCATGTTGGTTTTCAGACTTTGTCACGCCATTTCTCCATATAAGGGGTTGAATTCTGAACAAAACTGAAACAAATGTTCATTTATCGATAGGAGTACTCCTGTTAAGTTTCATATAAAATAGACTAACTAATCTTGTTTCCCCATTCAAAGTTTGGAGCCCCGTTTCATCCCTTTGGAGGACGAATTTTGTACATTATTTCTAACTGCACTCAAAGAGTACATAGGAAACCTATTTGCTAATTTTGGATTCTGTAGACCCAGCGGTTTGGGCTGTGCATTGATTTTTAGACTTGGTTACCCCATTTCCCCCTCTTAGGGTTTGAATTTCGAAAAAATCTGAAACCCGTTTCTCCTCATTTATTAATAGAAGTACTCCTGTGAAGTTTCGAATGAAATAGTCTACCTAATCTGGTTTCCCCAAACAAACTTCGGATCACCGTTTCACCCCTTTACATAGTGAATCTTGAAAAATCCTTTCATAGTGCACCCTAGGACCAAATAAGGAACCTACTCGTATTTGTCAATTTTGGAATCTGTAGACCCAGCGGTTTGGGCTGTGCATTGAATTTTAGACTATCGAACCATTTGCCCCTCTAAGGGATTGAATTCTGAAAAAACCTGAAGCACGTTTCTTCTCATTTCTCGATAGGAGTACTCATGTGAAGTTTCGAATGAAATAGTCTAACTAATCTTGTTTCCCCACACAAATTCTGGAGCCCCGTTTCACCCCCTTAAAGGATGAATTTTGAAAAGTCCTATCTTAGTGCACCCCTAGATCACATAAGGAACCTGCTTGCCAATTTTGGAATCTGTTGACTCAGCGGTTTGGGCTATGCATTGATTTTTGGACTTTGTCACCCAATTTCCCCCTTTTAGGGGTTGAATTTTGAAAAAACCTAAAACCCGTTTCCACTCTTTTTTCAATTGGAGTACTACTGCGAAGTTTCGAATTAAATAGTCTAACTAATCTGGTTTCCCCTTACAAACTTTGGAGCCCCGTTCCCTTAGAGTGTTAATTTTGAAAAATCCTTTCTTAGTGCACCCCTTGACCACATGAGGAACCTTCTTGCCAAATTTGGAATCTGTAGACCCAGCGGTTTGGCTTGTGCGTTGATATATCACCCAGTCAGTCATAAAAATTCACAGCTCCTCTCCCGTAGATGATAGCGTGATAATTTGTAGCCTATAAAATTTATTGCAAGCAAAATAACCCATAGGTTGACCAGAAAAATACAATCGAACCCGATAAAATAATAGTCGCAAAGAAATAATTAATAATCACAATAATGGAATAATCCAATAACACTTGCCCGCCCCGGGAATCGAAACCCAGTAGTTCCGCTTGTGACCACCCGCCCAACGAGGCAGTCTTACACATGACACATCATATTTTTTACGCAAACGAAGTCGCGGGCAACAGCTAGTGTATATGTATTTTATAATTAGATTGAAATATTTTAACTTAGGTATATTATTTTGATTAGTGAGATCTTTGTTTCTTATACAGAAAAGATGCATGGTGAGAAAAAACACATTGACAATACAATGACGCATGTTTATGAAGCGTGAACAGGCTTAAATGACGGATTTGCGTGTTTAAAGTTTTTGTAAATTCATCCCCTAAGCGGTTATTATAGGGGTTGAAAGTTTGTATGACACTGTCATTGTTTGACGATAGAAACGTGAAAATTGAAATAATCCTCATTATTTCAATTTTGTTGTGTGTTCGGTTACAGATACTAAAACATAGTAGTTCGTTTTATTAGTATTAAGGGAAAGTAAGTTACTTTTCAGCCATTCAGCTGCCCGAGCCATTCCTGACTTTGCTCTTAGTTTGAGAATTTTTAATTTTCGTGATTCAGTTTATTGAACAAAATTTAAAATTCTTAAAATGAACTTTATGGTAATGGTTACAAACACCATTTTAAGATTTTTTTAACGTGTTTTATTTACGCGTCATTTTAGGCCCCCAGTACTCTAAAACGCGTTGATTGTAAATAATTTTAATATTCTTAAAGAGCTAGCTAAGTGTAACGTACTGGTTAAATATAAGGATTCCCATGGACAGAGATGACACAAAATATCTATGCATATCCGTTACTACTTCATTTTTATAATGAAAGAAAATTTTCAACTAAATTTTTTATTTTCGTGTAATCGCGATCAAAAAGACAAGTAGCCAAATGGATCCTCATGCAAGTACCTCAAATGACACAAATTACACATTATTGAAAAACCAATCCCATTTTATTCAAAAAAGGTTGAACTTACTTTAAACCTTGGTACTAATATTCTAAAATTCGAATGTCTCGAAAGTGACCGTATTATTGTAACGGGTCTTTTAAGCCTGTTACATGAAAGCGGATTTATTTCTTTAAAATTTTTTTTTTTTTGTGTAGTGGTCACACTGATTTTTCTTAGCTGTGGAGATTGTCTTTGACAACTGTCACTTTCCGACTGAAAATTTTAGAAGATGCGGTGATTTGGATCGCTTTAAATTAAATCCGTATAAACGGGTTACAAGACACCGGAAATTAATCCAAAAAATGGTGTCAGCCGGTGGTCTTCCATTGTTCCCACAGGGATTTTGTTTTATTTCGATGGTAAGCGAGTTCTTCGTATTTTTCCAATACAAGTTCAAAATTGTGTTTGCGTGGTGTCTGACACTCATCGTTGCAAATATTACATTGTTTCAGGAATCATAGATACCCTTATTAGCTATTCTGGATGTCCTGCATGAGTAGGACAATCATTCGTATTTTGAAGGAAACAGTAAGTAGTATATTTGATAGAAATTCTCGGAGGCGTGTGACGCCATATTTTTGGTAATAGCGTCATCTAACAAAATTGTTCGTATTTGCAGCCCAATGAGGTGTTTCCTTTTCCTTCTACAACTTAAAATTTTGGACGCGCGGCTCCTACAAACTCACCTGGGACGCACGCCTAAGTGGAGGACCCATGAGATGAGCATCATGTGTGGTGGGCTGGTTTTTCTGGCCTTGGTATAATTTTAACTTTATTATATAAAAAGTGCAATAATGATCTGATCCTCTTCTGACTTTCTTAGTTTTAAATACTCGTTTTTTTTAGGAAGGAATCTTCAATTGTTTAGTTTAAGCCCAGCAGCCTACGGGCAAATAAAGTTAGATTTTTCTTATAACTATGTTCGACTTTTATTGATGCCCCCCGCTAGCAGATCAAAGGTTTTTAATGCCTGCTGCCTGAACAATCCGTAAGCATGGTGTGTGCTCTGGCGCCCGAGGTTCATTTTAAACTTATTTTTTGAGCACACACACACTATTCATATTTTATTTTAACCCAGTAGCTTCACAACACTGGAGAACACCTAGCATCCATATATATATATATATATTTTTTATTTTTTATTATTACAATTGTCGCTCAGCGAACAGGGACTTGAAGTAGGTTGTCTGGTGCTTGTTTATGAGTATATACGGTCATTATTGCACAAGAATTAATTAACCTATGAGTCTTTTGTTTGTTCATCATTGTTATTTTAATAACTTTGTGTTTATTTTAGTTATTGACTCATAAGTAGTACTTAACTTATTTTGGTGAATCTTTGTAAACTATGTTTAGTGTTTACAATTGATAATTTTGTTTATTGACTTGTTTGTTTTAATAACATGTTTTTTTTTCTTAGCAAAACCAACATATTTATAGTATAGACCGCGTTTAGTTGTTGCGCTCAACAGGAAAGTTATTTTAAAAAACTAAGTTTAACTTTGTGTGTAATTAATTTAATCTAATTGTTAAGTACAATATTGTACATTTAATTTAACTAGACTTAAGCTGTTTGTAAGTGATTATTGCACTTTTTTAAAACGATATTTAACTAAGTAATTTTTCATGGGCAAACCACATTGACTTTCATACTTAACCTCAAACTTGAGAATTTATTTTCAAATCTTAAAACTTTTTGACGTTTAGTTCTTGCTTATCGCTTCTTATTTGACTTGCTGTTTTGTTAATCTGTGACAATGGAACCCAATTTACTTCAAAACATTTTGTAGATTTTATGAAAGGTTTTAATATAACCAAAATATTTTATAATACTTTGTATACACCTCAAAATAATCCTGTTGATAGGTATAATAAAACGGTCGAAACCTGCATATCGTGTTTTGTTAAAGATGATCATAGAACTTGGTCAAGTTTTTTGCCCAATGTTCAATTAGCTTTAAATAATAGTGTAAACCTTGCTACTGAGTTTACTCCTAACTTTCTGATGTTTGGTAGGGAGCTTATTCTTGATGCGTCATTACATCATTTTAGTAGTTCTGTTGAAGATTTAACTCAACTAGAAATTTCAAATAGGAATGCTTATGCAGTTTCTCTTAGTTCACTTAGTGATATTTTTGTTAAAGTTCAAGCTTACTTGTTAAAGGGGTATAAGCGAAATGCCGCTTATTATAATAAAGGTCGGAAAGTCATTTCTTTTGATGTGGGTGATATGGTGTGGAGAAGAAGTTTTGTTCAATCTCATGCACCTGCATATTTTTCGGCTAAGCTTGCACCTAAGTTTGTAAAGTGTAAAATAACTGAAAAGGTTTCAGATAACGTCTATGTTTTGAAATATTTAAATAAAGGTTCAGTGGGGCGTTATCATGTTAAAGATATTATTAAATTTTAATTTTGGGAACTTTTAGACTTTGTTTTGTTATTAAGTATTTTTGTGTGAAGATCAGTATTTGTTAGAATGATGTATGAAAGGCTATTACTGTTTGAAACTTATTATTATGTTAGGTAACTTCACTATAATTTATTAGATTCCAATTCGATTCTTTCTAAAATAAAGCTTAGGTCATTCTGGTTAATTTAATACTAGTTTTTTTTCACACTAACTATTTTTCACATCGAAGGATCTTATTTATGTTTTGTTTGTTTTTGTTGGATTAAATGATTCTATTTTCTTTTTAAGGGTAACCTTTTACCTGTTTACATTTTATTAGAATCTTATATAATCCTACACTTCAGGTAATTTTACCTTGGGATTAAAAGACTTAAATTCAATTTCAAGTTTTTGTAATCTTCACTTTTTTTTCATAGTTTAAAATCATTCTATTTCCTCTTCGTTATAAATAGTAATCGATTTTTAAATCTATTTTGTTTTGTTCATTGTCAGAATTGTTTCTCATTTTTACTAGAGTTTCATTCTTTTTAATGATCGGATTTGACTTTGTTAGTAACGCGTTCATCCTGGACTTTGCTTTTTAGGGTCATTCTGTAACTTTTGTTGCAAAATGCCTTATCATTTTTTTGGATTTTGGTGTAATTTTTGACCTTGATTTCGACTCTTTTACCATTGTGCTCGGAAGGTCGGTGGTGTTGTGCCGGTCACAATGTGGGATTTTGGCCCCGGCCATATTTTTTCCTTTTCCATTGTGTTGGACATTGTTGTTCCAATCACAATGCGGGATTTTTTTTTGACTTTCGTCATTCTTTTTCTTTGCGCTCGGAAGTTCGGTGGTGGTGTGCCGATCGCATTGTGAAACTTTGGGTTTCGCCCTTTTGTTATTGAGATTTCTCGTTGGAGATCTCAATGTTTTTTTTTTGTGAATTTGTTTGTGTCTGGGAGATTGGTAGTGTTGAGCCAGTCACAGCATTCACATTCTTTTGCAGCTGTTGTGCTCAGGAATTCGGTGGTGATGAGCCGATCACAATACGCTTTTTCTTTGTTTTGTTGCAGGTTGTTCCTGTAGCAATATTTTTAAATAAAGTCCTTCAGCTTTATTTGAAAACTTTTGTTTGGATTTTCAAATTTTTTTTGGATTGTAGAACACGGAGTTAGTCAGTGGCGATAGAGCCTAACTGCACTCTAGAGATGGTAGAGTTGGAAGCAGCTGACCTAGTAGTCAGTGGCGATAGTGCCTAACTGCACTCAAGGTGGTGCTGTTCCAAATGGATTGAAATTTTTAGTCAGTGGCGAAGGTGCCTAACTGCACTAAAAATTGTAGTTTGTTTTGTATTGGTATATTGTTAGCTAGAAATTTTTGATCAGTGGCGAAGGTGCCTAATTGTACCAAAAGTTGTAGTTTGTTTTGGTATATTGTTCGAGTTTGTTCGAAATTTTTAGTCAGTGGCGAAGGTGCCTAACTGCACTAAAGGTTGTAGTTTGGAAGCGGTAGCGAGATTTCTCTCTTCGTTTCATTTATCTAAGTTTTTATAACTTATTTTTTATTCTGTTTTTCACAGATTTCCTTTTTTCGTTATTTATATTTTTTTGCTTTTATTGAGTTCTTGATACTTAGTCGCTTGACGTTTTCAGAATTCATTTACACTTTGAATCTTTTATGATTTTTTTCTTTTATTTGGAATTAGAAAGTAATTAAGTTTGGTTGAAGATTTCTTTCTAATAAAAGAAAGTTCTTTTCTTTTATTTTTCGGGGAGGGATGTAATGTAACGGGTCTTTTAAGCCTGTTACATGAAAGCGGATTTATTTCTTTAAAATTATTTTTTTTTTGTGTAGTGGTCACACTGATTTTTCTTAGCTGTGGAGATTGTCTTTGACAACTGTCACTTTCCGACTGAAAATTTTAGAAGATGCGGTGATTTGGATCGCTTTAAATTAAATCCGTATAAACGGGTTACAAGACACCGGAAATTAATCCAAAAAATGGTGTCAGCCGGTGGTCTTCCATTGTTCCCACAGGGATTTTGTTTTATTTCGATGGTAAGCGAGTTCTTCGTATTTATCCAATACAAGTTCAAAATTGTGTTTGCGTGGTGTCTGACACTCATCGTTGCAAATATTACATTGTTTCAGGAATCATAGATACCCTTATTAGCTATTCTGGATGTCCTGCATGAGGAGGACAATCATTCGTATTTTGAAGGAAACAGTAAGTAGTATATTTGATAGAAATTCTCGGAGGCGTGTGACGCCATATTTTTGGTAATAGCGTCATCTAACAAAATTGTTCGTATTTGCAGCCCAATGAGGTGTTTCCTTTTCCTTCTACAACTTAAAATTTTGGACGCGCGGCTCCTACAAACTCACCTGGGACGCACGCCTAAGTGGAGGACCCATGAGATGAGCATCATGTGTGGTGGGCTGGTTTTTCTGGCCTTGGTATAATTTTAACTTTATTATATAAAAAGTGCAATTATGATCTGATCCTCTTCTGACTTTCTTAGTTTTAAATACTCGTTTTTTTTAGGAAGGAATCTTCAATTGTTTAGTTTAAGCCCAGCAGCCTACGGGCAAATAAAGTTAGATTTTTCTTATAACTATGTTCGACTTTTATTGATGCCCCCCGCTAGCAGATTAAAGGTTTTTAATGCCTGCTGCCTGAACAATCCGTAAGCATGGTGTGTGCTCTGGCGCCCGAGGTTCATTTTAAACTTATTTTTTGAGCACACACACACTATTCATATTTTATTTTAACCCAGTAGCTTCACAACACTGGAGAACACCTAGCATCCATATATATATATAGTTTTTTAATTTTTTTATTATTACATTATATTCCGAAACGTCTAAATTGAAAACGCCCTTAGGATCATTTCATGCAACTTGATTAGAACCTTTAACCTAACTAGAGAATGACTTTCATCGATGATCTAACGATGGAAGACAGTAGTGAGAAGTCCCCAAAAGGTTACAGCAGCTATATATCGTGTTTTGGCTCATTTCATTTCATTTCATGAGAACTTTAGGACCTGGTTGGAGTATGACTGTCATTGACGGTCCAACGATGGGGACAAAAGGCAGTTGCAAGAAGTCATTAACGGTTTACAGCAGTTATATCGTGTCCCGACTTATTGCATGCACCTTGATGAGAACTTTCGACCTGGCTGGAGTACGACTGTCACATTAAGTGTCTAAGGAAGCAAACGTAAATGATAATAATATATATTTTATTTCAGATCAAATACAATCCATTTGTTGTTAAAATAAGTTTTAAACCAATTTTAGTAATAAAATAAGAAACACACCATTTACAAAATAGATACGACACCTGTGTGCCGTATCCAGTGAGCCAGCACAGGAGAGCTGTCGAGACAAACTCTTATTTGGAAAACCATAAGTAGAATTAATGAGCGAAGATTTCCGAGAAATTAAAATGTTACCTACTTGAATGTACACCAATATTATAAAGCTGAAGAGTTTGTTTGTTTGGTTTAACGCGCTAATTTCAGAAAACGGTGGTTCGAGTTAAAACTTATTTTAGTGTTGGACAACCCGTTTATTAAAGAAGGTTACATCACCAATAAATAGGAGCGGAGCATCAATGAAAAATTTCGCAAAAACAAAGATTATTTATTCCTTTTTCTTTGCATCCGATGCGAGCGCTGCACAACGCGGTTAAAGTTACACAGCAATGACGTACGAAGGAATTGTTCCTCTTAAGCATTAAAAAAAAAAGTCTGCGATAGCATAATATTATGTGTATTATTGAAGGTTGACTCACACTTTCTCTAACCCTCACTCGCAGACCAAGTTGCGCGGGTCAGCTAGTAAGGTTCGTAATAATAATAACGGACATAAATTGTTATAGCTCAGCTAATATGCAACGTAAGTATTACTATTAGTACTAGTATAAGTATTAATTAGTACAGATTATGTCAGGATTCACCACTTTTTAGGGTAGAAATACCGCTTTGCGAGACTTGCATTTTTGTACATATTATGTTCTTGACGGGATAGTAGTAGTATCTCGCTGATTGTTAAAAATATAAACTATCTCTTGATTTATCCCATATGTGAGCTCTTTCTTACTGTTAAACATTATAAAGGTAAATAAAAAAACAAGACATAAACATATGCATGGTGGAATTTTTCAATTACATCTGGAGGGAAAGTACTCTAAATACAGGAGGTAGCAAATTTTACTCAAAGGAAATATTCCTTTGTTCTTAAAGAGAAACAAATCTGCATTCACAGATTTTTGATAAATCGCTTGACTCACTTGGGAATCAAACCGACTTAAGTTCGAAAAAATTACATCCTGTACTTTTTTAATAAAAAGAACAGAAATGTTTCCTTTGAATACCATTTGCTATCTCTAGTCTAACGAGTATTTTCCCTCCAGGTGGTATTGCAAAATTCTACCCTATATATGACGGAGAAGCAGCACACTCCTCGACATCATCAGTGTTCACTAGTTTAGTGGGCGTCATTTCGGTGAAATGCGAGCACAAAACAAAGTATTTACTGTTTTACACAATTTAATGACAATATCTCACAATACTAGTTTGCTTAACAATTATATTCGAGCAGCTGGTTCATGACACCGATCTAACTTGATCACCAGCGATCCACCTCGATCCACCACCATTCTCCAAGCAATTCTTGCTCTGTTACCACATTTGTCCGGAAGGTAAAGATGATACCTCGACCCTACTCTATAATAGATGTGTTATTCTCTGCTTTGATTAAACATTACACGGTAGATTCAACATAATATTAAATGCGGTAAATCAAGTCAAATTAAATTAGTATTTAGCACTTTATCTTAAACAATTAACTCGTTTACTTGCACTTCCTCCGCCATAGGTATATAAAATGTCATGTTCTTAATTCTAATCGAATTTGTTTGCTAGTTACTGGCTTAATCAGAATATGACATTGTATCGGTATACTGTAGATGTCAGCAATGACGCGATATTTTCGAAAGATGTGCGCCAGCATTGTCTTCATAGCCATCATGCTGTACAGTCGCCCTGTTAAATAAAGAGATATCATTATGTTAAAGTGCTAGAAAACAAAGTCTATACGGTAGCTATCTACATTATGTTTCGGGTTTCTTCAGCAGTTTCACTAGCATTTTCAGCCAGCAAAAAGCCATGTTCATCATTTTGTACTTATTGGTCGTTTTAGTTTTTACCTATGCAGTTTCGTCTTCCAAGGCTAAAAGTGGCGAACGCGTTAGGGTTGTCAGGCAAAGACGTAGGGTCCAGCCATCGCTCCGGCTTGTACTGCTCCGCGTCTGCCCCCCACACGGGGTGACGATTAATTCCATACATCCCAATTATGCAAGTACTTCCAGCTGGTAATATGTAGTTTTCTGAAATATTAAGAAAAACCATATGGGATTAAAACCATTAAATCCAAAGACAAAGCATGGTTAGTAGATTTATAATGCATTATTTGATGGCGGTATTTTAAAAATACGTTTGGGAACCTCAGCCGCGGTTTAGAGCAATTGCCTGCTGGGGATAATACGAGTATGTTCTCAGCCGCGTTTGAGCGGAATTGTATTGTTACTTCAAATATTCTATTTAAAATGCACGTTTGTATATCAGTATCTAAATTGATGTTGATGAATTTATGGAAAGAGTGTATTTGTCACCGTAAAATTGTAAAACACGTTATATTACAATGTAACGTGTTTTTTCTCGCGATATTGTAATGTCTCGAATTATATTCAATTGAACATACGGAAGTATCTCTGCCCCCATAATCGGGCCTTGGGGCACCCCCACGTTAGGTTAGTTAGGTTCCTTTAAACCCTGCACTCGGAAATAGGGGCCCCGCGAAGCGGGGCTCCGTCGACTACGCTTTTTAGGGGGAATATAAAGTGTTTTAAATAAATAAATAAAATTCGTTTAATTCAGATAACAGTGATCCATATTTTGTTAGTATTACACACATCTTACATACTAGTGTTAGTAACATTGATATAAAAAGTAATATTATTAAAACAAAGGACGACCAGGCAGAAAGACTTCTCCTACCTAATCAACCTCCGCACAAAATGCCTGATATTTGGAGTATAGCTCTCCGCCACAGCTCTCAGGATATAGTTGCGACTACTCCGCACTCTGCACAACAGCGAAGCCGTTTTTTTGCGGATAATGGCATGAAAGCCATCGGTGTGGGCCTGAGCAAACATTTCTGAAGCGCTACAAAAACGGGGCAATCGCAACAACATCCTGAATGCATTATTATATTGAACGCGCAGGACATCCAGCGATCTCTTAGTGTAGTTGACCCATAGATTGCTCGTGTAAAAGCTCTGACAGAAGGCTTTAAAAAGAGTAACTTTCACTTGGTCAGAGCACCTAGCAAATCTACGGGCCAGCATGTTACCTCTGACCGCCAGTGCCCTACGCTCCCTCTCAATATCTTTGTCATCCTTAAGGTCGTCGGTAATAAAATGTCCAAGGTACTTGAAATTGGAGACCCTATTTAAATGGAGCCCATTTAGCTTTATAAAGTCTGGTACAGAGTCTGGACATCTACCAGCGGCCTTAAAGAGCATATATTCACTCTTGGTGACATTATAAATAAGTCCATGTGAGGCAGCGTAAGTCTCACAAACTTTGAGCAATTCCCTGATTGCCCCAGCAGTCGGGCCCAGCAGCACCATGTCGTCTGCGTAACTAATGTTATTGACGTTCACTCCATTTATGCGACATCCAACAGTCATGCTGCTGAGCTCGGTGATGAGGCCATCAACATACAGATTGAAGAGCCTAGGGGATGTTAAACCCCCTTGTCTCACACCGCATTCCAATCCATATGCTGGAGAGAGAGTGTTAGACCACTTCACCTGGTTCTTCTGGTTGGCATACCAGAACTGAAAGATTTTCAGTACATCAGCAGGGGTACCCCTGTTCCTCAACTTGTCCCAAAGCACATCATAGAAGACGAGATCGAAGGCCTTTGAGAGGTCAAGGAAACAGGCGTACACCGGCGTCTTACGATCGGTATAATATTGAACAGTATGCTTGAGACTCAAGATAGCTGTTTCAGTTGAAAGTCCAGGCTGGAACCCAAATTGTGCTTCATGAAAGTTTAAAACGGTTTCCAAACATGAGTCAAGCACACTGTCCAATACCTTAGCCATGATCGCAGCCAAGGAAATCGGACGATAATTCCCCTTATTCGATATGTCCCCTACCCTGTTCTTAACGATTGGGACCACAAGCGTTTTCATGAAATTTTCCGGCAGGTACGAATGGCGTAGACACAACGTATAGAACAATGACAAGACCCTCGGTATGTGGACTCCTGCATATTTCAAATGCTCAACGCTGAGTCCATCATGACCTGGAGACTTGCCTCTGCTCATTTCCTGTATGACTCTTTTGATTTGCTTGGCAGAGAAGTGAATAGATGTCTCTTTTGCCTTACAAAAATACTCGACATCTTCAGAAGGAACTGAGGGACCAAGGGGAGACTGCACCTGGAAATGTTTCATAAACAGGTTAGCAATATCCCCGTGATCACTGTGTCCCTCCACACTCACCGCAAGGCCAGGCCTAACGTCCAACTTACCTGTGGATTTCCAAAATTTGCCAAAGTTATTGGTAGCTCGTTGTTCTGCTATTATGTCCATTTTTATTTGTTCTTGGTTATTCTGGCACCATTTCAAACGACTTTTGAAAACTTTACGAGCCTCTGTCATTTTTTCATATACATAACCATAAGTTGGTCGTCCATGTTCTATCCAGGTTTGAAATTTAAGCCTGGCCTCGCTATGAGCATCACGTACATGTTTATTCCAGCCACACAGCGAACGATGTTTTCTGTGAGGCCCATAGTTACTTGCCTCTTTAGATTGCTCAGCTGCCTCACTAAGAACGTTCACAATCCGATCATAAAACTTATCCAAACTTATTCTATGTTCAGTCAAGCTGCATGACCCATGACTGCACTCCGTAAATTCTTGAGGGAAATCGATATCTCGCAATTTACTGTTACATAGAAACCGGTACTTTTCAATTTCAGAACAGGTTCTTTCACCCCATATAACCGCCCTACAGGGCACTGTCTGAGTCACCAGTTTTGACCTAACTATACTTAAATCACATACAACATAGATGGGTAAATGATCAGAGTTATACACATCCTCGTTAATACCTACATCCACAACAGTGTGCCAAGCTGATAAAGATACCACACAATGATCGAGCCATCTCCTACACCCATGCGCATCACTAATAAATGTGTAGTGATTTTGCTCAGCACCTAGGATTTCAGTATCGGCACAAACCCATGACTGGTCAGTACAAAAGTTCGTCAACTCATCATAAAATTTTTGTTTGGGGTGCGCGTTAAAATCTCCCAATATAAAAACATTTTCAACATCATAACTTGCTACAATCGCATTGATCTCACTTAATATATCCGTAAACATAGTCAAATTCTCCGGCGAGTCCGTGGGCATGTACACAGAAAAAACAAGAATGGAGCGCTCGCCTATGGCTGCCTTTATGGCCACAATCCGTTTACTACCACAGTCCAAAACAGAGACAGATTCAAACAAGCCTTTCCTCCAGAGAATGGCCACTCCCCCATACGGTCTTCCTATTAACGGTCCCGCGGTTGTATCAACCGCCGACTTACCAGTAAATTCAAAGTCTTGGCTTATGGTTCCTAACATCAATATGTCATGGGGAAGAAGCCATGTCTCTTGGAGGGCTACAAGATCAGACCAAGCACAGATTGCTCGAATGTTATCAATAGAGCGTTTTGCTGACTGACAATTAAAACTAGTAAACGTTGAGTACTTGTTGGTATTGCTTAACATTGTAAAAACATTTAATCAACTTTAACTCTAGACTCTGGCTTGGTTCGATACATGAAATGCACAAACCGCCTAAAAGTAATGCCCTCCGGCCACAGTTGGTCATTTAGAAATATATCAACTTTATGTTTTGATACAAATACTTTAAAGGCATTGTACTTTTTAAAAGACTTAATGTTAATCTTTTTTAAAGACACACTCTCATTTGTTTTCGTTTTAATGTAACTGATAATATCAGTTTCTTGAGTTTCAGTACTAACGTTTGAGATTAACAATGGCACTTTAACATCGGCTGCCCGAAAATTAACATTAGGCTCAGTGGAAGCACGGCCCCGCTGACTAGCTAACCTCTTTTGTTTTGATGGTTTGTTTTGTACTAACTTCCAATCCTTGTCAGGATCCTCTACCATTTGCTCACTATTCACATTAGTTTTACACAAACTCGAACTGTCCACTGTTTGTAGTTCACTCGATTTTGTTCCAGTCGACATCGCAGTGGCATACGTAACGATGGTAGGGGACTCGATCGGCCCAGGCGCACACGTCACACACGTTGTCGGCGCAGTGATTGGTTCGTTCAAGGTCACACCAGCCGCGTTACTTGTTTCTGTCTCTGCAAACATCATGCCCCTGCGTGTGCTTCTATTGAATGTTTCGCTCTCGCTCACATCGTTCACTATCGCTGCGACTGTTTGTTTACGTTTTTTTGAGTCACCGTCATTAGCTCGATGTATTGTAATTCTTGGCGAATTCTCCATCGCTGAGTCATTCGCTCTGGAATCAGCTCTGCCGTCATAACAAAGAAGGCCGTAACTGACAATTTTGTCAAAAATGAGTTATAACCATATTTGAAATCAGCAAAGAAAATCCTATCTTATGGTCTTACTCACAAAGCTGTAACTCGTATCAGATCAAAGATAGCATAAGAATTTTAGCCTTAACTACGACATAAATTATGGTTTTTGAATCTGAAAAGCCTTAATTACACAATAACGGCTTTTTTTGTTAGTATTTTCGTAATTCTAGTATGGGAGGCCGCAATTACCAATTAAAAATTATTAAGCTTTAAATATTAAATAAATTTACTACTAGAAAAAGCCCTAACTACGCAATAAGGGCTTTTTACATAAGTATTTTGAAGGAACGCTTCCTCATTCGGAAGCCATGCCAAGCCAAGCTATGCCGTAATTACATTCTACGCAATTACGCCCTTTCAGATAAGTATTTCACAAATTATAATTATTTTTTTGCTAAGACAAAAGGGCAAAAATAAAATAAAATGAATACGCATGTCTGATTTTAAATAAATTATGGTTCAACATATAGCCTATATTTTTTGACGTTTTATAAAATAAGCATCACTAACTAAAACCATTCAGTAAACCGCGGGCCTCCGTTTTAGATAAAACTTCAATTATCTCGGAATCAACGTTGACGTAGTTACGGCCTTCTTTCTTATAACGGCAGAGCTGTAATTGCGTAGCTGATATCGGCACATACTGCAAACCTATAGGGCCACTATTATCTAATATGACACTGTTCTCCAGACAAGCGCCTCGCCTTTTATTTATATTAATATTTGGCGTGCAGAAATTATTCACTAACGATGCACATTTCACATTTTGTACCTCAAACTTAAGCACATCAAACTGTTCTTTGGTTACCATTTTATCTTCCAAATCCTTGCACTTAGTTTGTAATATCAAAATGTCCTTTAAAAGTCGAGTTGCATCAACATGATCAAAGGTCACTGGTGGAAGTTTATGTAACTCCTTGGCCACAAATATAGGGAATAGGTCCGGATCCGTTGCTTTCATTAGACATACTATGTCATCTAAATCTCTGGACATTTTCTTCTTGCCGTCTTTTCGACGAATTGGCATCTTCTTCGATTTGGCAAGCGATTCAAATAGCAGTGTTTTCGCGTTCACAATATCATCAGCTGTGAAGGATGATGTACACAACTGATGAATGCTCACTTCGTCCATAAAATCCAACACATTTCTTAGAAACGCCAAAAGTTCGTTAATCACAACATTGCAATTTACACATTTCACAGTTTTTGACGACATTGTTCTCGCGATGAGTCACTTGTCACTTCGGCAAGCAATACGCGTCCGTGCTCAGTTGAGACCGACCCGAGACTGGAGTGAACTGGTTTTAAGGTTATGTCATATTAATCGGTATTTCTCAGGAATGGTGCATTATCTTTTCATGAGAGTTGTGCCACTGGGCAAGGGGGACCCCTCCTTCCCTCCACACCGCGTAAGTTGACTACCATCGCATGCATTTCACGAAAAATTATGCGTTTTGTTGTAAGCAGTATGTTCATTTGACAATAATTCGAGACTTTACAATATCGCTAGAGATATTACAATATAATGTATTTGACAATTTTACGGTGACATATCCAAAGTAAGGGTGAATGGGTACTATGACAGATGATACGCATACAACACGCTGGTCCTGGGGTGAGCTGGTGGTGGTGGGTGGAGGTGGTGGTTGACGTGGTCGCCCACAATGGGCCTTATCAAAAGGCTTAAAGTCACTCAAAGGGCAATGGAGAGGGCTCATTCGACGCTTGGCCGCTGCAGCGTGCAGACGTGCAATGCCCCCATCGACGCCCTAAGCCGAGGTCCGTACCGTGCCCTTAGAGCGCTGTCGCTTAGTTTATAATCATTTTTGCCCTGGCTGGAGGCTTTAAATTCAAGGCATCCACAGAACTTGCCCGGTTAAGCAGAAGCCAGTCTTCTCAGGCTGAACTGCGAGATGCCCTACATAAAAAAAAAGAAAAATGGAGAGGGCTATGCTCGGAGTTTCCTTGCGTGATCGAATAAAAAACGAAAACATCCGCAAGAGAACCAAGGTCACCGACGTAGCCCGAAGAATTGTCCAACTTAACTGGCAGTGGGCTGGTCGAAAAGTTTTGCAGTGGCGACCACAAACCGGAAGACGATGCGTTGGAAGACCTCCCGCTAGGTGGACCGATGACCTGGTGAAGGTTGCGGGAATCCGTTGGATGCGAGTCGTAAGGGACCGGACAATGTGGCGACACTTGGGGGAAGCCTATGTCCAGCAGTGGACGTCTTTCAGCTGAAATGATGATACAAGTTCAATGAATGATATTGTACGTACTTAGTTGTAGATCAGATTGAATGCTTCTTGCAACTGTCGGAGCTGGAGGGTACAGTCTCATACTCTCTTTCAAAACTGCTTCTAAATACAGCAACTTTGGTAGATCTTCTTTTGTGAGATCTCTGTCTTGGTTTCCAAGCACTGTTTGTAACCTGTTTAGAAAAACGTTCCATAACATTTCGAATACGTTAGCCATCATGACTATAATCGCCTTCTATAATTCTTTGAACAGCATACTCCACCTTATTTAAACTTTACTTAGGTTTATATTATCTGTCATTTAGGCAGATAGTCTTCGTCCTACTTGACAATATAATTTTTTGTGTCAAAATACTGCTTTCGTTAAAAAGGCATATAAAGTTTCATGACAAACATTGGCAGTTTATCTGGATTTGAATTTTCTCAGAATTGTAACCTACCGTTAACTGTAGAAAGTAACTTCAGTGTACCTTAAGCATACAAAAGATATAAAATTAAGAAAAAATAGAAAGTATGTGCTGTGTGCCTCACGGCTGTGCCAAAAAGGTAAATTTCAACATTTATGCCAGACGCTAGTCTTCCCATGAACCTTGAAGTAGTAAGTGACGGAAAAACAGTTCCGAACACAATAATCATATAAATAAATGGTCAAAAGTAAACAGATATAGACATAAATAATTAAATGTGTTTGTACGAGTTCGAATAAAGAAAAATCTTGTAATAAATATTTTATTGTGTTAGAAAGTGACACTGGTAACTATGAATTTATGTGCAGTGTTATGAAGACCTGGCGTGTTTTTGTATCAACTCCTTCTTCGCGTCATCAACGTCTCGCGTCAAATGCGCGCGCGCCACCGATCATACGACTTCTGTAGCAATCACGGTCACTTGATCAATAGAAACCGTTTGACAATATTTTTTGAAACTTACTCTTTATAAATTCGTTCTTGCATATCAGGATAGGATCCCATCAATAATAACGTGTATGTCATTGCAGTGGCCGTTGCATCGTAAGCGGCTGCGACAATAGTGTTCAAGTGTTCCCTGATCTCATCATCCGTAAAAACATCCTGTGTGTCCAGAAGTTGATCCAGGAGTGGCTTGAATTTGTCTAAAATTAATAACATTTTTTTTTTGTTTCTTTTTCTTTATTTCTGTGACAATGAGGCACCTAATACACGTATATCATCATGGTTGTGTCGTACTATATGGTGTCACATCCCATATCTTCCCGTAGTTGTCGTAAGAGGCGACCCTATGATTTTATCGCCACTGTACTGTGATAGCCAACCCGGCTGTCAAGCAACCAATACCGACGACTTGACCTGGCAACATACAACACGCCTACACTTCTGACCGACGAGAATACAACCGAATTCTAACAGGAATTGAACAGGTTGCGACATAGTATTGTAGGATTATCTGAAATCCGAAGAGAGGGGAAGGACACGATAATCCTGAAATCCAGAAACCTGCTCTATTTTCGGGAGGTTGAGTCCTAAGGTGGTGTACTCGTATTATTCACGTGTTTCTTGTGAATAACGTGTCAAACTCCTGAAGGCGGGTCAAATACCGGTACTAGAGGCCCTTCAGAAGTTGTTCAATTCCGTCATACTCGAAACAAAAACGCCGTAGTACAGGGGTGTGATGATACTTTTCTTCTGCAAGTTGTTTTGAAGTGTCATCGTGATGATACTTTTGACGATTTTCAGCCTCCGATAATAAGCCGAAATCAAATAGGGCTTTAACAGCGTAGGCCACATACATACGTTGCGGCAGATTATTATTAGATTTTCCACTTTGGATGGAAATGCTGATTCTTGGGTCAAAAGAAAGGCGAGCTCTCTGGTCAAGTGAAGAATCGACTAACCGCTTGGTGGCATCCCGAAATACTAGGTGGGTACTCAGAGCCCATGGCCCTTGTGTTTCAACCCCAAAAGGCTCATTTTTTAATCTAAGCTTTCAAATCAAATCAAATCAAATCATTTAATCTTTGCAAACATGGGTTATAGGTACATGGTGTTCTTTTAGAATAGAGTTCTCCACATTTTGCCGTCACGTAGGCATGCAAATAATTGGTTTACAATAGAATTATAATTTAAAATAAGTGGCATGTCATTGGAATAGCATACAATAAAATAAAAAATTAAGAAAATGTCAACATTGTCAAAAAATTAAAAAAATGTCAAAATTATCAGCATGCCAATTAGAATAACGGTAATTCATTCGAGCTATTATAACTAATACCTTGTGTGGACTTTGTATTTTCCTCAAAACCAGAATTTGCTTTCAGCTCCAATTTTCGTTTATTGATTACCTGAAAAATAATGTTTATTTTGTAACGTTGTATTAGACGAAGGTGAGTTTCAATTCTTCAAGCAAATTTTTTAGACTTAATATTTTTAATGTCACGGAATTTCTAAAATTAACGCCTGACTTTTGTTTTCCATGCCTCGTTGGTCTAGTGGTCGAAAGTGTTATTGTTGAGTATGAAGTCCTAAGCTTGATGGCAGAGTATGGCATAGAGTTTTTGGGCTTTTCCACTTACATTAAAATGTCCAACAATATCACCATTACAAACGGGTACGTATCATAATCGCGAATTTTCAAACACCGAACTTTAAAATCCCGATGGACGAAATCCCAAAAATTGAAACGCCAAAAGGTTGTTTGATCGAAAGTTTAAAATCCCGAATATTCATTTGCCCGAAAGTTTAAAATTCCGAAGCTTAAAAACCCTTAGTTTAAAATCCCGTAGTTCAAAATCCCGAAACTTTACATGCCCGACAGTTTAAAATCCCGAACTTAAAAATCCCGAAAGGTCATTTGCCCAATAGTTTAAAATCTCGAAGTTCAAAATCCCGAAGTTCAAAATCCCGAAGTTTAAAATCCTCAAAGCATGCAGCAAGCATACAGCAAGCATACAGCAAGCATACAGCAAGCATACAGCAAGCATACAGCAAGCATACAGCAAGCATACAGCAAGCATACATCAAGTATACAGCAAGCATGCACCAAGCAAGAAGCAAGCATGCAGCAAGCATGCAGCAAGCATGCAGCAAGCATGCAGCAAGCATGCAACAAGCATGCAGAAAGCATGCAGTAAGCATGCAGCAAGCACGCATGCAGCATACAGCAGGCATGGCCTCTTTGCCCAAGAGCTTGAACGGGTAACATTCGTTTGTCGTTGATCTTACTATAATTCATAAAATGTAAAGTGTTTTCGGCTGTTTTCCCTCAAAATAACAGCGCGTAATTTCACATAAACTCTCGTGCAAATAAGTGACTATCTAAACTTATAAATTAAAGTGTTAAACTATCAAAATTTTGTGAAAAATTAAGTGACATCTAAGCCACGAGTGTTTGTCCGGTGGCTGCATGACAAGTCAATTAACGCGCAGTGCACGCCACACGCACGGTTGTGCGGTCGGCGTTAGGAGCAGTTTGGCGTGCGCGCGAGCCCCGTGACGTACAAGAGCGGTCGCGGCATAGATAAAGCAACGTAGACGGCGCAACCAATTGTACCAACGAAGCGTTGCCTCTGGGAGGCAAAAATATTTTGTGTACTATTTCTGCGTCTATTAACAAGTAAATCGTTTCAAGATGAAGTGTTCTGCATGTAACAGTGATTTAAATCCTGGAGAAGAATATCTTCAGTGTATGGTTGAGCGGTGTAGTAGGCTGTATCACTATCTTTGTAACAACCAAAACTTGTCATTGGAAGAAAGAGCTGCCTGGATCTGTCCTGAATGCCGTTGTGCGTCGAAAAAGGGTGGCAACAACTCAGATATTGCTGTTGGAACCCCACAGTCTGCCCGCGACTCAAATATAACCGTCAGGAAAGTATCATCTACCAACTGTAAAAGTGACGTCCCAGTGGACTTCAGCTACATTGTGCTGGAGATGAAAGATTTGAAGGAACGAGTTTTGGAAATGAGTCATAAGGTAACTGAAATATTCACCTATGTGCATCGCTGTCACGAAAATATAGAAGAATGCAAAGATAACCTGGTTAGTCTTAGCGGAAAATTTCAATCTATGGAGGCTGACATCATCAGTTATCAACAGTGTTCGAAACAGGTAGATCCAATTGCCCCTCACTCTAATCCTGATGGGCGAGAAGTGACGAAGACGTATACCATAAGGCGTCCTAAAAAATCGCAGTTGGTGTCTAAAAATTCGCAGTCTGCGTCTCAAAATTCGCAGTCTGCGTCTATAAGTTCGCAGTCTAAGTCTACAAAAAAATCCCAAATCGTTACTAGTAACCACCTTACTGTTAGAGACTCTAGCCTCATAAGTTCAGCTCACCCAACCGATGAAGCGCAAGTCAATAATGACGACCCTGTTCACGTCGACACGGAGCCAGCTAGGGAGTTGGACCTGACCAACTCGTCGGTGCCTACAGCCCCAACCGTAACTATCCCTCCATCAAATAACACAGCAGCAATGGATGCTTCGCTAGACTCTGCCCACTCTAAAAGCAACAATCACCGATATTCCACGAGGGAACAGATTGTGAGAACCGCTGACGGTGCGCAGGTTTGTGCTGCTCCCACTGATGAACTGCTCAGCAATAAAAAACGACAAAGTTCTATTCGTTGTACTGCTGGGCCCAATATTACTTCTCTTAAGGCGGCTGAAGAAACCAAAAGCATACACTTGTGGAACATGAAGTCCGGTCCCGACGAAATTGCAGAATACCTACAACAACTATACCCTCAAGCGAAATGTGTCGTCGATGAACTAAAAACTAAAGGCCATTATAGGTCATACAAACTGATAGTGCCGATAGCCTGGTATGATCACATTCTTTCGCCGGAGATATGGCCCGAAAATGCTCGGATTAAGCCGTGGATTGCCTTTCGTCGATTTCGCACCAATGAACAGGACAACCGATTTCCACATACCGAATAATCATATGCCTGTCATAAAGAATCGCCCTACTCGCGCGAGAGCAATAACTACGCTTAATATATTTTATCAAAATGTTCGTGGTATTAAAACTAAGTTGCACAGATGGAAAACAAATATGTCACTTCTGGATTGTGATATGATTGTTGCTACTGAGACTTTTCTGGATTCCTCCGTGGAGTGCTCTGAGGTTGTGCCCACTGGCTGGAATGTAGTGCGCCGAGATAAAAACAGACCAGGAGGTGGTGTTCTAGTAGCTGCTAAGCCGGGGACCGTGCCGGTTCGAGCAAACGAATTGGAAACTGCCGACGGAGAAGATCTCTGGGTTAAGTTTTGCATTAGAGGAATTAGTGTATATACACTGTGCCGTGTATATTCCTCCAAGTGCTGTAGATTCTGTATATTTTGACTGGTTCCGCAAAGTGGAATCCTTTGTAAATGATTTGAAAGGCAATATATTTATAATTGGTGATAATTATCAACCTCAAAAGTGCATCGAAATCTGTAAACAGCTATTATGCATATTTCCTTTCATTTTGTTCAATGATTGAGAATAATAATGTTTGCAATGTTTTTGGCGGCAAGTTGGATGTCGTCCTCTCAAGGGATTCTGATTGCGCTGTGCAAGTCCAAGCCGCTGAGGCTGGTGGCATTGTGAATGTTGACTCATATCATCCTCCCCTAGACATTGAAACTAGACTTCTTAGGACGTTGAGCGAGGAGAAGACCTGCCCTAGCAATCTTGATTTCGCAACCGACTGGAATTTTTCCAAAGCTGATTTTCGGTTACTTTACGAACTTCTGTCACAGACTGACTGGACCTGTGTCACTAATGCCACGGATGTACCATCGGCTACTGGTGAGTTTTACAGAATGCTTTATAGAATATTCAATGCTTGTGTACCAAAAAAAAAGAGAGCGATATCTAATAGAAAACGCTATCCTGTTTGGTTCTCCTCAGATATTATTAGAGGTTTGAATCACAAAATTAAGCTTCACAGACACTGGAAACGTTGCGCTGATCCTGACGTGTATTTTGCTTACAGTAGAATTCGATCTGAGCTAAAGGAACGTATCGATTGTGCTTACAAGACTTACACGGCATCGATCGAAAATTGCATTAGAAGTAACCCACTTCAATTCTGGCAGTACATTAAAAGTCTTCGGTCCAAATGTGGCTTTGAGCCCACCATGAGCTACAAAAACAAAACTTTTACTGGTAGTGACGCAGCGAATGCCTTTGCTGAGTATTTTTCTAGTGTATTTCTGCCACAGAACCCTAAGTTGCATGCTGATAATATATTACCTGTCGCAGCTACGACTGACGGGGGTTACATACACATTGAAAATTTCACCATAGCTCAGGTTAAGAACGGTATTCGTAAACTAAAGCCGCGTAGCTCAGTCGGCCCAGACAAAGTTCCACCATATGTTTTGATTGGCTGTAGGGATTCTCTTGCTCTTCCACTAACCTATATAATGAACTTAGCACTTCAAAGTGGCGTATATCCCGACCAATGGAAGGTATCTCGAGTTACGCCGATACCGAAAACTCATAACAAATCATCAGTTGAGGAACATCGTCCGATTGCCGTTCTGTCATGTCCAGCCAAGGTGTTTGAAACAATTGCGCATAGAGAGATTTACCACCAATTAAAATCCCACATATGTGATGAACAACATGGCTTCCGACCAGGTCGCTCAGTCGAAACAAATTTATTATCACTCGTTGACTACGTCTCGAGGGGTCTGGATAGAGGACATGAAGTCGATGTTCTCTATTTTGATTTCAAAAGGGCATTCGATGCAGTGGACAACGACATTTTGCTGAGCAAATTAAGGGCAATAGGATTCACACCAAAGCTTCTTCGGTTTTTTGCCAATTATCTATTGAACCGGAAACAATTTGTTGCTCATGGTTGCTTTCTTTTAGGATTTTACCATACGCGGTCTGGGGTGAGTCAAGGATCAGTTCTTGGCCCATTACTCTTTCTTTTAATGATCAATGATCTCGTTCGTGTGGTACGGCATGCTAAATGTCTGCTATATGCGGACGATTTAAAGTTAGTACTCGAAGTTACCGAGAATTGCACTCGTGAGGATCTTCAGAGCGACATTGACCGAATCCTAGAGTGGAGCCGAACTAATAAATTGTATTTTAACACCAGCAAGTGTTATGTTATGACGTTCAGCCGTAAATCACGACCTAGTCAAGCCGTATACACGTTAGGGGATACAGAGGTAACCCGCGTATTCAACATCCGTGATCTTGGTGTGACATTCGATTGTCGCTTGACATTTCACGATCACATCTCCTTGGTGGCCGCCGAGTCATACAGACGACTGGGTTTCGTCTTGCGTAATGCACGTGACTTCCGTAATCCCAACATCATCAAAATTTTGTATAATTCCCTTGTCAGATGTAAATTGGAATTTGCAGCTTGCGTTTGGAGTCCGTATGAATCAACATACATCCTTATGATTGAAAAAATTCAAAAGGCCTTCCTACGCTACTTATTTAAGAGAAACCACGGGTACTATCCATTTATGTACCCCACGGATTTTTTGCTTGGTATTCTAGGATATAACTCCCTAGCTGTCCGAAGGTCTCGAACGCAGATCATCACTGCAGTGAAAATTTTACGGAACATAATTGACTCGCCAGAGTTGCACAACATTCTATGCACATTTTATGTCCCTGACAATTACCTACGCCAACGGTCCAACCGCCGGCACAGACTATTCGCAACTGCACAGAGCCACACTGTATCCCGTGCGCATTCCCCGCTGTGTCGCATGCGCAGCGCAATCAATGCCCTAATTTCTGCCATACCCGATTGTGACGTGTTGAATGACAGATTCAACCAAATCATTTTATTGTGTTCAAAATTTTGTGAAAGACATTGCATGTGAATAATTGTGTCCTAATAATTTGTAACCTAACAAAACTAATTTTCAACTTTTTTATTTAATGTATTATTAATGATTTACCTATCCCAATGAAACTGTAGTTTATATTATATGTAAGAAATTAATTAATTACTGTTACTGGTGTATAACCGTTGTAATTAATAAATAAATAAATAAATAAATAAATGGCTTCTGTCAAGGCTCTGGTCTGTCAGCTCAGGTCTGTCCGACGCGGTGGGCTTACATTACACTCTAGCTAGGAGTAGGGCAGAAAAGACTACGTCATGTATTCGGTTCTGCAGCGATTTATTTCTGCACAAAATTTGAGCTTATAGGAAACCAAAATCATTTATTTCTTTTTTTCTGGGATGGCACAACCAATATGTGTATGTCTTTGTTTCAAACTATGACATAAAACGAAAAATAATGAATTGTTTGACAAATAATACAATATTAAATAAAAGTTTTCGTCCATTCGGGATTTCGTTCATTCGGGATTTCGTCCATTTGGAATTTCGTCCATTAGGTATTTCGTCCTTTCGGGCATTTGAACATCGGTATTTTGTGTTTCGATATAACGACTATCGGCATTTTAAACTTTGATGAACTTTGACTTTCGATGTTTTGGACGTCGGTATTTCAATCATAGGTATTATGAACTTTCGGGATTATGATACGTAACCTTACAAACACACTATGCATATAATGTTTTCCATAAACTCTCACTCGTGGTGGGTAGGGTAGTAACTACAGAAAGAAGTCATCTCTTTTCTGTAGTAAACATAATGTTTACAGGGTGTAAACAGAACCTTCACGAAACCGTCAACCAAGCATTCTGTACATCAAATAAAGTCTGTCTACGCAATTTTTTTTTGATGGAGACGACTTTTTTGGGGTGAAAAATCACGTTTTACGGTGGCACTTAACTGTAACTCACTCAAAATATTGTGCTGATGGTTGCGAATACCTTCGTATTTAAAGTAACCTAATATCATTAAAACCATTAAAAAAAAAAGTTGGAACTTTGACCCCCAGGTATGGCCTAGAACATAAAAAAATCCTGAGTGACTCTAAGAAGCCTTTCGACTTCATTATTTACACCTTTAATATGTTATTTTACCATAATTAAGTACCTTATCCATAATATCTTTCGAAATTTTCAACAGTTTCTCTTGTTTGCGCTTCAATGAACTCCAGTTGAAAATGCAAGGAAGGTACAGCAAGATACGTTGCATTCTTTCGGCAAACAGAGCTAGAAGGTCTTCAGTTGCATTAGCATAGTCAACATCTAGCATACCTTGATATTGTTCATTTAGTCCTAGCGACGTGTCTGCAAAAATTTCAAAAAAAAGAATATTTTATTTATCTATATATATAAAAATGAAACCCGTTTTCAGTTGTCACGACATAGCATGAAAACGGCTTGACCGATTTGGCTGATTCTTTTTGTGTTTGTTATTGTCAGGAGAAGGTTCTTATGAAAAAAAAATGTAGTAGCAGGTAGGTAGGTAGTAGTAGTAGGTAGGTAGTAGTAGGTAGGTAGGTAGGTAGTAGTAGGTAGGTAGGTAGTAGTAGGTAGGTAGTAGTAGGTAGTAGTTGGTAGTAGTAGGTAGTAGTAGGTAGTTGTAGGTAGGTAGTAGAAGGTAGGGTAGTAGGAAGGAAGTAGTAGGTAGGTAGTAGTAGGTAGCTTTTTCCCTCTTATGTGACGCAGACGAAGTTGCATGGGTTAGCTAGTTGATATAAATAAAAACAGCCAGTCGGGTCGATGTTTAGGTTAAGTCACACTCGCCTAGATTGGTACGTGAATTGGTGATCACTCATTACATACAGAGAATTTTCCGTGTCTCGGAAAGCATGTGAAGCCGTTGTTAGTCCCGGCTGTCATTTGTAGATTTTTCTCAGTCGTTACAAATGTAGTCAGTGGGCCGAAAGTCTGACAGCCTGTCTTATTGAGAGGCCTGCGGAGCATGCGAATTTTATACAAACGTAATACCAAAATAATTAGTAAATCAAACATAATCTCAAGGTAGTGTGTATTGATTGCATTAAATAATATGTAGGTTCCCAAACACATGTTTTGAATGTACACTGATTAAAACAAGAGTTATAAGAAAAATTTATTCCTCTTATCTCGTCTTTATATCAATGTCCCTTAAAAAAAAAATTTGGGAACATAGATATTCTATAATACAATCGAAATAAATACACACTACCTTAATAATATGTTTGATTTTCATATTATTTTGGTATTACGTTTATATGAAAAACGCATGCTCCGCCGGCCCCTAGGGGTGCAGAAGTATTATGTAAAATTCTGGTATTCAGTTGATTCCGTTGGACTGGAAGCCACACCAATATAATTATGTGTATTGAAAATGTATATCATGGATGTCGTATGTTACGTAGTTAGTGCGCCTTCCACGATCCGCAGCTAGAGTCGGCCCGCGTCTGCGGGCCTATTCAAGACCGCAGGGGGAGTGAGGTGTCCCCTCGCGACATACTCTCTAAGTTTAACAGCAGCGACCACTGATCCCATTCAGTGGTACACTGTAACACGTTTCCAGTAACACGTGATGCCTCAATTACAATGTTGGATTTTCCACACTCGGCTTAACACAGAGAGTCCTAAATTATGTGTGTATTTTAGTGACAGAACCACGGTACTTACGGCAAACAATCTTCATCAAATGGTTGACCAAGTATTGCTGTACATTGAAAAGGTCCTTCCCAACTTCAGTAGCCAGTACAGACACTAAGTTACGTGATTGCGCGTTGTACTCAGCCACAAATGTGTTCAGAACTTGAAGATTGAATTTTGGGTTGAAAAGCTTCCGATGCGGCTTCCATGTTGATACTGGAAAAGTATAGCATAGCATAATCAGCCCGTAATATAGTAACTGCTCTCTATGAGTGGAAATGATGAGTTGTACTCCACAACGAGAGTTTTATGCGGGTAGGTGTTTTCCAAATGACTTCGAATCATACTAGAAGCTAACGGTTTTTTTAATAATATATTGAACGATTGGAATAGGTACACAATGTAATGTGCCTTTCTGGGATCGAATGAACGACCTGCAGCTCGCGATCATTCTCCATAGTTCCTCCCAATTAACTATGGTAAACTGTCACGTCCTATTCTCAACTTCAGGTTATGCTACTCGATGCGTGTGTCAGCGAAAGGAGGCCGACTTGAGACCATAGTATAAAAACAGGCTAGTTTATCTCGAACATGGACATCGGTAATAAGCATACCATTGTAATAAAACCGGGACTATTAGTTGAATTTGCTTATGTCTTTTTTAAAGGAGAACTGACTCTCATCTTTAACTGGCAAAATAATGGGGTGTTAAACTTATATGCCACTTACGGGATATATTTCGTGATTATATTTTATGGTTTTGAGCTCCCGATATTTCGACGCAGTTGCAAGCGCCATGATCGCGGATTGACTGGAGACTGCGGGTGGATGGAAAATAAAATAGTTACGAGCAGACAAATCTGTCTACCCTCTTTCTTTGTCTTTTGCTACGCGCACTATTGGAACTCGACACTAAGTCACGACAAAACACACTCACAGTATCACCAGGTTTTGTGGAGTTTTTTGTATGATGCCGGCTGCTATTTTGAGCATACTCAAAAGTGGATTCCACGTACTCGACAATTTGAAGCCATCCTCTCTCTTTTATTTTCCATCCACCCAAAGTCTCCAGTCAACCCGCGGTCATGGCGCTTGCAACAGCGTCGAAATATCGGGAGCTCAAAACCATAAATAATCACGGAAGATATCCCGTAAGCGACACTATAAGTTTAGTTTTAAACCGTGAAAGCCTAAAACAGTGGTTAATGGGCTGCTGTTGTCATGAATCAAATTTTGCAGTTTTTACTTACCATCTGCTGAAATCAACCCGATACCGAACATTACCTTTCCAAAATTGTACAAAAAAGGTTTCTCTAGACATGTATTGGCTACCGTCAA
This sequence comes from Xestia c-nigrum, assembly GCA_916618015.1. Lineage (NCBI taxonomy): Eukaryota > Metazoa > Arthropoda > Insecta > Lepidoptera > Noctuidae > Xestia > Xestia c-nigrum. The sequence goes on from OU745265.1 coordinate 20,540,635, forward strand.
ACTGTCATCAGGGTCTGTTAGTACTGAAAAATAAAGCATCTAGGTATTAAGAGCCCTCTTACAGTCCACTAGCGCCGCCAATCGAAAAAATGTCATAACTCGTAAATAGAATCAAAAATACAAAATATTGTTACATCGGACCTACTAGAACATTCGAGAAAGCCAGTGATTACAGTGTGTGTACGTTAGAAGTTCGAGAGAATTCTATTATTATTAGTTTTAAAGTTAGGTAGGTACAAACTCGCGACCTATTTATACAAAGACATTAGAATTTCGACCGTACGCCTAGGGCATAAGGTTCATATTTGCTTGTTTTGTACAAGTAGGTTATACCTACTTTGTTTTTAGTAGGTACCTCTATTTTTTGTATCTACCTGCTATTTTTTTGTTAGTGTTTTTTTATGACCCTCTCGAATGTTCGTGGTTATTCTGGTGTGTCTGTTGGCGAGTATAAATAGAGCGCTCAGGGCCGCGACCGGCAGTCTTGTTTTAGCGACACAGCGAAGCAAATCGAAGTGAACTTGAAGTGCGATATCTAAGCGAATAGTGATCAGTAGTGTATTTGTGATTAAGTTTAAGTTGTTTTGTGCTTAATAAAGTTATTGTGTTGTTTAATCGGTAGTAATTAATTTATCTCATACCCAGCTCGTAACAAATTGGTGTCAGAAGTGAGAGATAAATTATGCCAATCCTACCAAAGGACGACACGGACGGTATCCGTACCAGAAGTCAGCGACAGCAGGATATGGACCAAAGGCGGTTTGGGGATTCTCCGACACAGACACCGGGTGGTGTCCAGCCTACGTCAAGTCAGTCTAGTCTAGTCTACGTCAGTCGCTGGGCCATCCGGAGTTTCTCCAGCATCAGGGGCGCCAGACTTGTCAGCTTTAATGGCGCTGCTGCAGGATCAAGCTCGCCGTCAAGAGGAGCAGGCTCGCCGATTGGAAGAGCAACTGCAGCGAGACAAGGAGGAGCAGGCTCGCCGTCAAGAGGAGCAGGCTCGCCGATTGGAAGAGCAACTGCAGCGAGACAAGGAGGAGCAGGCTCGCCGTCAAGAGGAGCAGGCTCGCCGTCAAGAGGAGCAGGCTCGCCGGTTGGAAGAGCAGTTGCAGCAGGACAAAGAGGAGCAGGTCCGCCGCCAGGACGAGCAGATGCTCCTCATAAAGGATCTTCATGCAACTTTCGGCAAGGACCTGAAAGTGATGAAAGATCAGGTCCACCAGCACGAGAATCGCATCTCGGAGGCCGAAGTTAAGATTGCTGGGGTGCAGAAGGCTTTGAGCGAACTGAAGACTGAAGGTGGAACTGTAGCTTCGGTGGTTGCTGCACCTTCTTCGCGTGGTTTTAAGGTGCCTCCGTTCGACGGCACATCTTCGTGGTCGGCTTACAAAATACAGTTTGAGGCCGTCATGAAGGCGAATGGATGGACAAAACCACAAGCCATGACCGCGCTCACCTTGGGCCTCCGAGACCAGGCTCTAACTATTCTAGAGGCGCTCGGCAAGGACGTTACCTACGAGCAGCTACTGGAGGCGTTGGAGTCCAGATACGGCGACGCGCATCTGGAGCACGTATTCCGTGCTAAGTTGAAGGACCGCGTTCAACGTAGTGCCGAGAACCTACAGCAGTGGGCCCTGGAAGTTGAAAAACTCGTTCGGAAAGCCTACCAGTCTGCCCCTGCGCTGATTGATGGAAATCTGGTACAGGCGTTCGTTGATGGAATACGTGACTTAGAAGTTAGAGCAGCCGTGAGACTTGGGCATCATGAGACCTTGAAGGACGCCTTGGCCCATGCCTTAGAAGTAGAGGCAGTGAGGCAAGACCACCGAACGCACCGCGTCAGGGAGGTTGTAGCATCACCTGTACGCGACCGCCCACAGGGGTATAGTCCTAGGTGCTACACTTGTGGAGAAAGGGGTCATCTTCGGTCAAGTTGTCCTAAGCGCAACATCCCGAGAGAAGATAAGCAGGGAAGGGTGGCTGAAGTGACTGCCCAGCCACAGCAGGGAAACGAGTAAATGCCAGGACTGAGGGGCGGGTGCTGGCTGGTATTGACAGAGCCCCGAGAATCTTGATCTCGCAAGCACATGACGGGAACAGCCTGACCATCAAAGGCGAAGTCAATGGAACACCTTGCAAACTGACGTTGGATACTGGAGCTTCTCACACGGTCGTCAATTCTAAACTAGCAAGTCGGTTTCTTGGGGACTACTTCAATAAGCACGACCGTATACAGTTACTAACAGCTACCGGTCAGCACATAAACGTCCGAGGCAAGAAGGAGGTGGAGTTAAAATTGGGTGACCGATTTTACAAGCAGAATGTCATAGTGGCTGACATAGTGGACGATTGCATCTTGGGCTTGGACTTCATGCGGAAATATCGTTGTGAGATCGACATTGATCAAGGAGTACTGAAATGTGGTTCAGAGGAAGTCTTCATGGAAGGTGCACCGTCAGGGAAAGTGTACTGCTTGAAGAAGATTGTTCTTCCTCGCAGATCAGAAACGGTTGTGCCAATTTGTTTGCCACGGAATTCTGGAAACAAAGGTCGAAGTGTTCTGATAGAAAGGGTGAACAATGACTTCCCATGGAAGATGGCACGAACTCTGGTCAAGGCCACCAACGTCTCAGCAGTACGCATACTGAATCCAAGTGACCAGGAGCAAGTGATTAAGAAGGGCACCTTGATCGGCACTTGCGAGGAAGTAGCTTGGATGCGTCAATTGCAAGATGTCGCTACCGGAAATGAAATTCGCAGTTCAACATTTGACGTGTCAACGCTTTTGGAAAACTGCGATTTAACTATAGAAAAAATGGACAAGGCTAAGAAGATGTTACTTCAGTACGCCAACATTTTCTCTTCGAATGATGCTGACATAGGGAGAACTGGACTTGTTCAGCACCAGATTAATACGGGTAACGAGTTACCAATCCGTCAGCGACCAAGAAGACTGCCAGTTGCACGAGAAAAAGAGGTAGAAACCATGATTGAGGGAATGGTGAAGGACGGTGTTATAGAGCCTTCATCGAGTCCATGGTGTTCTCCTGTGGTCCTGGTAAAGAAAAAGGACGGCAGTATGCGCTTCTGTGTGGACTATCGACGACTGAACAACGTCACGAAAAAGGACAGCTACCCGCTGCCTAGGATCGATGACACACTGGACACGCTGACTGGTATGAAGTGGTTTACCACACTTGATCTGAAGAGTGGCTACTGGCAAGTAGAAATAGACCCCAAGGACAAGGAGAAAACTGCATTCTCAACAGGAAAAGGGCTATGGCAGTTTAAAGTTATGCCATTCGGTTTGTGCAACGCTCCTGCGACGTTTGAAAGGCTGATGGAGCAAGTACTCGCCGGATTGATTGGAGACGCATGTCTTGTCTATCTAGACGACATAATCATCGTGGGCCGTACATTTGAAGATCACCTTAAAAACCTCAACCGAGTGCTGTCGAAAATCCAAACAGCAAATCTCAAGTTAAGTCCGAAAAAGTGCTCGTTTTTCAGACAGCAAGTGAACTTCTTAGGACACATAGTTTCGGGGGAAGGTGTTCAAACAGACCCAGAAAAAGTAGTCGCCGTCAAGGATTGGCCAGTTCCGAAAGACAAGACACAGGTAAGAGCATTCCTGGGTTTGTGCTCCTACTATCGAAGATTTGTCAAGAATTTTGCCGACATTGCCAAACCTCTGCACAAACTCACTGAGGAAAAGAGGCAATTCTGTTGGGACGAGGACTGCGACGTCGCATTTCAGGAATTAAAGAAACGTCTGTGCAACACACCTATTTTGGGATATCCTGACACTGAAAATGACTTCATAGTTGACACAGATGCCAGTAATACTGGAATTGGGGGCGTGCTGTCTCAACGGAAAGGAGACCGGGAGGTTGTAATAGCTTACTTCAGCAAGTCTTTATCTAAGCCAGAAAGAAATTACTGCGTTACAAGACGGGAGCTACTCGCTGTAGTAAAGACAGTGCAGCACTTCAGTAAATATTTGCTGGGACGCAAATTCCAATTACGAACTGACCATGCTGCACTGAAGTGGCTATTACAGTTCAAGAATCCAGAGGGGCAAGTGGCGAGATGGATTGAACTACTCCAAGAGTTTGATTTCGTAACTGAGCATCGCAGTGGGAGAACTCACGGTAACGCAGACGCCTTGTCAAGAAGACCTTGTCCTGAAGACTGTAAGCACTGTGCCAGGCAAGAGACTAAGGAAGTAGTGCCCGTGAGGATGCTTAGAACGGATCTCAGCGATGAATGGAAGGAGACCCTACAGCAGACTCAGCAAAACGACTCGGATATCAAACCGATTTTCGAGTGGATCAAAGCTGGTGTTCCTAAACCCAAGTGGAGTGATGTGGCTGCGATGAGTTCCATCACGAAGAGTTATTGGGCCCAATGGAACAGCTTGGTGATCCAGGATGGAGTCTTGTGCCGTAAATGGGAAAACGCTAGAGGGGACAGTTGTCATCTACAAATGGTGGTCCCTAAAGCTAAGGTACCGGATGTTCTACGGCTCTACCATGATGGATGTTCTGGAGGACATATGGGGGTAAAAAGGACTCTCCTAAAAATTCGAGAACGCTTTTACTGGATCCACTGTCGAGATGATGTGGAGGACTGGTGTCGCAAATGTTCCAGTTGTGCAGCCGTGAAAGGACCCCAGACACGCAGCAGAGGTGCATTAAAAGTGTACAACGTTGGAGCCCCTTGGGAACGGATAGCACTAGACGTTGCGGGACCATTTCCAGTAAGTGAGAGTGGAAACAGGTACTTCCTGGTGGTCATGGATTACTTTACAAAGTGGCCGGAAGTCTTCGCCATTCCTAACCAAGAAGCAACAACTGTCGCAGATAAATTAGTTCAAGAAGTCTTCTGTCGTTTTGGAGTACCCTTAGAAATACACAGCGATCAAGGAAGAAATTTTGAATCGCAAGTATTTCAAGAGACTTGTCGATTGATGGGTACCCATAAAACCAGAACCACCTCTTACCACCCACAATCCGATGGAATGGTAGAACGATTCAACCAAACGTTGGAGAGATATCTGGCGAAAGTTGTGGAAAGCCGGCAAAGGGATTGGGACAACCACATACAGCCGTTTCTTCTGTCTTACCGAAGTGCAGTCCACGAAAGTACGACTGTGACACCAGCCTTCGCGAACTTTGGAAGGGAATTACGGTTACCTGCTGATTTAATCACTGGAACTCCTCCTGATGCTCCATGTAGTGTAACAGATTACGCGAATGACTTGCGTAATAAGTTGAACGATGTTTATGAGCATATCCGACAATCCAGCCAACAGATGTCTGAGAAGATGAAGACCCGTTATGATCGGAAGGCAAACGGTAGGGGTTTCGACGAGGGTTCACTGGTGTGGTTGCATAACCCAGTGCGGAGCAAGGGAAAGTCTCCGAAGTTACAAGCAAAATGGGATGGGCCATACCGAGTCGTGACTAGGATCAACGATGTCACCTACCGAATACAGAAGGGTCCACGAGTTGCGCCTAAGATTGTGCATGTAGACCGGTTGGCGCGATACTACGGGACTAATGATGCTCGGGACGAGCATGTCTAAGGAGGGGGCAGTGTTACATCGGACCTACTAGAACATTCGAGAAAGCCAGTGATTACAGTGTGTGTACGTTAGAAGTTCGAGAGAATTCTATTATTATTAGTTTTAAAGTTAGGTAGGTACAAACTCGCGACCTATTTATACAAAGACATTAGAATTTCGACCGTACGCCTAGGGCATAAGGTTCATATTTGCTTGTTTTGTACAAGTAGGTTATACCTACTTTGTTTTTAGTAGGTACCTCTATTTTTTGTATCTACCTGCTATTTTTTTGTTAGTGTTTTTTTATGACCCTCTCGAATGTTCGTGGTTATTCTGGTGTGTCTGTTGGCGAGTATAAATAGAGCGCTCAGGGCCGCGACCGGCAGTCTTGTTTTAGCGACACAGCGAAGCAAATCGAAGTGAACTTGAAGTGCGATATCTAAGCGAATAGTGATCAGTAGTGTATTTGTGATTAAGTTTAAGTTGTTTTGTGCTTAATAAAGTTATTGTGTTGTTTAATCGGTAGTAATTAATTTATCTCATACCCAGCTCGTAACAATATGTTCTATTATTACTGTGGAAAAGGCAATAACGTAATTGTATAACACCTTATCAACAACAACAATGTGTTATAAAATTACGTTATTGCCTTTTCTACAGTAATAATAGACCACATTTTGTATTTTTGATTCTATTTACGAGTTATGACATTTTTTCGATTGGCGGCGCTAGTGGACTGTAAGAGGGCTCTTAACAGTAATTTACATGGTTATTTATTGTTTTTTTTTGAAAGATTTAGAGTGAAATTCTCACCATATACAGAATGTGGTCCAAAACGTACCTCGGCGATGCCACCATTTTTTAAGCTGAAGTTTAACACGTTTTTCAACACTTGCCAAAAATCTGAAAAAAATACAAACAACTTCCAATTTATTAACCTTGAATTATATTGAAGCCAGGACTGTCGTAATGGATGGATCAGTATGCTAGGCTGTGAATAAGATGGAAGAATAGTTATTTATCCAACATGTGAGGAAAGTTCATTTTTGCAATCGGTTTATAATTGCGACCTGTAGAGGGTGGCTAAATATTGCTTGACACCCATATACATACGTAAACATATCTATATCCCCGTAGGTGAGAGACCAATAGGTTCATTTAAAAAAAAAAAGGAAATCTACCTTAAATCAGGCAAGGTTAGTTTCAGATACGTCAATCTGCCTGATCTACGCTTAGCAGTTCCTGGGTAAAACGAGTCCAGATTTAAATTAGATGCGAGTATGTCCCATTCACTTTTATCTATAAGATTTATGTATGTGTTACCGTAAAAGTGAAAAACCAGTTAGATTGTAAACTCTCGGAAGATTGTCAACCGGACGTACTGCTTACAATTTAACGCATTATTTTTCGGTAGATAACAATCTATTGAAGTGAAACCGTAAAATTGTGAAATGTATGTGACAGAAGGATCTCTGTCTCCATAATCGGGGCTTGATTGACTTGATTCTTAAACACGGTTATATGCGTATCAAAGGCTGCTCATAATGATCTCACTGCTGGTATGAGTCCTAGCCTCTTCTTTCTAAGATCAAATTGTAAAAACTTACCTTGAAGATCCCCTGTCAGCTGGTATGTATGTCCTATCAACGGCCACGCTCCAGGGTACATTGGAGGTGCTTCATGGCGTGGCTTCATCCAGCTCCAAAGGGCGAACACTACACAACATGTTGCTACCAAGACTACTAGCAACATGATAGTTATACAGCCATACGGACATCAATGCTAATTTAATCAGTACTCTTATATTTATATAAACCTTAACGTTTAAGTACCCATTGTGTAATGGGTACTTAAAGATTTCGTCTTAAAATGTTACTGTTTGTCAAGAATAACTTGAGATTTTATTAATGTTTTTATTAAAATTAGGTATATTATCTATACACATAATATATATCTAATAAAATCGTAGGAAAATCAAAACTGTACTTTGAATATTTTTTTAAAAGAATACTTGGGGCATGATCTGCAATCGATATCGAAGCCAAAAATTTTTGTCAGTTGGTCCGGGCTAAACTCAAAAACTACTGCATGGATTTACTTCAATTTTTGCATGAATATTACTAAGACGTCGGGTCAACATATAGGCTACATATTATCACGCAATCACCAACAGGGGAGGAGCTGTGAATCTTTATTTTTCTTACACATTCTGTGACAGTATGTAATCTAACGACGCATATTATATTTAAATGTTGTTTTTGAGTAAGCCATGCTATGATCTAGCTTTACACTATAGAAACTACGCCATTTAAGTAACTTGGGCAGAGAAACATAGTTTATTGAATGTTAGTAGTGTATAGAAATTTTAATAAAGCGCCCTCTATGAGATTTTGATTGAAGTTACATGTTAACACTTGTTGGAAATTAATAATTTAAATTTGACCATGTTGCCGAGATAAGTAGTTAGTTATTCTTAAAAATCATAGATGTTAATGTGCATTCTCTTCATAAAAGTTATATCGTATAGTTCGTTTTGACAAATTCAAGTTCCAACAAAACCCTCAAAATCTTGAGCAGAGTTGAGGAAGACAATTTAAAAAAAAAAAAGTTATGTTCATTGTTGATGATCATTTCTTCATCAATTTCATGTTGGTAGTACAAAATAAACATTGACTGTTAATACTTTTGTTCGGTATTTATTTTAAGTCGACCAGTTTGCGAGATCCTTTACGTATGACGAGGTGCCTTTGTATGACACGTACGACAAGCAAAGGGATGTATTTAACCGACGTCGACGAGGAGGTGCTGTGGAAGGTTTTCCGAGAATTTTCAAGGATACCGTATTGGGTAGAATAGAATAGAATAGAATTATCATTTATTCGCTAATGGACAGCACAACACAAAAGAGCAGCACATAAATATAGATTATAACAACAAACAGCTTAACAATTAATTAGAATAGCTCAACTGCGCTGAGCATGCCCATAACGAAAGGGTAGCCAACTCAGCATTAAGCTGGGTGTAAATCACTCAGCGCTGGTTTTCAGTAGACCCCCCGCAGTGACACACGGATGAGGGTAGTAGGTGGTAAATAAATAATGTTATTATATTAAATGGGCATTTATAAGTGTACGTAATAAATAAATAATATGCAATAAATATTTTTGGCACAGAGAAAACCTAATTTTATATTAGTAAAAATAAAACACGAAGATACCTGCTAAATAAATAAGTACTTATCCGAAAACGACACAAAGTTTATTGACATTTCTCACTTCGTGCCGGCCGATGCCGCATCAACCTACGCATTTTTAAATTGCAATACCGCAATGATATTTCAGTGAGAGTGAGACTACGGCCTAGTTAATATTACTTATTGAGCTAAATAAAACAAAACAACTGCTTCCTGGAAAGTGTATAGTGCCCGTAGACGAATATTGCTGGGTATTGAGTTCAAAAACAAAATTAGTTATTACAATGGAATTTGGAATCACAATGGAAGTCGTTGTGAAAACCTTCCTCCAAACTGACGTAATTGGCGGATATATTTTTGCATATAAAAAAATCTATAAGGTCCGGAATTTTGTGGTGGTCAGTAGGCCAGTACGTTGGTTTACCTGTGCTCATACTTCAGAATGTGTATCTTTAACTGCGCTTAAGAGCTGCCTTCCCTTAGTTGTAGTAAGTCTTGATCCCCAATGCGTATGCTTAGCATTAAAATCGCCGCCTAGGATGAACCTCTGGCCTAGTAGTTCAAAGAGATGTAAATATCGCTCTTTTCTTATCATGTGCCGTGGAGGACAGTATACGGCTGCAATGGATACGTGACAAAATTTGGTTTTAACAGATAATGCCACGGCTTGAATGTCTTGTTCTTCATATTTACACTGCACGTAGTGACTAATGTTCTCTTTGATTATAACCGCGCTACCTCCTCTGGCGCAGTTGTCAGGGTGGAGCGAATTATATACCATGTATCCTCTAAATTTGACAAAAGATTGCTTAGTGAAGTGCGTTTCAGAGACCAAACACACGTCTATATTTTCTGTGTCTAGGACCGCCTGCAGCTCATTTTGATGTTTGAGGAGCCCATTAGAGTTCCAAGCCATTATTTTAAGGGTGCTATTCATTTTTGATTATTTAAAACAGCTGTTTTAGTGCTGGATTCTAATATCTCTAATCTCTTGTCAAATGAGGTAATATACTTTAAGATCTGATTAATCTTATCCTCCAAATTCAAAGGCTGTGATCTTGGTTTTGCAGCTTCCGCATAGGAACCAGCGTTGGTTACTTGCATGGGTTTTGCAGTTGACTGGACACTTGCTTTCTGTGCCTGTTTGTCAAGTTTTGGTAAGGGAAGAGACTGTTGGGTAGTTGGTACCGCAAGTTTCTTTTTAATTATTTTATTTTTCATTGCTTGAATTTGTTTAGCTACTTCACACCCTCTATAATTGGCAGGGTGAGGTAGACCACAATGAACACATTTTGGCTTCTCCTCGGGAGATTTGGTACAGTTGGCTGTAAGATGCTTGCCAGTGCATTTTACACACCTTGGCTCTTTTCTGCAGTATTTATGGGTATGTCCATATGCCTGGCATCTCTTGCATTGGGGAATGAGTTTGGGATTTTTAAGTGGGTGTATTTCAATTTTACACCCTAAAATGTATTTTATGCCATAGATTTTATTGACATCTTCGTCATTATTGAATGATAAAACGAACATGTTGAGTGGTTCTTTATTCTTCCAGCTCAATTTGCTGTCTACTTTTTCTATTTTCAATCCTTGTGTTGTTAGATCGTCTTTAATGCGATCAGGTTGGCAAGAAGAATGTAATTTCTTCACAACAACTCTAATTGGTCTAGCTTGCTTATCCTCGTACGAATGCCAATGGTAATCTTTTTCTGTTAAAAACCTGGCAATTACTCTATACGAGTCTTCTGTTTTGGCGCTAACTTTCACACAATCCCCATTCATCATTTTTGCAGTAAATGATTCAGCTGTTATTGTTTCAGTTAGGGAGTCGTAAAACGTTTGGTAGTTCTTAACTCCATCTATTATGATTGGCGGTGGCGGAGGCACTTTTTTGACGGAAGTCTCTTTCGCATTTTTTTGCTGTTTTTCTTGTTGGGCGCTTGCTTCGGGTTGTTGTTTTGGAGAGAGGGAGATATTAAGCTTCCTCTTCTTCCTGCTCTTGGCCCTAATCCACTCAGTCTCTTTAGCGAGTTCATCCTCGTCCGTGCAATATTCAACGTCACTTTTAGTACGCTGGGCAAATATTGTTTTTTCGCTAACCTGTTTTTCTAAGGGTTCTTTGGTTCCATTTTTTTCCTTCAAGCAGTTTAATTCTCCTTGAAGGCTTTGTACTTGTTCTTGCAAAGTATTAATGGTATCATTTAGTTTACGAACCATAAGTTGCAGGTTTTCTCTGTCCGTTTTTTCCTGGATGTAACAGTCATATAACCGCTTTTCCAGGTCAGTTTTTATCTTAATAGACTGTGAAGCCATTATTTTGTTGTAAGGCGAGTTTGACACCTAAACAATAAATTATTGTAAGCACTTCATGATTTCCGCACTTGTAACTAGGTCATGACAATGACCCCGATAGATCGACGTAGGTACACTGCGACGACGGTGTTGTGCTGCGTCTGCAGAATACTCTCTACTAGAGCACGCGCGCTCGATCGTACGTCTGTTCACTATTATAGTTAAACAACAACGGATGAAATTAAATGCGAAAAACTATTTACAGCGTCCACGATGAGAAATAAATAGGGCAGTTATATTGTGAAATTATCGCTTCCTGACGCTGACCCGGTCAGCAAGCTTGGTGAGTCCAGGAACATTGCTGAAAAAAGATTAAAAGGTTTAGAGATAAGGTTAGGAAAAAACCCAAAATTAAAAGCAGATAACACAAAGGTCGTTCAGGAATATTTAGAACTAAATCACATAGTCGAAGTTATAGAAAAGGATAATACAGCAGCAATTTATTTACCTCACCATGCAGTTGTCCGGGAGGATAAGGACACGACGAAGGTCCGTGTCGTCATTGATGCTTCCTGTAAGGGAACAATGG